>BPLQ01014835.1:545000-804721 GCA_021605075.1 Caerostris darwini
TATATATATATATATATATATATAAATTCGTTCAATTTGAATTTAGGAAAATTTATTTGTTTGTAATACATTATAAAGCAAATTATTTTCTTTACTTATTCACCACTCCCTTAATATGCATCATCTATTCCCTAAACTGATGTTTATTTATCATATTGATCATTATGCCTTTTTAAACAATTAATTAAAATTAACATGATTATCAAACAATTATTTTTAGTTAAATTAAGGTGAGAAGACCAAGATTTATTCTTGACTTTTAATAATTTTCATTTAGTTTTATCACTTTCAAGACATGACTATATAAATATTGAATATCTTTTATTTTGCATTGAATATACTTTTAAGTGATGTTATTTTCCTTTCAAATTTGATTTTTAAAACTATTTTTGTATATTAATTTGAAAAATAATATCTGATGAAATAAAAAACTGCTTAAAAAAAATTTTTTTTTTGTAAGTTAGAATTTCATAGACATTATATGTATTAATAAATGTACTTAATTATTTTAAAAATATATAATACCGAAGTGTTAAATTTAGGAATCACTTAAATAATTCATCTTCATATAATAATAATAAAAATCCTTAAATGGATCTATCTGTTCTCAATTATTCTTTCTGCAAATCTGGATTTCTATCAAGCTGTTTAAAGTTCATCACTGCCACTCATTAATATGACCGAAATTCAAAAGGAAACTGATGAAATAAATGAGATTTTTAAAAATGAATCTATAAGAGAATTACTGTGAGAAGTAACGAAAAACATCAAGAGAGATAACGTTTAATTCTTAATAATTTAACGAAATTTTAAAATGCTGTAATAAAATGTTCATATTATAATAGTTGATATTTTATGTTACTAGAAAGTTACCTACTAATAAATAAAGAGAAAAAAATGTTGATGCCGGTAAATTTAATTCCTTATTTAATTTCTTTGAATAAATAAACCAGTTTTTATGCCAACAAGTTAAGCTATGCTTTGTGCTGCCATCTATGAATCTAATAGTAAAATAAAAAATATGTGCAGAAAAGTTAATCGAATGAAAAGAAGAGAAAAGAAAAATAGGAAAGAAATTCATGAATTTTTTTTTTATTTAGAGAATAAACAAGATATCTACAAAAAAGATTTATTTGTTAAAGTTTTTATTTTTTAAAAGTATTTTTTTTGCTAATATTGAACAATTTCTATACATTTTTTTTAATAATAAATTTGTAATTGCATTTTGGAATTTTACGTACAATTTTTCACTCTTCCCTACAACTATGACAAGTAGATTTAAATCTCAATTTCAAAAATAAGGATTACCTTAATTATTATTAACTATACAGAAATCGTAATGTCATTTTAAAATCTTTTTTTTTTTTTAAATATATTTGTTACATACATATTTATTTTTTTAAGGAATTAAACAACATTCTTTACGATGCTTAAGTTTAATTACTCTTATCTTAAAATATTATTTTATTGAAATATTTTACATATTATGAAATCTTTTTCTTGTATTGTGCAATAATGCATACCTTTTATAAGTTATAAGAGTTATCAAACAACATTTTTACCTAAATGAAATATAAAGTAAACCTTCTACTATTTAAATTTATTGTTTTTTAAATACAATCAATCCACAAAAAAATAAAAATAAAAATATTAAAACTGCATGATTTTACTAGTTTCTATTTATTTTGCATGTAAGGATTTTGAGAGAATACAATTACCTAATTATTTTAACTTCCTTTGAATTATCTTATAAACTGACAAGAAACTTTTAATCCGGAAGATTAAATCAAATATATATAATTCTATTAACATATTTTTCTAGTGCAATACATATTTTTTTTATTGAAGTGCTAAGTAATTTTTTGATAAGTGACAGCAGCACATTCTTTCTTTCTTTCTTTTTTTTTTTTTTTTTTTTGTAAATTATAGTTCGTCTTGAGAAGACAACATATAGAAAAAGTGCCGTTCTGGCAGATTTATTTTTTATATATTTATTATTATTATTTTTTTAAGAAACGAATCATGTTTGTTACACGTGAAAAGGCAAATAATGAGGAGCCAACTTGTCTTTCTGAAATTTAATTTTTATTTTTAGATGTGAGAAAACTCACATCTAAAAATAAAAATTCCATTAAATCAGTCATAAATTCTTGTACATCAGAAGCAGTGTGAACAAATAAGAACCAAACGATAGTAAATAAATATTTTCCAAAATATATTTTATATATTTATTATATGTTTTTATTATTATTTGGTTATATTTATATATATGTTTTTCAAATATTAAAACAAATACAAATACATAGAAAAATATCGTAATAAATAATCCAAAAAAAAAAAAAAAAAAAAAAAATAGTTACTGAAGCATTCATTGTTTTTTCTTCTTTTTTAAATATTTTTGTAATACTAACTGCATACTTAATTTTTTTTGTAAACATTTGGTAATTAGTAACTTTTTTATTTACTTACAAGTAAATTTACTAAGCTTATCAAGTCACTTATTTGTAATTTATAAAATTAATGATAAAAATTGAACCTATTAAGTTTCGTATATCAAAAACCATGTATTTCACATAATATTTCATGAACCATTCATCACAGTTAAGGACGAAAAGTGTTTATTTATTTATTTTATTTTTTTCTGAAACAAATGCCCTTATTTGTACATCCTACATGGAAATTCTTACCAGAGAGTATCTCCTATACTTTCTTAATATCTTACCAGACAGTCAAATTGACCATGTGAGAGATTCACATATTCAATTATATTCATTAAATTGATTAACAATTGATTGGTAACAATAAATATAAATCATTGCTTAAGTCCAAATCATTTTTTTATTAGCTCTAGCTAAACAATTACTAATAGAAGTTCTTTCCTTAAATCCGTATCATTTTATCCTCTTTTGATTTACAGTGTTAGCTCAAAAATCATTAATTAAATTTATTATGAATATAATAATTGAAAGCTCCTGCTTTCAGAGAACCTCATATTTTCTTTTCTTACTATTAATATCGGTTTTCAGTAGTTATTACGAAATTTAAAATATATTAAATGAAATCAAAAGTTCAAATAATTTTTCTTTTGTTTCGTCCTTGTATTACTTGAATTTCTTTTAAAGAATTAAACATGAAATTTGTTGTGATTGTAGCTAAATAATATGGAATAATGACATCCATTAAATTTTTTTTGAATTATGAATCTTTGAAAAATTGTGTAGTCATTAATTAATTACATAATTAATAAATATGTAATTTATATTACTAATTAGCTTATATATCATTTTTGTTATTTTAACTCAACTTATATTAAACAAATTAGAAAAGTTGTGTAACATTTAATATCGTGCTGCCATCTAGCGAACGTTCTGAATATTTCGCTTAAAAAATTAAATAGTTAAATTTTAACCGATAGATGGCGTAAGGTGAGATGATAATGAAGAATATATGTAGTATTAAATAATATTTCATTCGTTATATATATATAGTGTTAAATAATATTTCATTTATTGATAGCATGAATTAATTTAAATTTATTTAAAATTTAATAAAACATAAAATAAAGTATTTTCTTACAACAGGTGATGAGAAAAATGTAAATCATTAATGAAGAATAAACTGTCAATGAGAGATATCTTTAAAGAAAAATGTTAAATATTTTAATTAATATTCTCTTTGGTCTCAAAAATGAAATTCGAGGAAATTCAAAATATTTAGAAAAGCGGAAATTTAGTGATTGACTAAATAATCCACCTGTCTCAAATTAGTGGATTAACGTGCCAACCTGACTAATAAATTAAAAAATAATCAATTTATAGTATATGATTTATTGTAAAAACGCAAAGACACATCTGTAAATACAGATATTTATTTAATGTAATTTTAAAAAATGGAATTTTGATATAATGTTAATCCTATTCATTAAAAATTTATTTTATATTTTTGATCACAATAAATTAAATTGTAGTATGTTTTTTTATCTTCAAAATTATTATGTTGTTGTC
Source organism: Caerostris darwini (assembly GCA_021605075.1). NCBI lineage: Eukaryota > Metazoa > Arthropoda > Arachnida > Araneae > Araneidae > Caerostris > Caerostris darwini. Next base: position 549,005 of record BPLQ01014835.1, read on the forward strand.
GAAATTTTCAGACCTGTAACTTTTTTATTCAATGTATTTAAGCTTTGTAACTTTTTTATTCAATGTATTATGCTTAGGACCAAGTAGATTGTATTCCACGGTTCTGATTTTAATTCCTCTTTTTTTCACAGGTTTCAGGTTCGATTCTTGGCGATGCCATGGATGTTGTTAGTGGTTCTGAATGCACTACAAACTGTTGGTGCCCGTCTAATTAGCCTAAAGTGTGCACAAAATGACCCAAACCAAACTCTTCTTTATTTCCATTGTTTTTTTAGTTACCAATAAAGGCAATTCTATTTATTCTATTATTTAAATAATATTAATTATCATCATAAAAATCAAACAAAATCATTTTGATTTCTACACAATATCATAGAAATGTAATTTATATTACTACTTAGCTTATATATCATTTTTGTTATTTATTTTAATGCCACAAATATTACATCGCTATCCAATGAATATTACATCTCTTCCCTATTTCCCTACGATCCTAAGAAACTTTTTTTCATTTGATAGATAAGAGTTTTATGTATATCTTTTTTATGTGTAGAAAAAGCAAGAAAATGCTCAAGTTATCAACATGACTGCAGAGGCACAGTTGCTGAAATGCTTGTTAGTTAATTAAACATGCATTTCCCAAGTGATAAATCATCTAACCAGAATTTGACTACATTTTGATGACAAAATGTTAATAAATTTCTGGTTCTGAAGTGAGCATAATCTTAAAATTATCATTTCCGAAACTTTGCTGATATGCATTTATAACATTTACAGTCCTTCAGGAAACCTCCTGTGAAGTGAAGATTGAAAAAGGGAAAACCAAGCCTCGTGACAAGAAAAAGAATAAGGAAGAAAGCGGTAAAACCTATTTAGAAGTTTGGATTTGACTCAGAGAGCTTCTCAAGCTGATCTTTCTCAAGGTTAGCAGGTATTAAAAATAAATAATAAATAAAGACCCATATTCTCTTTTCCCTTTAGAAATTATTTAGTAGATCTATTATAAATGTAAATAAACTATTATCAAGTTATGAATGTATTTATTTAAAATAATAAAGAAAATCAAATAATAATCTTCAATGGAAGTGAATGAAAATATTCGAAATCTAGGAAAGACCTCTTTTCAAGTTCATCAAAACCTAATTGTTGAAAAAGAGCTTATAGACACACGCTTCTTCACCATTAATTAGGATTAACATTAATTTTTTTTTTAATAAATACTAATCCAAAGCTTATGCTTTTTCATGCTTGGCTTAAAAATCTGTTAAACTTGTTTATCCCTTTTAGAATGATACATCCCTTTGCTGGGTTGACGTTGTTTCTTTATGTCCCCACTCTTTGGAAAGATCTACAACAGTGACATATGGGAAGGTTCGTCCTCTCCACTAAATTCAAATTCAATTCAAACCCAATGAAGGGATTTTCTGGTCTACAGATTTAAAGAAGACCGCGACTCGTGGCTCACTGGCAACGCGTGCCACTGGTGAGCATTAGGGCAGAGGTTCAATCCGCTAGTTGCTTTGCTGTAACACTGTTTCAAAAAACGAGGAGTTTGATCGCATCTTTGATACTCGATAGCGTTAGGTATCTCGCCGGAGTTTTCCGGATGTTCTCTCATACGATACCCAAATGCGGTATAGTTTCCCCCAATTGTCCTCTCGGAAAGCATTGCCCTCCTTTTCAGCCTCATAGAGCCATGTCACACTTCTACTCGCGGGTGCTCCATCACAACAGAAGACCCCCCTTTCAATGTGACCATATGAATTCTTCTACTTACTGCAAATGTTGCTGTCTGCCAAGTGGGCTAAGAAATAACAACTACAAAGAGGAATATATAATTATGCTGTTTTTAAATGTTGATCACTTTAAACTGAAGACATTCGTCACTGTGACGGAAATATATAGCAAATTCAGCGTAGACTACTGCACTTCACTAACATTCTCCATGAGAGTTTGAAACGAACAATTTTAAAGTCAGCAGGTAGTCGCCTTCCCATTTTCCTCTATTTTCCTCATGCTCAATGAAAATACTTTCCAGATTAACCGTATCTATAACCGACATAACCAGGGAATTTTAGGATCGGCTTTGCTTGTTAGATTTTCGACTCAGTTCATCGAGTTTGGAAAATTTAACTCGCTATGTACCAGTCTGCTGCATAAAATAAAAACATGTCCAAAAGAAGAAAATAAAGATTGCATCTGATCATAATACGAGTTGAACTTGTACCAAACCAAAGAAGGAAAACGGAAAGATAAACCAAAGCAGACAATTCTTTCACTGATGTCAGGATGAATGGCAGACCGTGGGAATCAAAGGAAAGTGTAATTCAGTTATGGATGGCCAATCACTTGACATGATGCTTCATCACACATAGGTTACTCAAACTTCGGGCAAACGGTAAAGAACTCCTTGAACAGAAGGAAATCGACTATTCCGTATGCGCATTTTTTTATTATGAGAATTAAGATATCGCAAAATATGGAAATGTACTCTTTTGCTTATTAAAAAACAAGTAATAATAAAAAAAAAATTTTTAAAGTCAATTCCCATTTTTTTTCCCCACTATATTGCAGAAAGTCCTTTATAAATAATTTTCATTCATTTTTTTTAAGTTTATCTGGCGCCATCTAATGGTAGATATATGCAACTTAAATCTAAAAAAAAACCTAAAATTAATTGATTAAATTTAATTACTGAATTAATATTTGAAAAAAAACTGTATTAACATCAAGTGTCATCCACTACAAGTTCAAAAAAATGTATTTGAATTTGAGTGGATGAATAAAAAGTATTTTAATTAACGATTGAAAATTTGAACAAGATATATATAAGGAGAGTGTGAGCTAATAGAAGGAATTGAAAAAAGGAACCGACTGCAAAAAGCAATAGTTAAAGAATACTGTTGACAAAAATAGAATCGTGGATTAATTCTCTAATAGTATATAGGAGAGTGTGAGCTAATAGAAGGAATTGAAAACAAGTAATTAAAAAAAAAAAATTTTAAAAAGTCATTTCCTACTTTTTTTTTTTCACTATATTACAGAAAGTCCTTTATAAATAATTTTCATTCATTTTTTTAAGTTTATCTGGAGCCATCTATTGGTAGATATATGCAACTTCAAAAAAACAACAACAAAAAAAAAAAAAACTAAAATTAATGAATTAAATTGAATTACTGAATTAATATTTGAAAAAAACTGTATTAACATCAAGTGTCATCCACTACAAGTTCAAAAAAAATGTATTTGAATTTGAGTGGATGAATAAAAAGTATTTTATGAACGATTGAAAATTTGAACAAGATATATATAAGGAGAGTGTGAGCTAATAGAAGGAATTGAAAAAAGGAACCGACTGCAAAAAGCAATAGTTAAAGAATACTGTTGACAAAAATAGAATCGTGGATTAATTCTCTAATAGTATATAGGGAGAGTGTGAGCTAATAGAAGGAATTGAAAACAAGTAATTAAAAAAAAAAAATTTAAAGTCATTTCCTACTTTTTTTTTTTTCACTATATTACAGAAAGTCCTTTATAAATAATTTTCATTCATTTTTTTAAGTTTATCTGGAGCCTTCTATTGGAAGATATATGCAACTTTAAAAAAAAAAAAACTAAAATTAATGAATTAAATTTAATTACTGAATTAATATTTGAAAAAACTGTATTAACGTCAAGTGTCATCCACTACAAGTTAAAAAACATATACTTGAACTGGAGTGGATGAATAAAAAGTATTTTATGAACGATTAAAAATTTGAACAAGATATATACAGGGAGAGTGTGAGCTAATAGAAGGAATTGAAATAATTGCCAGCAAGATATATTTCAGAATATTTTTAAAGCGAATTTTTTAAACATTCCAGTATAATTTGTTTCATTTTTCTGTGTTATTATAGTTTCATTTTTATTTTTACAAATATTTTCCAAAAGTCAGAATATTTTTATTTGTTTATTATTATTATTTTCAAAAATAATAATATTAAATAAATTACAAAATTGTTTTTTTGCAAAATAATAATAAAAAAAAAATCTTTTGTTAAAATTTATTGTTTTGTTTCTTATTATAGAAATAAATAATTCTGTTGTTAAAATTTTCATTTCATTTCAAGTAAATATTTCAGTACATTTTTCATTTTTTTGCTCTCAAATTAACATTTTTATGAAATAGTTTCTTTAAATATTCGAATTTCTTAAACATACTAACATAATTTGCTTCATTATTCTATATGATTGCCATTTCTCTTCTAGTTTTTGCTGAAGTATTTTCCGAAAAATGAAACATTAAAAAATAATAATAATAATAAATAATCGATTATTAAATTTTTATTTTTTGTTTCCTACTAGTACAGTGCAAATAAATACTTTATTTCTTGCAATTTTAAATTTCAATTCCAAATAAATAATGCATTTTTTTTTTACTTCGATTAATAATTGTATTGTGAATGTTTGTTTACAAAATAAAGGATAAAAAGAGATTTTACAAGAAAAATGAAAAAATATTGTTTGGAATACGAAAATGTTAAAATGTATTTTCATGAAGATAATAATTCTGCGATAACACGGTTGTAGTCAACAACCAGCTGGGCTAATCGATTTTTAAGATTCTTCTTCAGTCAAACTTGTTTGAGCTGTATTAGTACTATAAAAACGGGATTTCGTTAAAAAAATTGTGAAGGTTTTTATATTTCTGTGCAATTTTGCCGATGGAAAAAAATTAATCATTAACTTATTGAAAAGTCCCATTCAATATTTATTAAGGTATACTGATATTCAATGGAGCAATCACAATTCGAAAGCAGTAATTGTATTTTTTATTTCATCATAGAAACATTATAATGAAAAAAAAAATTGTTTTGAAAATAGTTTATGAATTCTCTTTACTAATGGTAAATGCAGATTTTAATTTTTTTTCGTCGACTATCTCAAGTATTTTATTGACTTTATTAAGTTCTTTATGAAGTAACCATGGAGCCTGTTACGCTACATGAATAAGAAAAATGAAGAATTTCTTAGAAAAAGAAAAAGAATAAATAAAAAGATAAATAACAAAGGTAAAGAAAGGGTGCGAAACATCTTGCACGAAGAATTAGGGATGCGAAAGCTCTGCGCTAGATAGGTGCCGCATTTGTTGAATGCCGATCAACAGCAAATGCGCAAATGATTTTTACAGCAATCTTTGGACCAATTCAATAGGATCCAACCGATTTTGTGCGGCGATTATGGATTAGACATACCATGGATGACATGGGTCCACCACTATACGGCAGAAACAAAACAGCGGTCCAAGCAGTGATTGGAAGCCGGTGGTTCAGCGCCAAAGAAAGCGAAGTCGATCGCATCTGCCGGAAAGGTCATAGTCAGCGTGTTTTGGGATGCGAAAGGGATGTTAATTGATTATCTTGCCAAAGGCAAAACAATTATAAGTGAATATTACTTAAACTTTCTTGACTAGCTGGAGAGGCATGGATTGAAGAAGAAAAACGTCATCTTTCACCAAGACAACGCAAAAACTTGTTTCAAAACTTGAAGAAATTTGTTTCTGGGAAGCGCTTAGCATCCAATGAAGATATTGAAAGGGCCGTAGAGGAATATTTTCACAACCTTCCAGACTCTCACTTCCGGGAAGGAATACTGATGTTGGAGAAACGTTGGACCAAGTATGTTTAAGTTAAGGGCGATTATGTAGAAAAATAAAGTAATTTTTTAACTGAAAGTCGCAGTCTTTCATTGTCAGGCCGAGAACTTTTCACCTTACCCTCGTATTTTCATCCGATCCAATTATAAATGTTAGATTCTCTATCACCATCTTTACGTGATTTACTCGTTTTATTGAAAAATTAGCATAAAATTAAACCCTACTTTTGACTGAAGTTCCAATACTTTTGATTACTCCCGCCCTACTTTTGACTCAAGTATTGATTCAATAGTAGGACACGAATAAAAGAAAAAAATTGATCAATTCAAGTATACGTAGAAACTAAAAAAAAGGATGAGTCGATACAAACAATTCTCATTGTAATTCCACTGAATATGCAGTAATCTTTAATACGTAGAGGTACGCGGCAGTCTTGTAGTGGAAACAAGTTCATTAATCAAAGAGCACGGCGGATCGCATTACGCGTCCACCATCCGAGGAGAGAGGCGGGCGGTCTCTTGATCTCTAGGGAAAGCAACGCTTAGGTAACTGAGCAGAGAGGAAGTCGCCTTCCGAGAGCCGGTCTCGCATCGCTGGACCAGGCTCGGGACGCATTTCGGGAAACTTTCTTCTCTGTTTGGGTGCGTGGGAGTGGCGGGATTCAGATACAGGCAAGCTGAAAATGTCTCCTTTTTTCATAACAATTTTTAAAGCAATGTATATTTTGAATTTGTATTTTTTTGCTCATTAATCTATAGTGAAAAATGGTATGATACTTGAATAACAATGGTATGATAGAATAATAATAATACTATTATAAAAGAAAAGAGAGATAATTTAACTCACGTAGCCCATCATCATTAGTGGCACAGCGGCCTCATGGTGGGCCATTGCCGTCTGTCTACTGGCAGATTTCGACGCAGGAAATGTTTTTTTTTATTTATTTTTTTTATTTTATTTATTTATTTTTTTATTTTTTATTTATTTATTTTTTTATTTATTTATTTTACGGGGTAGGATTGGCAGCGCTACGTCCCACACTCTACAGTCATATTAGATCAGGACCTCGGGCTTAAAGTGGATTCCGAACGATCATAAACATGACACCGCAGGAACTCGAACCCTGTGGCACCGAGCGCCAGAGAGCTATTCACTCGGTCATCAGACACCTAATCTATCTAAATGAGTTAAATTGTATTCTTTCGCAATGTTTAGGCTTTCAGCACATGCTACATATTAACATCTTCATGATACCACCTCAATTGTGAAAACGTCATACCTTAGAGAAATGTTTTGAGGGAGATAATTTCTTTCAGAAATAACTGCGGCCAGATGGCCAATTGACTAGTTGTCTGGCCAGTAGTACCACAGGCTTCAGATTCGAATCCTGGCGGTAGCATGGGTTTGTGAGTGGCTCGGAATCCACGCATTCGTCTACAATGTTTGCACGGTGAGGGCGGGCGTTGTCATCCATAAACAGAAATTCAGCACCCATGGCGCCCCGAAACAAACGTACATGTTTTTCCAGAATGACATCCCGATAGATGTGGCCTGTCATCGTTACACTCTGAACATGCAGGTCAGTTCTGGAACCAAGAATAATTAATCCCCACACGAGCCCTCCTGCACCACCGTAACGGTGTTGTTCAATGGTGTTCTCTTGGTGGTAACGGGTACCTGGCGCTCTCCATATGAAAGTCCGGCGAGAATCAGACTGCAAACTAAACCTGGACTCGTCGGAAAACATCACACCAGACCACTGTTGCGGTGTCCACAATGCATGCTCTCAACTCCGGGTTAATCGCAGGCGACAGTGAGTTGCGGTAAGTGGAACACATCTGGCAGGCCTACGAGCATATAGACCAATGTGCCCTAAGCGCACAGGGTCTGCCTTGAAACTGTCGTACCGGTAGCTGAAGAGAGCTGACGAGACAGGTCTGATGCTGTGCTCCGTCTGTTTCTTTTGGCAGTAACTGCTAAATACCGGTCCTCATTCGGCGTTGTAACTGCGACCTGTGCTGTAACATCTACTCACATTACCATCATCTTGGAATCGTTGTCAAAGCCTGAAGATGACATTCTGGGCGATTCCAAGTTCCTCGGATACCTCCAGCTGGGTACGTCCACATTCCAGTCGTCCGATAATTCTACCACGTAAAAAATCATCCAAATGCTTCCTTTGTGCCATAACTATGCGGTTATTGCACTGAAATGCTTTTAAAGCGCTTGTGAACAATTTTACTTCTTTGCCACCATTCCTTAAATACCCCTCTCTTACACTCTCGTCATTGTGACGTACTATCCGCGCCATCTGGTGGTTCCCTGTAATTTGCATATTCTTCTTCAAGATATGTGTGATAATTCTACAGGTGAAATTTTTATTTTAGAGTTCAATTTCTGTGTGATTCTTAATTATCCTTAATTTATGGACATGAGTGTATATATATATACATATATTAAAAAATCAAAATAACCAAAATGTATATTTTTCAAAAATCAAATTATATTAACCAAAATGTATAATTTTTTCTTTAATTATAATAAAAAAGCCTTTTTGAAAGATAATTATTTTTAATTTTTATTCCCACTGATGATATAGAACACAAATTTTAATTAAATTAGTTTGAATTTTTATATCATTTTAAAAATAATTTCAAATAATCTATATTAACAAATATCTTACTACCCTCCTACATAACATATGTGGTGAAATTCTACAGGTATTCTCAAATTTGTAAAAAGACACCAATATAGATCTTTTTGATTCTGAATGGTTAAAAAAAAGCATGGAAATTAATGTATGTAAATCTTATTTCCTTTGCAAAGATACAGTAAGTATATCAGAAAGATTTATAAAATCTGACTAATTATTGTCAAGAAATATACAATGGTAAAAATTATCACATTTTTTTAACGCAAGATACGCAGTTTCATGCCTAAAATTTCTTGAACTTCGACTGAAATTTTTAAAAACGATTAACTTTATGAAATTGGTATTCAAGCATAAAATTAATTACAGGAAAGCTCAGGAAAATATTGCATGTTTTAAAATGTCATTCCCTTGAATGTTATTAACACTTTTGGAACAAGCAACATATTAGAGATTTTTTTGCTTAGCGACAATTTCACGTGTAGATAAATTATGAGAAAAATATAAATTATAATAAAAAATATAAATTATAAGAAAAATATAAATTATAAAAAAATATCTATAACTTATAATAAAAAACTTGGTAAAATCGCAGAATAGGGGCCGTTATAATTTGGCATCGAAGTCCGCCAAGTAATAAGTTGCAACTGTAAGTGAAGTGATTTGTGAACAACAAGAAACTCGGGTTACCACATTTAGCGATTTATGATTCAGTTGGCTCTACAAAACAGTCACAAAATATCAACGACCCCTATTTTACAATTTGATAAAAAATATAAACTGTAATAAAAATGTATATAGTATATTTTTTTTTAAGTATTCAAATATTTATTTTTTGTTTTCTTTTCTGAATTGAAACAGTGTTAATGGCTACCATGTTTCCCCACACATATTCATTGGCGACATGAATTGTCGCCAAATAAAAAGAAATATTGCATGACACTAGTACCATAAAATTTTATATATTTTATATATAGAATATTTTTCGGTTAACGTTTCAGTACTACTTAGTAGATTTAATCCTTTAATATAATGCATTCTTCTGTGCAAGTTATTAATTTTTGCTGATTTTAAATTGAATTTAAATCTTTTATCAGAATGACGAATCTGAACTTTTTTAAAAGTTAGCAGTTCATTTCAGATTAAAACTTTTCCTTAAATAAACCTTCTTTAATGAAAATCATCAGTGGTACTCGAGATCCTGACACTTCTCTAACTTCTAGCATAGCAAGAAGTCCAGAAGGATGGCAACTTTCTCCTAAATAAAACCGGAAATTTTCAAATTTGGGCACCACCAACTTGACTGCTTTTATGAAATTTTGCTTTGACAGATCAACAACTTCTTTAGGAGCTCCAGATGCATTCCACTTCCTTTCAAGTTCTTTCGAATACCGCTTTAAATAGTCTCGAAAGTCGTTTTTCGAACTGAAAGTTGTTTCCACAAGGCGTTGATTGAGGACGAGGTCAAACCCAGATTCTCTGAAATCTTCTTCCTGTGATCCGTCACCTACTTCTACCGGATTTGAGCCTTCCAGCTGAAGTGCTGGCGTATTTCGGACAACATGGCTACATTCCACCTCATACAGACAGTCATCAACCAAATTATATAAAAAAGCATCAGTAAACATTTCATCTTCAGATATCAAATCTTTAAAAATGATCATTATTGTGCCTTAAAACTGTGATCGCTTTGTGCCATTGACTTCCTGTTTCCAACAGCAGATTTTAAAAAACAAAACAAATATCAATTGCTACTGTTGCCAATGAAAAATCATTAATATTGGTATTTATTTATTTCTTTTGTTAAATTATGCATTCAAGTTCTTATGAATACATAATCTGTTTGACTAAAAAAAAAAGCTTAATTTTAGAATTCAAACATTAAAATAGAAATATTAAACAAATTGATATTTCAGTCAAAGTATAATAAAATAATTCCAAAAAGTTAGTTTTGATTGTTATTTTTAAAGTTGCCATTCTTAAAACAGAATGATTAAGTAATAAAGTCAGAAAACCATGCAGTCCATAGATCGCGCGATACCTCTTGATAATAATAGCACAATGTGCTACAAATATTATAATAAATGTTGGTTTTTTTCTACGAAGCAGCATACGTTTGAATAGTAGACTGAACTAACTTTGCGCGTGATTTAGGTCATTTCTTAATAAGGAAAATAAATACAACAGATAGAATCATGTGAAACTTTTTTTTTTTTTAGATAAACAAATAATTATCAGTTAAGATTGGGAAGCGTGTAATATTATTAAGTACAAATGAGCTAATTTTTTCAAAAATATGTTGAATAAATATTAAAAGTAAATTATGAATAGACTAAATGCTTTGTACATTTTGTTATTATTTATTTTTAAAAAAAAATATTTATAACAGTTATTTTAAGCAGTTATTGTTCTTTTCTGTAGAAGCATTCTTGCAGTTATAATTCTTTTATGTAACTACACTCTAGCAATTATTGTTGTGGAAACTTGCCCCCTTTAGACCAAATTTCATTGTGACATTATAAAATGTTAAAAAAAAATATTATAAAATTTTTATTTATTTGTTAAAACAAAAGTTAAAACAAATGAAAAGAAGCATAAATACATAGAAAATTCAGAATTGTGTATTACTTAAAGAATTGCGTATATAAATGTCAGAAATGTGTATTTAAATTATTTTTAAAATGGATTTAAAAATATTTCTATAATTTCTTTCAATATATTTTAAAAAATGTTATCAGTGCAGAAAACAAAACGAAAACGAAAAGAAACATCACTGCATTGAAAATTCAGAATTGTGTATTTTTTAAATTAGTTTTAAAAGGAATTTGAAAATATTTCTATAATTTCTTTGAATAATAAAAGGTACGAAATTCTATACAAATCAATCGGAAGTGATAAAACAAGAATTACTTGCTTATCACATATTATTTGTTTATTTATGAATACAGCGCTGTCTAAATTTTAGTCGTAAGTGTGCGGGAGTTGATTTTCAAGTCTACTAACATAAACTTGACGCCATATGAAATTGAGAAAGATCTAATACAAACATAGTACGTGTTTTTTTGGAAATTTTAGATTTTTAAAATAATTTTTATAAAAATAATTGCAAATTCGTTGACTGATTTATTTATTTACAGTTAACTCTTTATGTTTAGCTTAAAATATTAAAAGTAATTCTGTTTTCTTGTTTACTTGTGGAAATAACAGTCGGTTAAACTCCGTTATGAGTTAAAGCATTCTGAAAACTTTTGCTATAAAACAGGGGGAAAAAACCAATTATATTCTTTTTAACAATAATAAAAATGGATTTATTTTCAAAAAAATTTAATGTGCTTTTTTGAATTTTAAATATATTTTTTATATTTAGAAACCTTGTTTAATACACATTTTTTTTATTTAAAAATATTGATCGATATTGATTATGATTTTCAAGACAAATTGTTATATTATCATGCAATACATGAAATAAATTTTTTCAGTCATACCATATTATAAGAATCTTTTCTTTCAATAGAGAATTGTACTTTTATTCGTCTATGGATTTATTATGTATAATTCAATGTATTTTGAGATTAAATACAGTTTAAGTTTACTGATTATGAAAGGAATCTAGTAATGGTAACTATTTTTTAGCGAATGAAAATTGCAATTATTTTAGTTTTAAAGAAAAGATATAAAAATTAGATTTATAAAAAATAGAATACAATAAAAATTGCAAACACTTTATCCCAAAATTATGGTGTCAATAGTTTCATAGTTTATTGTATGCTTCATTATTAGAACCCTTATTTTTTCCTTTTTAAAATAAGCCTAAACATGATACAAAAAATTAAGAAGCCAATTGCCAATAAGAAGCCTGATCTCATATCCCTTCAGGCTTCTAAATGTTTGGCTTTCTACGACTTGAGTTCTTAGTATTTGGCGGAAATCCACCTTTATTTGTTTTGCATCCTACATATTTCATATTCCGTTCATTAGTATATTTCTGATCTGTGTGAAAGCTTACAGGTCATTACTAGAAACCTGGACAATGGTTTAATAAGAATTTTTTACTTTTATCTGGTCCACACAGGTGGGACTACTAAATATGATTAAAAGACGCATTTTCAAGTTACATGAAATAATATTTTGATATTGGTTTTATATATTTGTTTAAAACGTGCTTTTAAGTCAGCAAAAGAAAAAAAAATTTCAAAAAACTTCTCTTTATACGAGAAGTTTCGACAAAATAGATTTTGTAATAAATATAAACTTTTTTTAACTTTGAAGCTATCTTGATAGCTCTGAAGAGCAGATATTGAAAAATAAGCTCATATTCCAGTATAAAATCTATTAACTGTCAGTTTTAGGTGATACAAACATGAAATGTGAAGAAAAAAAAATCCCCATGAAATCTCTTTCTGCCAACTTCACTGACTTTCGAATTTAATCCTTGCTGTGTTCCTGAAGAACGTTAAAACGTGTACTCTTATTGCAAAGTTTCCATTCCTCTCCCCCACACTAATAAATACCTCATGATTCAAAACATTTTAGGCTTCAAATAAGCTGTAACTGTGACTGCCTGAGCTTTACGCTGTTCCCTAATAGCTCTGGAACTATTTTCAAGCATTAGGTCCCAAAGAAAGACTCTGAGGACTGTAATCTGCTGGAGCAATTTACGCTCCATGGGGTCCTGACTGACGTGTTTCCAACTGGCGACCACTTGACTCGCAGAACTGACAGCAAATGAAGGGAAGTTAGACAACAATGCTTCCACCCGCAAATGTTTACTCAATGTCTTCTCAGGTTAGGTACCTCATGGAGCGTCGCCAATTTCATTACTCAGGGCTTTAGCAGACCGTTTTGGCGAGAGGTTTACTTTGATGGACTGCTGCCTTCTGTTGAAATTAATGCTCTATGAAGAAGGCGGTTGCAGTTTGGCTCGATGAGCAATTCTTGAGAAGAATGTTATTGCTGGTTGTCTTTTGTTATGATGTTACATTGTAGTTGTGTTCTTAAAAAATTGCATTCATTATCAGCTTTTTCTTTTAAAAAAATATTTACTGTAGCAGATATGACTTGGCACTTGAATTTGAGAAAATTAGACATTTTTAATTATGTTAAATTTCATTAAAAAATATCTGTGAAAGTTTAAAATTTAATTAACTATTAATGATTAAAAGTGCATTAAATATAAGCTAATTCTTCTTTTTCTTAATATTTACAATAGTATATATGACTTGGCATTGCCCAGTTTGAGAAAATTAGATATTTTCAATTATGCTAAATTTCTTTAAAAAATATGTGTGTAAAATTGAAGTTTGAAATTTAATTAATTATTAATGATTAAAATTTATAATCTATAATGATTAATATTTATGATTTATAATGATTAAAATTTATAAAAATTAATAAATTTATAATTTTAATTAATTTATTTTAATTAATTAAATGTCAGCTATTTTTTTAATTAATATTTACAATAGCTTATATAATTTGGCATTTTGAGTTTGAGAAAATTAGACATTTTTAATTATGTTAAATTTCATTAAGAAAATATGTGTGAAATTAAATTTTTGAGATTTAAAATAACTTATTTTAAATATTGTCAATTGACTAAATAAAGGCAATAATTCTTAATTAAAAATTCCCATTATTGTTTTATTCGCCTATAATCTGTTAGTATTTATTTCTAAGAATATATAGGGTTAATTTGGAAAATAAATTGAAAATTAACATTATAAATATAACATATAATTGAATCAATACAAGCATTAATTTTTTTTAAGACAGACATTATCTGGTGACTGATGAAAATCTGACTCTGACTGATGAAAATCTGATCTGAAGTAAACATTTCTCTGATTCAAAACAATTAATAAAAATGTTTTTGTAATTTTAAGTTACGAATTTTTGAAACGAAATAGTACATTCAGACAAAAAAAAATTGAATTTTTAAATGCTATAATTAAGTTATGCTAGAAGTTACATAGATCCGATTCTCAAGTTAATTTTGAAAATAATTAAATTGAATATTATTTAAATATAATTTTTTTAACTTCATAAGGAATTAATTTTTATATTAAAATTCCATGATTACCTTATATGTAATAAACAAATAAATTTTTAAATTGAAATTCAAATGTATCATTTTAAATTTTCCTTATTTTCATTATTATTTTATTCTAGAAAATTTTATTGTGCGATTTATCTTCTGTCCGGAAAAGAAAATATCCACATGAATCCTTATCTGGGTTTACGAATATTTCTTGTAAATCAAAGGATGATTCATTTAATGACTATTTATACGAATTTTGTTTTTTATAAACGATTTAAGCATCTGTTTATAGCGTTTTACAAAAATTACGTGTATACATGCATACATATTACTTGAAAATTTCTCTGACTCCCCAAAACACCTTGAAATGCTTTAATCTCTCGTTTTCACGATTTTAGTAATATTTATAATATATATATATATGTTAAATAAATTTATATGTTATATAAATTTATATTATTTACACATTTTATTTTCATCATTATTTCATTCTAGAAGATTTTATGTGCGATTTTTCTTATGCCCGGAAAAAATTTATATACATTTCTACATGGATCCTTTCCTCAATGTACGAATATTTCTTGTTAATCAAAGGGCGATTCATTTGCCGACTGTTAACAAGACTTGGCGACCCTGAAGTCAGCAGTAGTAACCCTTCCGAGAGTCCATTGAATGGCAATCGAAATACGATAAACATGTCACTTTCGACTGACCCATCGGCAAGCTGTGACAGCCTTCTCGGAAAAGCCTCTTCTCTGCTTACAGTGCGTGCGAGATCTTCGGAAGTGCTAAAGTACTCGTCTGAGCAAGCCACGTTCGGATTGTCACAGATAAATACGAGTGTGTCACTTTCCTGCCTCCTGCTTCAATGGACGCAGGGGACAAATTGTGCCTGCTTTTCGGCTGTGGGAGACGGGGTGGTGATCTTGATATCGATAAAATAGACCAGGATCCGCCGTTTTTTTCTTTCTTCTTGAAGGGTGATAACGGTAATATGTGAAACAGAAATATCAGGTCATGTGTCTCAGTTAAGCATGAATATAGTATTAGAAGAAGTTGCCATAATAACTAAAAATGGGTGTTAAATAAGTTACCATAATAAATCAAAATGGGTGTTAAAAAAAGGTTGCCATAATAATTGAAAATGGGTATATTAAAAGAAGTTATCGTATCGTTAGTTAGTTGTATCGATCTTGATATCCATAAAATAGACTAGAATCGGTCGTTTTTTCTTTCTTCTTGAAAGATGATAACGGTAATATGTGAAACAAAAATCTCAGCTCATGTGTCTGAGATAAGCATGAATTTAGTATTAAAAGAATTTGCCATAATAATTGAAAATGGGTATTAAAAGAAGTTCCTAGAATAACTGAAAATGTGGTTAAAAGAAGTTACCATAATAAATGAAAATGGGTATTAAAAGAAGTTATCATATCGTTAATTAGTTGTATCGATTTTGATATCGATCAAATAGACTAGAATCCATAGTTTTTTCTTTCTTCTTCAAGGATGATAACGGTAATATGTGAAACAAAAATCTCAGTTCATGTGTTTGAGATAAACTGGAATACAGTATTAAAAGAAGTTGCCATAATAAATGAAAATGGGTGTTAAAAGAAGTTGCCATAGTAGATGAAAATGGGTATTAAAAAAGTTGCCATAATGATTGAAAATGAGTATTAAAAGAAGTTATCGTATCTTTAGTTAGTTATATCGATCTCTATAACGATAAAATAGACTGGAATCCGTCGTTTTTTTTTTTTTTTCTTTCTTCTTGAAGGGTGATAACGGTAATATGTGAAACAAGAATCTCAGGTCATGTGTCTCAGATAAGCATGAATACAGAATTAAAGAATTTGCTATAATAACTAAAAATGGGTGTTAAAAGAAGTCGTTGTAATAAATGAAAATGGGTATTAAAAGTAGTTGCCATATTAACTGAAAATGGGTATTAAAAAGAAGTTGCCCTAATAACTGAAAATGAATAAAAGAAGTTGCCATAATATATGAAAATGAATATTAAAAGAAGTTGCCATATTAAGTGAAAATGGGTATTAAAAGTAGTTGCCATATTAACTGAAAATGGGTATTAAAAAAGTTGTCCTAATAACTGAAAATGAATAAAAGAAGTTGCCATAATATATGAAAATGAATAAAAGAAGTTGCCATAATATATGAAAATGAATATTAAAAGAAGTTGCCATATTAAGTGAAAATGGGTATTAAAAGAAGTTGCTATAATAAATGAAAATGGATATTAAAAGAAGTTGCCATAATAAATGAAAAAAAAGTGCAATAATAAAACATCTAATCTTTTATTTTGCTGACAGAGCTTTTGTTAAATTTATTAAACAAATGTGATTTTTAATTGGAAATATAACTCAGAATTATTTAAAATACCAGATAAATCATGGATTAAAGTTTTGAATATCTAAACAACTAAATGGGACCTGATGGCCAAGTGACTAGCGCACGGTGCCTTCGGGTTTGAGTCCGGCGGTACCATGGATGTTTGTAGTGGTTCGGAACCCACTTTAAATCGTAAATCCCGGTCTAATATAAGGACATATATGGGCGTAAGGACAACCTCAGCCCGTAAAAACAAAACAGCTTCTGTCTCGAAATCTGCCAGTAGGCAGATGGCCGTTGGCCATCATGGGGCTGTTGTGTCAATGATGATGATGAGACACCTAAATATTTATGAATAGGTTTTAAAAACCGATATTTTTTTTAACTTCATTGGTTATCATTGGTTATATTGGTTAAAGATTATGCATAAGTAAATACACATACATAAATAATAAACATAACATATTTCATGAGTATAAATTAAGCCTAAATATTTCTTATTTTAAGCTTATTTTGTCAGTAGACTAACAGATTAATACCAGTAATAATAATAGTTAACTGTAAAATGTTAAATTAACAACGGTATTTTTATAGATACTTCCACCCCCCCACCCCCTTGAAATAACACAAAGCTGAATCGATTCTTTATAAAGGCTTTCCAGGGAGATATTATTCTTATATAATAAATCACTTATATATTCTCAAACTCATTTTTCGATCAAATCCATTACGAATCTCTTTGGAAAGTAATTTAATCTTTTTAAAACTTAACAATTCTTTTTTTTAATTTCAACAATTTTATTTATTTATAATTTTAAATTAGACGTAACTTGATAGCTATACCGATTTTCTGCACTTCGATTAAATTTGTCTAGTATTTCAAAAATGATTTAAAAAAAAAAAAATTCTCATAAATGTACAAATAAAATTTTTTTTGTCAAAATTAGCCTGTTACGTATAAATCATTAAATTAAATTGCTTTATATATATATATGTATAATAACACTAATCTTCATTGATTATTTACCGTTTTCAATTTTCTATATTTCCAAGTTAAATTAGTTTTCTACTACCTGCAACTTAATAATTTTTTTTTTCAATTAATTCTTTTTAATCGAATATATTTACATAATTTAACCTCTGAAACATTTATAAAAAAAATCACTATATTATGCCAAAATGTTTTTGAAAAATTTGAAAAATTATCTGAATTTTAAAATTACTAAACTTATCTTACTAATCTAAACTTATCTTACTAAATTATCTGAATCTCCACTAAAATCGCATAGTGTAGATAATACCATGAATATTTATCATAACCATCGGAAAAATATTTACATTTAATGATAACAATGGATACTGCGTAACATAATAATGTGGAAAGAATAATTTATGACTGCAAGAAGCAATTTGTTTCCCACTGATCTTCATTGACCAAAAATAGTTACATTTTATACATTATCCTGAGTTACATCATATTCCTGTCACATTCTACAACTTATCCCTTTGAATTATCTACTCGAAATAAACATCTAAAGGCAGCCTTAATCTCCAACGATTTAGGAGTTTGTCAAGCTAGCTTCTGTTGTTAAAGTGAAACAAAGAGACACTTCATTTCTGCGTTATCTGGCAGCTTTTCACATCGATATAAATAAAAGAAAAGTATCGGAATCGTTTCTCGGCAACCCTGTAGGCGGACAGGAAATCGCCATCTTGATAGTGCTGGAGATATCGTCAATTGTTTGTGGAGGTGCTATGCTGATACTATCATCGACTAAAAGACCTTGAAACATAAGATGATATTGTACTACTTTTGCAGATCTGTCCGGCAGATAGGAAAATACGTGACAGCTTGATGATTTTTTATTTTCTTTCTTCTTTTTTTTGCAAAGAACCCTTTTAAGGAGAGAAAACACTTTTTGGATTTCGAGTGGTTTGCTCAGTTTTCTTTTGTTCTCTCGTTGAGCTTTAAGTGGTAGAAAATTTTGGACTCAGTGTACCGGTGTGTGTATTGGATTTCGTATAGGGAAATACTGAAAGTGAGATTCTTCCAAAGATAAATCAATGTTGATTTAAGAATTTTATTATCTGATCTTGATGTCGAAGTAGTTGGTGGTATTTAGCAGTTGATTGACATTTATCTGATGCGAGATGCTTAAAATAGTTGTTTGACATTTTTGAAAAGTAAGATCAGAAATTCTTAAGATATCTCGGAAAAATTTCTTAAGCAAATAAACAAATCTTTAGAAAATTGAGCAAACAGTTGTTATTTTTATAATTTGTTTTTTTAATATTTTAGACTCCACTTGAGATATATTACCTTAACACTTATCAAATGAAGATTCTTTTCCTGATTATTAGACACTCACAAAACTGCAAATACAAAATATAGTAATCATAAAATTTTGTTGCGATGATTATGGATAATAATTATAATTTTTTTCAGCCAAACGAAATTTTAAAATTAAGGAAATTTTTCATTAGCTATTGAAAAATATTTTAAATTTTATAAAAACTAACTAAAGTGAGTTTGGTTTGTTGCTCTGCGGTCATTTTTCTCACACTTTAGGCTAATTAGACGGGACTTACGGTTTAACGTGGATTTTGAACCACTAATTAAGAACCGCCAGGCTATATCCTAATATCACCGTCCGCCTGCTGGCAAATTTCGAGACAGAAGAAGATGTTTTCTTTTTTATGGGATAGGGTTGTCAGCCCTAAGCCAATGCTTTACAATCATATTAGACCGAGACCTGCGGGAGCTATTCGGTTTAAAAGGGATTCCGAACCACTATAGGCATCCATGCCACCGCCGGAACCCGGGCCCGAAACCTATGGCACCGAGCTCCACAGCGCTAGTCACTTGGCTATCAGGCCTTTCTTGATGTGATGGCGGTCTGATGGCCAATTGGCTGGCTCTGGCCTTTGGTACCACACACTTCAGATTCTAATCCTGGCGGTGGCATGGATGTTTATAAGTGTTTCGTAATCCCCGTTAAGCTGTAGGTCCCTGTCTAATGAGCCTAAAGTGTGCACAAAATGACCGTAGGGCGACAAACCAAACCAAATCTTAATGGGATTGCTTATTAAATTCACGATGCTTTGCCTCAATTCATACTAAAATGAGAAGAGTCTAAATAATTTTACAATGCATTATTTTTTCTCAAATTAAGTATTAGAAAATACGAATAAATTGAACTTGAACTTTTTGAATTTTAGTTATAAAAAAAAAAATTGGGATTGTTAGTTCAGTTTTCTTAAGATTTTATTATAAAATGTTTGCAATCATTTCACTTTGTATCTAAAAAGTTCATTGTTTCAATTACAAACTCATATAAAACCTTCTGATAAATACTTTAGAATAAATTATACAAAACCTGACTGCACATGCTAAGCAGAAAGTATTAAATTACTTTTTATATTTGTTGAATGGGTTTTACAGACTGCTGAAGACAAACAAATGGTATTCTTTCATCCACAGTGTTTTCATTTAACTGTTTGTTATTTTTCCCACTGCATTCACCGAATTCACTCGCGAAGCTGGTAGGTGAGTGTTGCGTGCTGGACACAGGAGTCCAGAATTGAATAACAATGGCGAGAAGGAAACGATACGAGGAGTCTCCAAGGGGTTCAGAAACGCGTGTCCATCTGTGTCCTGTACCTTGACGTCCGAGACAATGACACCTGTATCAATTGCGTGCTGAGAGGGGGATCATGGCAAATTAGCGATGGATCTGCTGCGTCAACTGGCCGACTCATCACACTCTCGATGTTGATGGCTGCCAGTTTTGGCAAAAAATCGCTCTGTTGCTTATTTCTGAGGGAGAAAAAAATGTTGAGTTTCAAACCTAAGGAAGCAAATGAAAAAAATATATAATCGACTGGGCCCATATTAAGGTTACCCATAAAATTTAGAATATACTTAATTCTAAATTTTATTTTAATTAAAATTTTATTTTTAAAAAAAATTATTTAAAAAACAAAACAGCAGTCTTAAAAAATAAAAACTATAGAGGGCCAAATGGGGCCTGATGTCCGAGTGGCGCTCGAGTCTCGACGGTGCCATGAATGTTTGTAATGGTTCGGAATTGGTCCACCATGGGACTGTGCGCCAAAGAGTGATTTTATTTTTTTGGAAAATATTTTCATTTTGAAATAAAATTGTCTTTGCTTTCACCAGACGATCTTTTAGAACAATTTTACATTATTTATTTAATTAACTATATAATTATTAACTCGTGAAAGAAAGTTAAAAAAATAAAGCTCTTGAAAGAAGTTTAAAAAAAATCACAGCTTTAAATGGCAATGTCCAAAATTTAAAGTGATCAAGGACACCAAAAAAAACCCGAAAACAATACTCATATATTTTATTAGTAAAAAAGAAAGATTCCCTCAGAATGGCAAATAATAATAAATAAAATAAATAATTTTATTTTTGATTAATAATGTTGAAATGAAATGAAAATGAGAATGCAGTAAAATAAAATTATAAAAAAATAAACCAATATAAAACAGACTGGCATCGTTTTGGATAAGTACGTTTAAAGGTAGAATTCCAATACAAGGTATACCATAACTTTTGTATATATGTTCTATATAAACGAAACAAAGTACGAAAGAGACACAGTCAATGCTTTATTCATTCAAAGAAGCCCATTCTTTTCAAAACAAACTTTAACTGATTTCAGAACTTTCCTTTACATAAATAAATACTTCTAAGTAGACGCGATTAAAAAAGGCGATGAAGTTTAGCGATTACGATACTCTTGAAAAATAACAACAATTTAATAATCAGCTCATCTCCTATCTTTTTCACAGGAGCGCAAAAACGGGGCGCAACAAATAGTCTGAGCGTTGGCGACGGCGTCGTGAATGCATGCAGCGATCTGATAAAAGCTTAGTGTCGTGGTAATCAGTGGTCTCCGCTTTGCGATGTGATACGGGAGAGCGGAAATCGCATCCGTGAGACGGACCCGGGTCGACACACGTTGCTGCCCGCGTATCCGGAGATCGCCTCTTGCACGCAATCCCTCTCTCCTTTTACACACACCACACGAAGATCTCTCCCTCCCCCCTCTCTCTATCTCTATCTCTGCTTATAGTATAGCGCCTACAAGGTGTAGAGTTATTGTTTCTGGAATGATTTAGAATTGATACTTGGAAATGGATTTGCTAGAGTCATAATGGGGTTGTGAGAGGAAGAGGAAATAACCCGTATCATTTAGGAATGTTGTAAACACCAGATATACTTATGAATGGTATTGGATTGTGTTGATTATGAAACCACACACTGTGAATAGAAAAGTTTACTTTAGATAGCGTACTAAAACTGCTAGTTACTTTTATCTCACATTGTTTGGTTTAATTTTGGGTATTTGATGCCTCCATATTAATATTGAAAAAAATTAGCCTATTAAGCGTTATCCTTTGTATTTTTATTCATGGAAGTACATTAATCTTTTTTTTTCTCCACACCTCACCTCCTACTAAGGATTATGTAGTCCCCTTTCAGTTTAGAAAGGTAAATTGAAACATCGGTTTGCCATGAACTCATATCATGAACTGACCACCGAAGGGTGTTGAGAAGAGGACAGTGACACTTTTAAGGGTAATTGCCCCTCCTGTACGTATAGTACGGGAGAAAATTTTGAAAACTCCCACCAGGCAGCCAGTATCGATGCGAGATGCTTTACATACATTGTTAGAATCGTCAGTGAGTCTCCTCTTTTTTGAGCGACCTGATGGACAATTAGTTATCACTCTGGCCATTGGTACCACAGGGTTCAGGTTCGAATCCTGGTGATGGTATTGTTGTTTGTTAGTGGTTCGGAATCCCCGTTAAACTGTAGGCCGCGGTCTAATTAGCCTAAATTAATAGCCTACCCTAATTAGCCGAGAGCGACAAACCAAACATCGTTTCTAAAATCAGTGACGACTACAATGTCGCCAGCGCATTTGAACCTCAATCGTCCTGCACTCTAGCTGCTCATGTTGCCTCAAGGCCATGAAACGGAAACCATAGGAGTACTAGTATTATAGAGATTCCTCCATTCATGTGATTTCCATTTATGAGGGATAACTTCAGCACCTTCGAACTACCATAGTCTGATGTCATCATTTGGCATTATGATGAATTTGAAGATTTCTCAGTGTAATCACGTAAATTTATCTGAAGTTGGTTATGAACATTCATAAAGAAAATATTGTGAGATCCTTAATATTATGGCATTAACAAGAGGTACTATTAAATAAACTGATTAAGAATGGGCTAAGAATCCAGATAGGTTAAAAAGGTGAATTTAAAAATATCTAGAAATTAGGAAAAAATTAGATTAAAAATGATTATATAATCAGCCTTACGGTACAAAGTTTTATAGTTATATTAGATCGGGACTTACAGTTTAAAGTGGATTCCGAACCACTACAAACATCCATGGCAACCCCCGGGACTAGAACCCGAAACCTGTGGCACCGAGCTCTAGTCACTCGGCCATCAGGCTCCAATCGAAATACTATTATGGTAAAAAACAGAAAGCTATTCATTCAATGTACAGGAGACATTAACAAAAATCACATTGGTGTGAATGCATGTAACATTCAAACTAAAACTAATCTAACTAGCTAATACATGCAAAATCTAATTTATAATCAGTTGAAAAAAAAACCATAACAAAATGAAGATAATTGATAGTTTACAAACTACAAATGCCCTTTTAATTTCCTTTCTTCAAATTTACGAGTTCTCAAACATGACGATAAATCAGATTTCCAGTTCACTGGAAAAAAAATGATAAATGACAGTATTTTTTTTTATTGGTTCACCAACAATTTCTGCACAACAGAAGATATTAAGGAATATTGCCGCCTTCAAAGAATTTCTTTCAGAATCTTGCTGCGAATAAATAATACACTTAACCATCCAGAAAATTTCTCTCAGCTACAATAAAAAATGTAAAAGTATGATTCATGAACGCCTCATACATTATGCATAAATATCATTATGCATTAATATCATATAAATCACGGAATAATAGCCCTCCTGATTAATTTAAAAATATATTTATAAACAATGCTTTTAAAGAAATATTTGACAATTTTAAGGCAAGTGTAAAATAACATTGTTCGATTTTAGTTATAATTACACTATCGCAAGCACCATCTCAAATGCTAAAAAAATAAATAAATAAATAAATAAATAATAAAATAAAAAATAATGGATAAATTTAAAGAGTTCAACTAGGAATGTTAATTGGAAAAATCTTTCTGGTTTATAAGCAACGATTCCAGTTTATAAGCAACTGTTAACAAGGCTTGCATTGATATACAGAGATCGGTGTTAAAGTAAGCGTGATAAAAAAAAAATACCTATATTTCGGAGAAACAGGCACTTTGCAGATTAATATTCACCGTGATACGAAATTTCCTATGAATCTGAAAAAGATTGTAGTTTAAAATCGCAAGAACAGAGGGCAGTACTGCAGTTAAGGCCATGAAAATCATGGATACAACAATAAATTTGCAAACATAAATATTAATGAATACTATCTGTAAGTTTTTCATACGTAAAAATAGCGGTACACGGTATTATTGTAATTGGAAAATCTTCTTGGTACCAATTTATATCATATGCAATTTTTTTCAATCAAAATCAGGCATACTTGTAACTACAGTCTGGAGAGACTTCTGAATCACCCTATGAAGGTATCCGTATAAAATTCAATACGTTCAGTAATTATTGCCAGAGGATGACTAAAGCTCAAGGCATATGCTAGTAACTATTTAAATATTTTCGAAAAAAAAATTTAAATTAGTGTTTAGCATTTTATGAATTTTTTGAATTTTATAAATGGAAGAATTTTTTGTTAAATTTAGAGTGGGGGGGGGGATGTTAATTCTCAAAACAGGACTGATAGACCCTCTCATGAGTATATTGAAGTATTATTGAGGCCATAAAAAATGATTGCTAGGGGATGGTTTACTTCACCATTAATGATAGGTCCTGTATTCTTTGAGGAGTATAGTGCTACAAATCGAAAACCGTACATCATAACAGGTGAAGGGTATTATTATTCATTATATATCATTATCTTTCCTAACCAACAATAATACAATTAATTAGATTAAACTAATTTTATGCAAGATGGAGCTCCGCAGTCCTTGGCACCTGGAGTTATCACAGCCACTCTTCGGGTATTCAACAACCCTCTTCAGGTATTGATAATCAATTAACTTAGATGCGAATTCATGAATTCTGAGTGCTACGATGCATTTAACCACTAAGCCACAGAGCCCTTTATTTAGCCCTGATAGAATTTTGAGCAAGCATAGCATATATGAATATCCTCCGAAATCACCAGATCATATACTCTGTGCTTTATGGTTATGAACTAGCTTCAATCACGGGTCTATAGACGAAATCCCCAGTTTTTACCAATGTTGAAAGATGCCATACGTCAGAAGGCAGCAACCAATCGCTTTGATATGCTGCTTCGTGCTGTAATATCGGGACTACACTCAGTATTGAAATATATTTGGAAAAAATTGAATTTTTTTTTGTATCGAATGGATATTGACCTTATTCTCTTAACAATATAGACTTCCTCAAGTCTGATTTGCTCCATAGTCTTCAAATTCCAACAGACATCCTTGCTGAACTCGAGTAACGCAATCTCAATTTCATGCCTAATGTCACCATATCGCCGCGTAAACAAGCATGCCAATTCACTAAAGACATGTCTTCGGTCCTGAGATAGATCAACGATCCTTTCGTGACAGGGACTTATTTGGAGACACAACAATTTCAGTTCAGTGTAACGTGACAAGGAACAGCGCATCATCCCATGTAAAAATACGTCTTCTCTCTCACGGTGGTATGTGTACAGTTGGTAAAAAAACATGCTAATTGCTTCATGAATTATTATGGGCTTGCTCTTCCCTGTACCAGGCAGAACTAAGTTTCCAAGTAATATCGAAACCCACACGCGAACTTCATGATCCAGCAATCTTCAATGAGGAAATAACCCGCTTTCTTTTTTTATTGTGAAGCCCTAGGAATATGATATTCACTGATTTTTTCCACCGTAGAAGTTTGGCTGCAGGCTATCAAATTTTTTAGTGAACTTTTGTTTCGTGCGCTTTGCCAGGTTTTTTATGGAATAAAGTTTAAGAAATATAATATGCCTCTTGGAGCACTTTAATTTGTGCTAGTTTTTGATTGGTAGTCTATGATTGATGTAATTTCATATTGATATGCAATGATTTCGCCTTATGAATAAAGTATATTTGCATTTGCATGATATAGTATTATTTAATTCATGTCATTGCAATTATCTTAGCTATTGTATATAGGTTAAAAAAAAAGACAGCTACTAAAAGTTGAAAAGTTAACTTAAGTTTTAGAATGTTGAAAAGGGTTTTTAGAATAGCATTTATCATTGTACTTTTTTTCATAAGTTGAAAAAATAGTTAAGCAGTTTCATATTATTTTGTAATGTTTCTTAGAGCACTTTAATTTGTGTTTGTTTCTGATTCGTACAATATGATTTATGTAATTACATATTGATATATAGTGATTTTGTCTTACGAATAAAATATATTTGCATGATGTAGTATTGTTTGATGCACTTAATTCATGTCATTTTGCAATTATCTTAGTTATTGCATATACGTTAAAACAAATAATATATATATAAAAAAAAATTTTAATCAATTCCTAATTTTTTTTCACTATATTGCAGAAGGTTCTTTATAAATAATTTGTGTTAATTTTTTTAAGTTTATCTGACTCCATCTATTGGTAGATATATGCACCATAAATCTAAAAAAACCCTAAAATTAATTAATTAAATTTAATTACTGAATTAATATTTGAAAAAACTGTATTAACATCCAGTGTCATCCACTACAAGTTCAAAAAAATGTATTTGAACTTGGGTGGCTGAATAAAAACTATTTTATTAATGATTGAAAATTTGAATAAGATATATATAGGAGTGTGAGCTAATAGAAGGAATTGAAAAAAAGGCAGCTACCAAAAGTTGAAAAGTTAACTTAAGCTCCTGAAAGTTTAAAAGGATTTCTAGGGTAGCATTTATCATTGTATGCTTTTTCATGAGCAGAAAAAATAGTTAAGCAGTTTCAGATTATATTGTAATGTGTTATTCAAAAAAAAAAGAAGTTTTAACTACTGTAAAATAACATTCGTTAAAATTTTGGAAGCTCTTATTCTTTTGTTGTTTTACTTTCTTCTTAATAAATCCTAGTAAAAGATTTTATTTTCCATTTAATATTATCCATTTTAAAAATAATCTACATTTATTTATTTGTTCAACCAATTGATACAACAAGCTTTAAAAACTTTGTTTAAATTTTATAGCATTGTGTCTAAATCTCAATGTCCTACAGTGCGGGGTGGACATCACATGAGTGGAACACACATGAATTATGGATGGAAGGAAAGGGGCAGCTTCTGTCGTGATGGAGCACCCGTAGGTAGAAGTCTGACTTGGCCCAATGTCGTCGAAGAAGGAGGGCAGTGCCTGCCAGAAGGATTTTTAGATGGAAACATCCCGCATTTGTGTATTGTATGGAAAAAAATCCGGAAAACTCTCACCAGGAAGTCTGACTAACGAGGCAAAATGCTGAACATCACAAACGCCATCGAATCACTTCGTTTTTTGAAACAGTGTCTACAACAAAAATTTAAAATTAATGAATTTTGGGGATATTCCAGGCCTATTTTTTCTGAATATTGTGAATGCTAAAATCTGTATTTAAAACATTTTCTAAAAATTTTATATCTATGTTATACGTTAAAATTTAAAAATTTACCACGCAATTTTCAGCATCCCATGCTAAAAACAATATATATATACACTGAAGTGACAAAAGTCATGGGATACCTCTTAATATCGTGTCGGCCCTCCTTTCGCCCGGCGAAGTGCAGCACTCGAGTCGGTCTTCTGCTGGAATAGCTCAAGAAAGCCAAATTTCTCCGCACAGTTCTAACAGACAAGTCCGTTGTACGTCCCACATTGATTTCTGCTGTTATTTGACGCAGTGTTGCTTGTCTGTTAGAATTTACGACTCTTTGCAGACGTCGCCGGTCTCGGTCGTTAAGTGCAGGCGGTCGACCACTGCGCTGTCCATGGGGGGGATGTTATGCCTGAAATTTCATACTCTCGGCACACTCTTGACACAGTGGATCTGGGAATGTTGAATTCCCTAACGATTTCCGAAATGGCATGACCCATGCGTCTAGCTCCAACTAACATTCCGCTTTCAAAGTCTGTTAATTCCCGTCGTGCGGTCATCATCACGTCAAAACCTCTTCACATGAATAACTTGAACAGAAATGAAAGCTCTGCGAAAGCACTGCGCATTTATACCTGTTCTACGCGATGCTACTGCCATCTGAAAATATGCATATTGCTATCCCATGACTTTTGTCACTTCAGTGTATATATATATATATGTGTGTGTGTGTGTGTGTGTGTGTGTGTGTATTGTAAGAACAATACTGTTTTTTACTATTATACTATATTTCGTTGAAATTTGTAAATTGTGAAGAAATTAATTTATTGAACTTGTAGTAAGTAACAATACCAGAAAGGTAATGAATCTTTTAATATAAAAGAATCCATTTTCTAACCCTAAAAAACGTATTACACTTTAACAAAAGAAAGTAAGTAGCTGGTATGTTCTAAAGAATTAATTTGAATATATAAATATAAAATTCATTAAACGAAATGAAAAAAGATGTGTTTTCATGTGATTCTTCCCAAATATTTGTTGATAGGTTGACTACAACAACCAAGTCCCATCTTGCCGAGTGTATAAGATGGGAGGTGAGTTGATGAGTTGCATGTCTGTTCACACGGTGCGCAGCCTCCCACGCCAGTCGTGTCTTCCCCCAACCGTTTTTCATGACACTCGTTGTGGATTTATGGTTGACACGCAAAATGACAACAAGGTGTCTGATCATGTGATTTACTGTCACGGAGACCCGGTCCTGAAAGATGGAAGCGTATTAACGTTAATATGCCAAAGGTTTTCATACAGAGATGGATACATATTCATTTACAATTTATCTTCAGAGATTTTCTAAAACTGCTAAACAGACGGTGAGATGAATTATAAAAATATTTGTATAGGCTGTAAAATATAATCAAGAAAAAATCATCCATGAAGAAGTTAACGAGTTTATATAACCATAAATTTAAATTAAATCAAATATAAAAATAAAAATAAAAAATAAAAATTTAATTAAAATTTATGGTTAAGTTATGAGACAAATTTATTGGGCAATGTGAAAATTGGAGTTCAGGTTACATGTCTTTAAATCACCGCATTAAACAATATATCATCCATAGGGACAAAATTGCTGATCAGTTATAAATAGAGACGGCATTCTTGATTTGTTTTGTACTGAATTAATAAAGACCATAATTTTGACTATGAAACATCGCTAGCAAGCTTGTATTGCTGTTAGCACGAATTACACTCCATATTGATTTGATTTTGTTTGTCGCTCTACGGTCATTTTGTGCACATTTAAAACTAATAAGACCAGGACCTACAGTTTAACGTGGATTCTGAACCACTAACAAACATCCATGCCACCGCCAGGATTAGAACCTGAAGCTTGTGGTACCAAAAGTCAGAGCACCTCATATTGAAGATATATATTGTTTTTTGGTTTTTTTCCTTTTGTGTATTTCCAAGAAAGAAACTAAGCATGTTGTTTTTATTTTGTACATGAAGGAAGGCATTGTTTAATCAATGTTAATACCAAATTTCATTAAATTCCAACTAGAAAAAAATTAACAATCTCAATTTTTCTGACTTTTTCTTAACTTTTGAAAATCAGTGTTTTTGAAACTGAGTCCATTCTTTCATACAAAACAATTTTATCTCGTTAAAGGCCAATAAATACATCACCGAGATTTAAAGATTTTTTTTTGTTGCTTTACTATCAAATCATTAATAACATAACTTAAGAAGATTCCCCGAAACGTCAGATTACAATATCCTTTGGAATGATAGAAATCGATAATTCTACAGAGAATTCTATCCATTGAGAACCAATTTCATGCGAATCCGGAGTTATCATCTCGTTCTGCCTAACAAGATAGACTTGCATTCTGAACAAAACTTCCGAATGTGATAACTTGGAGGAATAATTAAAGCTCCGATGCGTGAAGTTGTGTAAATCCTAAACAACCGTAAAATTTCTGTCCCCGTTGATATTGCTCCGTGAATCAGGAATCGAACAATCCCTTCGCCAGAGGTTATCTGCACAGGGTATCACGTTTAATGCTCCAGAGTGTATCGGATTAGAGGATTCTCCGCATTGGCCAACCATGCAAAAGTTCTCGTGAAACCATCATTTTCAGAGGATCAGATTCGGTTTCTAAATTTGTTTGCTCAATGTTATTTTTTTTCAAAAAATAACGAGGAGCAAATACAATTTTTTTTTTAAATTTTGTTTTTTTAAAGCTGATTTATGATTGCTGATTTATTTGGAAAGTATATAATTTTCAAAGCAAAATTGAGATTCATATCAGTATTTAAAGAACTTAGAATGTATATAATCACTGATATGAAAGATTAAAAATAGAAACGCATAAACTAAATAAACTATGAAGAATTTATTCTTATCATCATAAAAGTAAATCACCCATGAGACAAAATTAACTTTACTA
Organism: Caerostris darwini; assembly: GCA_021605075.1. Lineage (NCBI taxonomy): Eukaryota > Metazoa > Arthropoda > Arachnida > Araneae > Araneidae > Caerostris > Caerostris darwini. The sequence goes on from BPLQ01014835.1 coordinate 579,382, forward strand.
AATACTTAATGCTTCAACTATAAAAAAGAAAGTTATGAAATATTTTCGATTTTGTAAACAGGATGTTATGAAAAATATAAAAGTATAAAAATTGTGCATATTGTATAATAAATTTTAAAAAAAAAAACTCTATGTAAATAAGAGAAGGATAATTACGATGATGGTGATTAGGTCTATTTGAATTAAAAATAGATGGAACAGTGAGATAATATAAGATAAAGCGATCTAAATGGAGTCTGATGGCCGAGTGACTAGCGTTCTGCGCCATTTTTCGAGTTCGTGTCCAGGCGGTGCCATAAATGCTTGTAGTGGTTCGGAATCCACTTTAAAGCGTAGGTCCCGGTCTAGTGTCACATGACCGGGACCTTAATTATTAATTAATTAACCAATTAATTTAATTTATTTTTTGTATCAATAACAATTATGTTAATATTAGTCTTAGATGCAAAAGAATAAAATTCACATATTTTATTCTATTATTTATTTGTTATATTTTATTCTATGAATCTATTTATTTGGAAATTAAATTTCGATTATTAACCTTGTAAGTAAGTTTCATGAATGTAAAAATAAATCATTGAACATAGTCTATTTTAATATTCAATTCATCGTCGTTTTAAAACAAATGCAAACACTTAACAATAAAAAGAAAGTTCATGATTTGTGAAACGAAATTTCTGTTGTACCTTTGCCTTCCTCCCAATTTCTGAGTCAAAATTCCCAATTCGCGAGTCTTCACCCTATGAAAATAAACATTGCTAACGCCACGAAACAACTGTACAGCAGTCTTGCGTTTCAAAGACACATGCCGCTTCCGTTTTGTTCTTATTTTTTTTTTTGCTGCTACATCTTCTTAGGCCAGAGAAGAACAAGTTTGTTTTAAACCGTCAACTGTGTTCCAAGGATTCCGTAGCACTAATAAGGAGTAGTTCGCAGAACTTCTTGCTAATCCGTAACAGCTGAAGTCTTAAGCAGGGGAGCGAGTTGAAAGTTGTCACCGATAATGCCAAGGGGTGACTTGATCCAGCTTTTTTAGTTGAGCACTCCCACTGCCAGCTCTCCTGCTGCTCAAGCATCCGTGAAATCTCTTCCTTCGCGTTTGTTTAAGGTTTGAATTCCTCCACCAGAATCACAACAGAGAATCTAGAAAAAACAAACGAAACCATTCACTTAAAAAAAGAAATACAGTTTATTTGTTTTATTTTCGCTCATTGCCTGCTTGCGAAAATAAAGCAATCGGAGAATGTTTCATCAGGTATTTTGGAGCATCTTTTGCATTTTGGGTGTCATTCGTTACAAAAAATCCTTGTAATAAGTTACGAGGCATCATTGATATCAAGTATATTCCATGAATATTCCTTCAATCTATTCCATTAAACATTTTGACAAATATTGAAAATATCACTTAAAGAAGAAATACAGAAATTACAGAAATTATTTTATTCTCCCTCATTGGCTGCTTGCGAAAATAAAGCAATCGGAGAATGTTTCATCAGGTATTTTGGAGCACTTTGTTAATATCGATGCATATTTTGCATCTTGAGTGTCAGTCATTACAAAAATTCATTTGGGTAAATAGGTACTGAAGTATCCTTAAAATCAAACATTCTCCATGTTTGGTGAAATATATTGACATAAATATTAAAAATCTCCCATATTTATCATTCCATTGGAGGGTTTCATTTTGATTGAAGAATTTCACTCCAATGATGAAGAAAAGGGTTTTACTCTGCAAAAATTTGTAACAAGGTGTTTTATGCACAAAACTTAGTTTACATTAATTGAAATTATTAATTTATACTATTTTTAGCTTACCTTAGTAATACATAATTTACAAGATTTTATGTTAATTTCACTATACGTAGCAAAAAGTATATTTTCCTATAACTTATATTAAGTGCGACTGGAAAGCCCAACGAGCAAATTAATAGTATGTTTGATTTTCCTCTTTTAAAGAAATTACGAATTAAATCAATTGACTAAACTGTGAATAAATACGTGGATTGGGAAAAAAATCTGAGAACCATTGGTTTTAGTATATTATAATTAATCTGAAAACCTTCCGGTATACATCCCCCAATTGGAATATATTGTAAAATTGTATGCAATTTATTGTAGTAAGATTTTTATTACTATTTTTTATTTATGTGGAGTGCAATGTAGATCTACATCAATCTGGCGCACTCTGGGCAACGTCTAATACTGTAAAATGTTCTATAAACACGGTCTTCAGCCTCGATCTCTGTGTGAGTTTATTTGAGGATGCTGCCAGTAGAAACTGTCACAAGCCCTGGTACGATCATATTCATGATATCCCTGAATGGTCTAGAGAAAATTCGGTGGCATTGCTACGGCTTTGCTTTTTTGGGATTGTCTCTGCAAACACCTTCATTGAATTAAACTGGCCCCTGACCCTGTCTGTCTCCTGTGTGATAACTAGGAAGAAATGCATATATCTCACCTGGCTTCCTGCTCTGCACTGTTCTGCTCCTGTTTCATTAAGGAAGTGGTATTGGGTTGCCAGATTTTACGGATTAACTGATTTAATTTGCTTTCTATGTTGTTCTTGAATTTTTTTGATATCTGCTATCCTGTAAACTTGCCATTGGAAATAAAAAAACAACATTTTTAATTACTCTCGTTAAACACTTTTTTTTAACATTTTTATTACTGAATCTTTTTACAATAGTATTAATAAATTTTTTTTTAAATATTCCGTGGGGATTTACTTCTTTTGTTCCACATGGTTCCTATTCAAAAGATATAATGTTTTTTATCAGCTGATATAACCCATAGTTTAACTTTCCATAACCCGAATATTTGTCAATGGTATTAATTCCAATCGGTTTTCGAATCATTTTCAAAACAGCGATAGTCCCTCCAGACAAGACTGGAACCTAGCACTCAATCAATCAAGCAGGCAAATAGGATCCACCCACCCATCAAAGCAAGATCGTGGAAAACTGTATCTCTGGTAAGCACCAACAACACGCTTAATCCGACCAAATTTCCACATTTAGTTCGAGCAGCCCCAAAGAGCTATTTCCTTTCCCAATCGTTCTCGCGAACAGGATACAATCAGAGATTATGTCCCTTTCCTTTTTTTTTTTTTTACTTTTCTTCTTCTTCTTCTCCTTTCTGCTTCTTTGCATCTCGCCCATAAAATGTTTCTTCTCCTTTCTGCCACAGAAATTTCTTGGAACAATGACAACTTGAAGCCGGGCCTTAAGTTGTGTGTGTTGTTAGAGCTAAATGGTGGCGCGACTGCCGAGGTAAAGGCCCAGACGTGATGCGATTGAGTAATGAAAAATGGAAGGGAACTGTTGCACTGATGTGTGCAACTTCTTTGACTTTGATGGATGGAATGGTTGATTGAAAAAGATATTGCGAGATAGAATCGAAAGTGAGGGATTTGGTGGTGACAGTGGTGTTATTTGGACGGAAAAGGGTACAAATAATGATGTTCACCAATGGATATAATAGTTAATTTATTTACTTTCAGATTTCTGTCACGACAAGATGGCTCCATTAATTTAAGAATAATAGTTTGTCAGTTACTATCATCATGCATTTCAAGAAAGTCACGTTTTTAACTATTGTACTGTGAAATATTAAGTTCTTTTGCGTATTCAACGAGTGATATAATCGCGCCTAAAAATCAAATAAATTTACGTATTATTATTTTGCTAAGAATAGAATTACTTACTTTTGGTTACTGTTTTATTCATTAAAAAATAGTTATTTTAATATAGGTATTCATTAAAATAATTTTTTTATTCTTTGACTTTTATTATTCGCATATGAATATATGATAATGAAGTTGAAGACTATCATTATATTAACATTTCAATATTTCCAAATGTATGATGAATTTTTAATCTATAAAAGGATTTTGAAACATTTTATTTTCTTTCTCCAACATTGGAAACGTTTATAAGTGGTATATATAAGTTGTTGAGGAGTTTTTTGACATTTTTTTGATTATCGATACTAAGGCTTAAAATATAATTAATTAAAATATTGCTTTTATTAATACTGAATGTTTTCACTTGTCTCTACAATTTACTGGAACAATTGTTTCAAAATGTAATAAATTTTACATGATATAGAATTATAGGGTTCAATTTAGTTGAAAGCAAATAATTTTCATTCAAAACAAATAACACTTTTGTGAATAATTATTTATTAATATAGTTTTCACATCCTTATTAATTCAATATTTGAAATTTATTCATGTAAAAAAAATAGTTTAGGGTGTAAAATTGTTAGTTGAATGATTATCTATTACTTGTGCTATAATGAAAATTGAAGGTTTTGGTGTGAAATATTAATTGCCATTTAATTTGTAAGAACTCTATAAGAAATACATAAATAAAAAATACATTTAGCTACATTTATCTTTACTTTTATTCAGTATTTTATAAGTTAAATATCTATTCAGGGTGCATAGATATATCTTTGTAATGTGAGACTATCTTGAAATTCCAACAACAGGACAATATGAAGTAGGAAAACACAAAATAATCTAATTAAATTTTTACATGTCTATAACAGTAATATTACATATCTGTAACAGTAATTTGTAAGTAAATGTTTGTAACAATAACAGTTAGATAGAACTTTTTGTTTAACATTTTGCAGCGTTCCGGGCTTATGCATCTGCTTGTGCTGATTATCCAGCCTCACAAATCATTAAAATTGCACGCTGACAAGGTGAATACCTAATCTTTTAGGTAAACCCAAAGAAGAAATCCAGTTAAATTAGGTAAGGTGACATCTGAGAACATTCCACACGATCTTCATTGATTTGATCTTGTACCTGAAATTTTCCAATAAAAATTGTCGCACTGAATCTAAGTGATTGGAGGAGTACCTTGCCTACGACCATATTTCAACAGGACATTGCGAGACTGTGCGTGGTACACAATGTTCACCAATTCTTCCTCACCCACGATGCGTACTCTCCTGGACTGTTCGTTCTCCAAATTTGTCGATAATCGAATTTGTTTCGTCAATGATTGACAAACGACTGGCCCAGCATATATCCCGCACTACTCACCAAATCATGGCCTAAAGATACAGCCAAAACCTCTTTTATTCAATATCGAGACATGTAGTTGTAGTTGTTGCTATCCGTGGCGACTACATAGAACAATGTTTTCGTGTATTTCCCTGTATTTTCAATCTTTTCCCCTTTGTACTGTGTATACTTTATCTAATATTATTTAATATTATCTAATATACTTTATCTAATATTATATTTATCTAATAAATTTTATTTTCATGTCTCATATCCTTGGTGTTATATTTTAGATGAACATCAACATATTATGCTATGAATTAGGAATTGTTTTCTATTTTTTGTCTTTTAAATTTTTATACTGTTATTTTTCTCTTGTTCTTCAAAACATAAAATTATATATAATTTTTCATATTTTTTTTGATTGAATGTTTACTTTGCATTAAACTTTTACTTTTTAATTGAAAGGTATTTAAAATGCTTCTTTTGTGCTTTTTGAAAATACTTTTCTTAATCAATCTCTAACTTATTCATTATACTCATTATTTTTTAATAATGAAGTTAATATTCTCTAATAAACTAAAGATTAACTCAAAATACAATGCTTACACATATTAAAAATTTTAATGATTAAATTTATTTATTTATCTTGCTATATGGAAAAAATACTAAACTTGAATATTGCAGTTTTAATATTTTTTTTAACTAATTTAATTTTTAACTTTTTTACATTACATTTGCATTGATCTATACCAATGGTCTTTTAAATTGCAAATTACGAAGATAAGACTAATACTAAGATAAGATTACTAATTACTAAGAATTTTTGATTACTAAAGTAAATAATCTTAGTTATTATCATTATGATAAATGACTAATCATTATGATAATGACCAATCATTATGATAATGACTAATTATTATCAGTATGAATGACTCGTTATCATTAAAATGATAATAATGTTTATATTTAATAATTATATAATTAATAATTTTTATTATTTATTTTTTATTAATAATTTTTATTATTTATTTTTTATTAATAATTTTTACTTTTAAAATAATTTTTATTATTTAGTAATGAAAATTTTATCAATAGCATTATCATCAGAAACATTAGACGAAACAAGTTACACAATAACTTTCCAACTTTTTCTTTCAAAACTGCTTTGCGCAGACTCTATTCGATATCTGCCTAGCACCCTAACATGTAATCGATTCGTCCGTTTTGCTTTTAAACCGGATGTTCACCCTTCTACAGAATCCATCGTCGAATTATACGCAATACATGTAAAGAAAACTACTTGATTTGTTGAATTATACTTTTTAATAATATTTAAATTCAGTCAATTGATGTCAATTCAATTTGAATAACATATGTAATAGGTGTAAATCGTTGTGTATGAGATTTCATCATTGTGTATGAGATTAGCAAATTGTCGAACATAACACTATTTGAATACTTCTGATTTAAACAAATGTTCATGCATTGCCTCTTAAGAATACAAACAACTTCATTAAATTGAATTCTAAACATGTAAACAATAGACCTTCAAACTCGTACTCTATGGTTTACACGTAGTACATGAATGTTTTTTCAATTGTAACTGCATTGAATACACATGTTGCAAACAAACGCATCCTTCATTCAGTGAGGACATCTTAATTAACTTTCGCAAAGGTATCTCATTTTACAACCGGTAATTTCTACAGCACAATGGATATATCTGATACGCCAATCAATCACCACAACAAATGCAGTTCGATTCCAAACGGAAAGTTCTCAATGAAACTTCTTGCCAGTAGCTCCTATCGGAGAGGATTATCGAACACCATAACATAAATTAAAGATAAATCTCGCAAGTGATAAACAATCAGAAAGGTCCAAATGCAATAAAGACCACCTTTGAAACATCGGAACAAAGACTTCTCATCGCGATTCGCTACAGAATCAGTGGTCGAATTATAAGCAACGCACATAAAGAAAACTACTTGATTTGTTGAATGATACTTTTTAATAATATTTAAATTCAGTCCCAATTGAATAACATGTGTAACAGGTGTAAATCGTTGTCTACGAGATTAGCAAATTGTCGAACATAACACAACACAATTTGAATAATAAGTCTCCATAACACTATTTGAATACTTCTGATTTAAATAAACGTTCATGCATTGCCACTTAAGAATGCAAACAACATTATATAATTGAATTCTAAACATGTAAACAATAGACAATCAAATTCGTACTTTATGGTTTACACGTACTACATGAATGTTTTTTCAATTGTAATTGCATTGAATACACATGTTGCAAGCAAACGCATCCTTCATTCAGTGAGGACATCTTAATTAACTTTAACAAAGGTATCTCATTTTACAACCGGTAATTTCTACAGCACAATGGATTATATCTGATACGCCAATCCATCACCACAACAAATGCAGTTCGATTTCCAACGAGAGTTCTCAATGAAACTTCTCGGCAGTAGCTCCTATCGGAAAGGATTATCGAACACCATAACATAAATTAAAGATAAATCTTTGCAAGTGATAAGCAATCAAAAAGGGCCAAATGCAATAAAGACCACCTTTGAAACATTGGAACAAAGACTTCTCATCGCGATTCACTACAGAATCAGTGGTCGAATTATAAGCAACGCACATAAAGAAAACTACTTGATTTGTTGAATGATACTTTTTAATATTTAAATTCAGTCCCAATTGAATAACATGTGTAACAGGTGTAAATCGTTGTCTACGAGATTAGCAAATTGTCGAACATAACACAACACAATTTGAATAATAAGTTTCCATAACACTATTTGAATACTTCTGATTTAAATAAACGTTCATGCATTGCCACTTAAGAATGCAAACAACATTATATAATTGATTGTTGATGATATTGTTGATAAAGAAAACTACTTGATTTGTTGAATTATACTTTTTAATAATATTTAAATTCAGTTAGAATTGAATAACATATGTAATAGGTGTAAATCTTTGTGTATGAGATTTAATCATTGTGTACGAGATTAGCAAATTGTCGAACATAACACAACACAATTTGAACAATAAGTCTCCATAACACTATTTTATTACTTCTGATTTAAACAAATTTTCATGCATTGCCTCTTAAGAATACAAACAACTTCATTAAATTGAATTTTAGACATGTAAACAATAGACCTTCAAACTCGTACTCTATGGTTTACACGTAGTACATGAATGTTTTTTCAATTGTAACTGCATTGAATACACATGTTGCAAACAAATACATCCTTCATTCGATGAGGACATCTTAATTGACTTTCACAAAGGTATCTCATTTTACAACCGGTAATTTCTACAGCACAATGGATATATCTGATACGCCAATCAATCACCACAACAAATGCAGTTCGATTTCAACGAGAGTTCTCAATGAAACTTCTCGGCAGTAGCTCCTATCGGAAAGGATTATCGAACACCATAACATAAATTAAAGATAAATCTCGCAAGTGATAAACAATCAGAAAGGGCCAAATGCAATAAAGACCACCTTTGAAACATCAGAACAAAGACTTCTCATCGCGATTCTTCCAACATGGTGCCACTCTGGCAGAACTAAGTGGAGTGCCATTAAGAAGGGAAGCTCATATAAAATTCGGATGCAAAAGTTGAATGAATCAGGCTATCGCATGTCTCAATCTGATTTGCCTAGATAAAAGAGTGGATTTTCTGCGAGGCTTCGTTTTGTCTTATTACTTGCGTTGCTGGAATATTAATGCTATCTTGAAGCGTTTATGAGCAGAAAGCTGTCCGGAGAATGATAAATTTACAAGTAGTATAATAACTATGAAATATTTTGATCGCTAGAGCGAGGAGTTGCTTCAGATGCGGTTTTAATAAAACATTATTGAGGTTTTTTTTTTTAGATAAGAACAGAGGATGTGAGTAATACGCTAATATATCTATAAATTTTCTGGAAAGTGAGATAATGCAGTGCTTATCATACTTAAACAGTGAAATTTTAACATAACTATCTTAACAACGCTTTTAATCTTTATATCAGCTCCTACACGCTTTGAATTTAAATTATTGGAAAGTGCTGCTTTTTTGAAATAGTAAAGTGTTACTTATTTGGACTAATAGATACAATACATCCATAAATTGTGCATAAAATGAATAGTTGTATTGGTCATAAAAAAAATAAACAGAAATGAATCTTCAGCAACAAATTACTTTAATGTAAAAAATTTGGATTTTTAAATTTGTATTTCCTCAAAAATAAATAAATAAATAAAAGATTCTTCCAACGACAGCATTTAGTTTCATAATGATATTAAGCATAAAAAGCGCAACATTAAAAAGTTGATTATAACACTAAAATAGTAAGAGGAGTAAAATATTTTTATTAAGATATACGACTAATTTAAGTTAATGAAAATCGGCTGAAATAAATACTGAATAAAAAATATTACTGATTTAAGCTAATGTGAACCAACTTAAATCAAATGAAACGATGTTTTCACCGATGCTAAATTTAATTAACGATTTTTCCAAACTTTTTTTGTCTTATACCCCCTTTTCAGAGAAAAAAAAAATTACCCGCGGAAATCTTCTTTCTTTAAGCAAATAAATTTACATTTTTGTATATAAATATATATTTAAAACATTGTAAGTAAAAATGTTGTAAATAAGATAACTTGAAGCTCAGAATTTATAAAATTGTTCAATAAAATCAGCCATAGTAACATTCGTAAGAAGAAGATTAAGTTCATCATAGATAATAAGAAAATAGAAATTACGAATAATATTAAAAATTATCCTAAAGAGAAGGATGAATCTGGTATGCTACTATTAAAGAATGAATCCTCGATTCTATGCTTGTCAACAGATTCTCAAACTATCGCTTTTTGCAGTCGGCTACTTTTTTTCTGCTTTTTTTTTTTTTTTTTTAAACAAATTTGTGACTGTATTAAAGCCACGATTCACTAATTGGAACAAAAGAAAAAAAAAAAAAAAAAGAAAAAAAAAAAAAAAAAAAAAAGAGAAATCCGGTTAAAAGCTTATGCATTACAATGTATAATCCCTGATTAATTTTAGGTATCTGCTTTTGCTGCCAGATTTGTAGGAATTTGTAGTCTTTGAATAGTTTTACTAAATTTTCTTAACTTGTATTTCGTTTCATTACTTTCACAGTCCCCATTTTTGTTATCCCCTTATTCCTTCCTGATCATTTAATTGTCTTGTAGAGGCGGTATCATCCACTTTGGGAATCAGTGGTGTAAAATAAAAATATTATTGATTTGTCAAAGAATGTGTTGTATAATCTTTAAAATAATGCTATTCTTTTGAGGATGACACTTTAAATTTTTAGAATTTGAAATATACTTTAAATTTTAAGTATATTTCAAATTGCTAAAAATACATCAATAATTTAATTTATAATTGAACTCCTGTTCCTTAATATACTTTGAAAACAAGTAATATATAAAAAAAAATAAAGCCAATTCCTACTTTTTTTTCACAATATTGCAGAAAGTCCTTTATAAATAATTTTCATTCATTTTTTTAAGTTTATCTGGCGCCATCTATTGGCAGATATATGCAACTTAAATCTGAAAAAAAAAACTAAAATTAATTAATTTAATTTAATTACTGAACTAATATTTGAAAAAATTGTATTGACATCCAATGTCATCCACTACAAGTTAAAAAAAAAAAAATGTATTTGAACTTGAGTGGATGAATTCAAAGTATTTTATGAACGATTGAAAGTTTGAACAAGATATATATAGGGAGAGTGTGAGCTAATGGAAGGAATTGAAAAAAATGGCCATTTTGTAATTTGTAATATTATATTATTTGGTGTAGAATATTAGTAGAAGTTTTTGTAAATCATAAAGGTAATTTTTATGAACTAAAAAATATCATGTTATATAATTTCTAGCAAGAGAGTTGAAGAGAATAAAAGGAAGTATTGAAAAAAAAAATACATATAATTTAATGTTTAATTGAAGTTCTGTTCCTTAATATACTTTGAAGAAAAAAAGGTGGCCATTTTGTAATTTTGAATTTTGTTTTATTGGTGTAGAATATTAAAGTTTTTGTAAATCATAATGGCAATTTTTATGAACTAAAAATATCATGTTATTTAGTTTCTAGCAAGAGAGTTGAAGAAAAAAAAAAAAAAAAAAGTATTGCAGAAAAAATACATAAGTAATTTAATGTTTAATTGAAGTTCTATTCCTTATTAAGGAATAGAACTTCAATTAAACATTAAATTATTTATGTATTTTTTTTAATTGAATATACTTTGTGGATCTACAATCCTTTTGTAATTTTGAATTTTATATTCTTGGTGTAGAAGATTAAAATCTTTGTAAATCATAATGGCAATTTTTATGAACTAAATAATATCATGTTATATAGTTCATAGCAAGAGAGTTGAAGAGAATAACAGGAAAAAGGGAGAAAGAGATTGCTTAAGTCCTCCTTTAATATCAGAATATTTCTGCTTTATTTGCAACTCGGATGAAACACCTTTATAGGGCTCGACACAATAACGCAACTGCTGTCACTCCATCAAATATATGCATCAAACCTTTTACGCGGAGTCACGCGATTTGTCCATTCAACATAAGCCTCCCTTTTCTCGCGACATATAATGCGGTTGTAATCACACTACCATCAAGTGGGCAAAGTTGCCGCCGGAACGAATAAAAAGTGTATTCAAAGAAACAACATCCAAACAAACAAACAAAAAAAAATGTAGACAATGTTGTTATTTAAAATGATTCTTTTTCCCTTCCATCCTCGTACCGAACCTTAATGAAACTCGCAAGTTGTTCGCACTTTCTCTTATTACCAAATACGCCTCCCGGAATGCTTTCATCTACTTTTATGTGTTCCGAGCCTGTTGCAAAAGCGTTCTGGGACTGATGTAATATTTGGGATTTCAGATACAAAGTTTTCTGCTGCGTGAAACTGTCGAATTCAGTTTTAAATTTGCATGGAGGAATGGAAAGATTTGTGTGAGTTTGTTTGGATGTCGAGGAAAAGTTTGTGTAGGGATGAAATGAATGTTTTCTTTTTTTTGAATGAAATGCTCTGTAAACATCCGAATATTTAAGCCTAGTATTTCTGCTGGAATGAAAGTATTGAAGTAGATGACATCGAAGACTCATTTGATCTTCTAATTACCATCTACCTTATTTTCACCATAAAAAAAAAAAAATCAGATTTCTTATAGAAAAGTAGCGTTATAATTCCATATAAATTACATTCGTAGCATTGTAATTCAGTTATCCATAATAATATTCCGTGATGTCAATTTTCAAGTTCTGAATAAAATTATTCTGTAATTAAAAATGTAATACTTATTTCATATCTAAGTAAAAATAAAAATTAAGTAAAATGGTGTAAAGGAGGTCTGGTTTGATTTGGTTTGCCACTTCACGGTAAGTTTTTGCACACTTCAGGCTAATTAGACCGAGATCTACAGTTTAACGTGGGTTCCGGACCACTAACACACATCCATGTCAATACCAGCGACTTGATGGTCAATTGACTAGCTCTCTGCCATTTGGTACCACAAGTTTCAGCTTTGAATCCTGGCAGTGGCAGGAATGTGTTGTTAGTAGTTCGGTTTGATTTGGTTTGGTTTGTTGCTCTACGGTCATATTATGTTAGTGGTTCGGAATCGTTAAATTGTAGGTCCCGTTCTAATTAGCCTGTAGTGTGCTAAAAATGACCGTAGGGTCCCAACCCAAACTAAATGCCAACGCCAGGATACGAATCTGAAGCCTATGGTATCAAAAGTCAGAATGCTAGCCAAGGTGTATAAGAATAAGATGATTAATTCATACTTAAAATTATTCTTTTCCCTCCATCCTCGTAGCGAACTTTAATGAAACTCGCAAGTTGTTCGCACTTCCTCTTATTACCAAATACACCCCTGGAATGCTTTCATCTACTTTTATGGGCTACGAGCCTGTTGCAAGGCGTTCTGAAACTGATGTAATATTTGGGATTTCAGATACAAAGTTTTCTGCTGCGGGAAATTGTCTAATTCCCTTTTAAATTTTCGAGATGTTTAGATATCGAGGAAAAGTTTGTTTAGGGATGAAATGAATGTTTTCTTTTTTTGGAATGAAATGCTCTGTAAATATCCGAATATTTCGGTCCAGTATTTCTGCTGGAATGAAAGTATAGAAGGCGACCTTGAAGGTGTATAGAAGGTGAACAGGGCATCATAGACTCATTTGCATTATTAATTAGCATCTGTATTTCTTCACTATAAATAAAGTTAGACTTCTTATATTATAAATAACGTTATAAGTCCGTATAATTACATTCGTAGCATTGTAATGCAGATGTCCATATTAATATTATGTCAATTTTCCGGTTACGAACAAAATATTGTATAATTAAAAATGTAATACTTATTTCATATCTAAGTAAAAAAATTAAGTAAAATGGTATAAAGATGCCTGATGTCCGAGTGACTAGCGCTCTGGCGCTCGGTGCCACAGGTTTCGGGTTTGAGTCCCGGCGATGTCATGGATGTCAGTCCCGGCGATGTCTTCCTTTCTAATACGATTGTAGAGCGTTAGGCGTAAGGCTGATAACCCTACTCCTTAAAAACAAAGCATCTCCTGTAAAGAAATCTGCCAATATCCAGATGGCCTAGTCCCACCATGGGACTGTTACGTCACTGATGATGATGGGAATGGTATAAAGGAGATTTGGTTTGTCGCTCTACTTTCATTTTTTGCACACTTTAGGCTAATTAGACCGAGATCCACATTTAACGTGGATTCAGAACCACTAACAAACATCTATGCCAAAGCCAAGATTCGAACCTGAAGCCTGTGGTTCCAAAGGCCAGAGCGTTACCAACGTTCTAAGTCCTTACAATTACATTCGTAGCATTGTAATGCACATAGTAATGTCCATAATAATATTCAGTGTTGTCAATTTTCAGGTTATGAACAAAATTAATATATAGTTAAAAATGTAATATTTATTTCATATCTAAAAAAAATTTAAAATAAAATGTTGTAAAGGAGATTTGGTTTGTAAACTCACAAAAATCCATGCCAACACCAGGATTTGAACCTGAAGTCTATGGTACCAAAGGCCAGAGGCCATGGTGTGAAGAAGGAAGATGATTAATGGTGACTAAACATCTAAGTGATAATGAAGGCAATAAACACTTTTTTATATCAAATTTTAATATAGAAATGTAAGTTCTAAACAGTGAAGTATTTCTAAAAAAATTGAACGTTGCATAAAAACATTGAACATTATGCAGGGATTTAAAAAATGTATAATTACTGAATTTGTATACATTTATAAATGCTGATTACAACTGCTTAGATTAAATTTTCTGAATAAAATAATTGTTTAAACTAATTTTATAAATATTGCCCAAATCGTATGAAATATGTTTCATACGTTTTAAATGTTATGTATTTTAAATAGTTTAATAATATTGCATTAATTTTTATGTTATAAAATAGTATAACATTTTAATTTTTTTAAATTATTATTTTATTTTTATTATTATTTATTTAAATTTTTTTGTAATTAATAAATTTTTCTAATTAAAGGTAAAAAAAAAAAAAAAAAAAAAAAAAAAAAAAAAGATTAAAGATTGAATTAAAGATAAAAAAAGATTAAAGATTAAATTAAAGATAAAAAAGATTAAATTAAGATAAAAAGATTAATAAAAGATTAAGATTAAATTAAATATTATTAAAAAATTAATACATGTAATTGAGGTCGATCATTGAACTGTTTATAGAACAACTTATTCATCTCAATTTTTATTTGAAATTAATTTTTTTTAATTGATGCTTAAGTTTTTTTTAGTTGATGTTGAACTTACAAAATATTGGGGAAAACAAATGCATTTTAAACTTTATAATTATTAAAATTTGTAATCTTTTTATCCTTATTGTATCACTTCTTTTCAGATAAGCCTTGGAAATACCGGGTAATTCAGTCAGTTATATATAATATTGTAAATGTTTGAAAATTATACATTTTGTATGATTTGTGAATGTTGTTTGAAAATTATATATTTTGCATGATTTGTAAATGTTGTTTGAAAATCATACATTTTGTATGATTTGTAAATGTTGTTTGTAAATCTTAAATTTTGTATGATTTATTAAATGTTGTTTGAAAATCATACATCATATTTATATATTTGCATTCATTCAAAAGATATAGACAATACAGATAAATATGCATTCAATACATATTATTTTAAAGTAAATGCTAAAGCTGTTTCTATAAAGAACTACAATTATATTTTTAAATTCTCTTATATCTTTACTAATTATATTTAATATTTTTGTTTATTAATTATTATTTAATTTATTATTGTTTAATTTCAAAAATGTTTTTTTGTTTGTTTTGATGATGTAAAATTTTAATACATATATATATATAAATGTCACAGAAATTGCCATTATTTAAATATTGGAGAGTAAATGAATAAATCCCTTTAAATATAATAAATTAAAACACTATAAATTTGAATTGAGATTTGTGGTTTTGGTGAAGACACGAAACTTAATTAGAAATGTAAGAAATATATTTATTTCGTTGATAGTATTTTTTTTCCCACTATTATTTAAGTCATATAATAATACTATGAGGATCACGAATTTCATTTGTTAATTTAATATAAAAAGGTTTTTAACTCGTGATTTTGAAATATGAATTTATTCTTAACCAATATTGATTTTGAATTAAATTTCAGACATTTGATTGTAATTATTGCGTTTTTTAAAAATTGAGAATATCTCAATACTGATTAGATATCTGTTTATCTTTAAATTCTGCTTAATGTTTCAATTTGATTAATATTAATTCACGACGTTTAAAAAATAATAATTGATATTATTCTGTTTTGAATAACTATTTTAATAATCTGTCGATATTTAAATGTACAACTATTTTGTTTTTCTGTATATGAATATGCTTTTGTTCTTATTTTTTTTTATCCAAGATATTTCATTTGTACTTTAGGAAAAAACAGAATGTAAGCAATAAATAAAATATAGTTCTTACATTACATTCTTTAAGGCTGATTTCTATTTTTTTTTTAGTAAAAATGTTAAAATATATTTGAATGCATGAAAATAAAAGGAAGTATTTCATTATTACTACTTCTACAGATGCCTATCATAAATTTACTAAGTTAGTGCTCTTCAAAAACAATACAGCTAACAGTCCATTACAGTTCTGACGATGACATTAAATTTTAAGCAGTATTCAAAAAATTGATTATTACAACAATTTTTTATTTAAATTTTTATTAATTTTTTCCAACTAACCCCTATTAATAAATTCATAATTAGCTTCATTTTTTTCTTTTAACATTTTGTTAAGGAAAAGTTAGCTTAACCTAGTACGTTAATGTAACTAACTGAAATATAAATCAAAATTTCTGTAAAAAAATATTTATTTATCTGTAATAAATATTTTAGAAAACTTATTACAGATCAACTTATTAGCTAAATAGTATCTAGTAGTATTTATGTCTCTCAAATATAAATTTAGCCATTTGTTCCAATTCAGTTAGATTTATATGGTCATATGATTCCTATATGCCATCATATAAATAGGATACAATTTAATTCCAGTACATCTAACATTAAGTATATGTTATTAGCCACAACCAGCCTTCTCAATTAAATACTGAATGTGTCAAATATTAAATTAAATACTGAATGTAATTAAATACTGAAAACAATTAAATACTGAACGTCTCAAAAATTAAATTAAATACTGAATGTAGTTAAATACTGAATACAATTAAATACTGGATGTAAGAAAATATTTACTAAATAACAGAATTATAACTAAATTAATTACTAATAACAAAATTATTACAAATCAACTTTTTAGCCAAATAATAACCTAATGTATATCATATTTATATCTCTCAAATATAAATTTAGCCAATAGTTCCAATTCATTTAGATTTATATGGTCATATGAATCATATATGCCATCATATAAATAGCGTTCAATTTATTTTCAGTACATGTAACATTAAGTATATGTTATTAGGGCACCAACCGGCCTTCTCAATTAAATACTGAATGTCTCAGTAATAGTTTACCAGCTAATAACTATAAAAGCCATTTGATCACTGCGTGGCAAAGAATAAAAGTTTGAAAAGCCACCTCAATTGAGACTTTGATAAGATGATTCTTTATCGCTATTATTAAGTTGAATTTAAATTATTTCCTTTTATTCATGTCAAAATTTCTTTTTGAGGGGAACGTATGCGAATGACATGTCATTTCGCGTGGATTGACAGTAGCAATGGTGTTGCCTCACTTGAAATAAATCAGGTTAGACAAAAATGCTTTTCACACCTGTATGTCATCTCCTCGCCTTTTGTTATTTGTTGGATTTCATGATTTGGCGATTAATCGCTCAAATGAAAGGTTCTTTTTTACTTTTTATTATCCTCAGTGATTTGTTCAGTAATTATTACATTCGTTATTTGGTTATAATGAATTCAGAACACTTGAAATTAATTCTTTTTCTGAAAAGTTCAATGCCATCTGTAGGAGAATTAAAATAAAAAAAATCAAATTCACTTTTGGGACGTTAGAGCAAATCTTATCAATGTCTTGATTTAATTAAATCAGTTTTCAAAGGTGAAAATAGTTGTTTCTATTACATCTGAAGGGGATTATAAAATAAAAAATTGAAATAGGTATTGAAAAGAAATTAAGCATTTTTAATTTTAAAATAGATAAGTAAGAGTTCATAATTTATGTTATTTTAATTTTAAAAACTGGACATTTCAATTTTAATTTCCGTAAGAATTAACTGAATTTTATAAACAATATTTGTATTTAATTTTTTCAGAAGGATTTTATTTTAAATTGATGGCTTTTTTTTTGTGCGTTTTTTACAATTGATTGAGCCAAAGTTTACATTGAATTTAAGGTAATTTTTATTGAAGTGAAATTATTCTTATGAAATCTGTGATTCAGTAGCAATTTTCACTATAAAATAAACATATACTGTATTATACGTATATATTTTCTTCTTGAATTTGGCATATATATATACTAGGTTTGTGCAAATATTAACATAATTGTTAATTTAACTATGCTGACGAGGATTAGCGGGATATTTAATTGATGAAACAAATAATTAACGGTTAATTTTAGGAATAGTACTCGACCTCGACGGTGTTAAGAGTAGGCTACTTTTAACGTTGAATTTAGCAGTTGAATTTTTTTTGCAGCTGTTATTATTAGCGCGCATGCGCAGTTTCCTATGAGCATGCGCGCTAAGAAAAAGCTAACGGACGTGATTCATGCAACCTTATTGCTTCCTAACTAGATGAAGTTAGGACTAGCGCAGATTTTAGCAGTTGTTGATTCGAATAAAAATGTTTTATATTAGCAGTTGATTTTGACGCCTGGTAAAAAATTCAATTCTTTGACAAAGAAAGATTGATTAACGTTTCATCCAGAGTTGGGTTAAATTTAACTCTGCATAAGTTCAACATATTTAAAAAATTAAAGCGTTGTTATTAAACATTTCTATGCTTGATAGTTATTATTTATTATTTATATTTTTTATATTTTGTTGTTTTTAATTACTTTTGCATGATTAAATTATAGATTCATATTGTGAATATTTTGCAAATTAGGTTGGTCTGGTCGCTCAAAGATATATTAGGTTGTGATGATATCATATAGTACACATAAGACATGGTATTATATCATGCACATATTTACATATTTGTTTAGTTCTAATTCATCTATTTTATTAAATATTTTTATCAACAAATTAATATTTATCAATATATTAAGAAATTCTACTAAAAACGTATTATACCTTAAACGAGAATATTTTATAAATGGCTCAAAAATCGAAATCTTATGCATAAATTTGTACTTTCCATTTTTTCAGCTATGCATTTTAGAAAAAGTTATTAATATTTAAATATGAAAAAGTTCATGTATACAAAACAATATTTGTTTTATCAAAATTGTTTCAAAGATTTTTATAATCTTTTTATAATTATGAATGCCTTTTAATATATTTAATTAATCAACATATTCATTGGGATTAAAATTTCCTAACAAAAAAAAAACTTCCTAGAAATAATATCTATTTTAATATAAATTTTAAGATTAAATATGTATTTTAAATATCTATTTTATTAATAATATCTATTTTAAATCAAAATGCGCTTATTTAATAACTTTAGTCCAGTATATCGAATAAGAAAATTTAATTTTCTGAAGATGAAAAAAAAAAAAAGTTCAATTTGGATATATTTATTTTGATAGTCCTTTTTCTTTAGATTTAATTTCTTTTGATAGGATTCTCGATAAATATATTCTACGTTACAATTCAAATTACTGCAGTTTTTTGTATAGCATTAATGTAAATAATTTAAAACACATTAAAAAAATTGAGGAGTGTTATATTTAACGGTTAAAATTAACCGTTAATTCATTTTAACTTTAACAGTTAACATCTTTAAAGAAAATTTTTTTCCATCTAATAATACATACATAGAGTTTTATGGTGTCTGTATCTTGAATGCTATAATTATTTTGTTGTACTTCTTGCATGCAGCGAATACCAGTAGTGTATTTTGTTGTGCAAAATGGGTGTGTATCTAGTTCACTTCTCGTGAGTTGTTCTTCGGTTTTTGTTATATTTGGTCATCGTATTCAACAAAACCTAGAAAATTAGGTTTAAAAACCTAGATTTGACATATTCGTCCTCGAATCTATCCATTATTTAAAATGATTGTAGCATATGCTACCATTGGATTTGAACTTTTTTTTCTTACGTTTACCCAGTAACATATTACCAGGTCATTAACAAAGCATTATGGAGAATTTATATAATTATTTTATTATATTATATGGAATTTATGATGTGAAGACAATGCCCAGCAAAAATTATTTAATACATAAAAACAGAGAATGATAAGTATTTTAAATATAAATTGAAATATAAAAATATCAATATTTTAAAAATATATTAAAATAAAAAAAATAACAATATTTTAAAAATATATTAAAATAAAAAAAATAACAATATTTTAAAAATATATCAAAATATAAAAATATCAATATTTTAAAAATATATCAAAATATAAAAATATCAATATTTTAAAAATATATTAAAATATAAAAATATCAATATTTTTAAAATATATTAAAATATAAAAATATCAATATTTTAAAAATATATTAAATATAATGTTAGCCATCAATTTTAAATAAATAAGATAATTTAGAATACCAATCAACGATAGTACTTTGATAATAAAATAAATTATCATTTAGTGTAGGGTTCAAAATAAATTGTAATGTCTTTGTTTAAAATAAATAGCAATAAAAACATTTTCTTTTTTACAGATTAACATTATTTTTTTTCCATATATTGTTGCTTTAGTTGTTTAGAGATATATAAAGACCATTTTCAATAATGTTATATAGTTTGATATGAAAACTTGCATTTATGAAAGGGGCTATATTTGCTAGTAGTTTTTAAATAAAGTAGCATTCCTAAGAAATCACAATTAACTTTCAAACGGTGGATTCTCGATATTTAGTCGGCAAACCCTTCATTATTCGGCTGTTCATAATTTAGTGGAGACCTGAAGCGCCTTTCCTCCATCTGTGGTGCTAATGACTTGTGTGGCAGTCCTTGCCACCGCGTCCCATCATTTACCCATTGTCAGCAAAGTAGAACTCAATTAGTCGCTTGTCAAATTGACAGATAGCAAGAACCAGACGCCATTATCAGAGCTGTCGACGCTCCCTTCAGGCTTAGCTGCTGTACTGAGAACAAATATATTTGTAGTGCATGTATATACATTTGCACTTATAAAAAGGAAGAATGATAATAGCAATTGCCTGGAAGCACCTTTTTCTTCAAATATGGCCTTTTTGTTATTAGCTTTGGATTTTGTATCTATGATCCTGTGTACAATAAAATAATAGAATAATGGTATAAAAGTTTTCAATGATATTTTTCAAGAAATTAATAATTTTTATATAAATTTCAATTTTCTTTTCCTGATTGGAAACTTAAATTAAGAAGTCTGCTTTATGACACTTTGGTATGGGTTTCTTAAAGGGAAGAATCACTTAAAAAAATCAAACAACTTTCACAAATATAGTGAAATACTTAATAGTTATATTATTATTTAAATTTTTTTTTATGTTAAAAAAATTTTTGTACAGAGATTTTTTTATATTAATAATCTTATATCATGATATAAGTTTAGTCTTAACTTTAATAATTCAAAATTTTGAATGAAAATAGCACTCAAACTTTTCATCATCATTTAAGCCATAATCGAAGAACAGATAAAATTAATATATATATAAAGAAAAGTTTTATTTAATAATCAATTTTCGTTTAAAAATTTGCTTCGTTTTCATTTTTAACAGATTTATTTAAATGAAAATTTTACATTTTTGAGATTGTTAGAAATCGCTTTTTTTAGAAAATGCCAGTTTTAGTTTAGATAATTGGTAGGTCTATAACAGTTATCACTTATCTCTTGGACTACTTATTACTTATCATTTATCCTTATGGACTATTTATTACTTATCTTTATGGATTACTTATCACTTATCCTTATTGGTCTAACATAAGGAAAATTTAACTTTTAAAATAAAAAGACTTCCATTCTGTTATATTGTTAAAAAATATAGAAAATTGTTTATCATGCTGCTTGGACAACTTTAACATTTGTTCGAAACATCATGTTATCGATTTTCTCTCTCTGTCAATTAGACGAAAGTTTTCAAGTGATTAATATTATGATTATTATTGTTTATAGCCATTTGCCACTAAAAAAAGAAATATTTGCTTGTCTGGTGATACAATTAGATTATATTTTTAGTTGGTACTGTTGATATTATGATCGTTATTTTCACTCATGAGTCAAGGCTTTGCTTTCTTACAAGATTTCTCTACAAGAAAAGCAATGATAATTTTTAAGAAAAAAATATTTAAAGTACGCATATCAATAAGTAATAGACTTATAATTGTGTAATAGTTCTACGTTATTTCTTAAATAAAAAAAACTAAATAGTCACATGCAAGAACATCAGTCAAAATCAATGTCAAGAATATGCCTGCATTAAGCAATCACAGCCAGTTTATGAAGAGGAAACTGGTTACAATATTGCAAAAATATCGACTTAATTCAAAAGATGTAAGAATATTAGAATCATCAACAAAAACTTAATATAGGATAATTTTCTATTAACTAAGCACTCATCTACAGTATTCACTTTATATTTTAGTTTGTTCAACTAACAATATGATTTCACATGTAAATTGTATTTTTTTTTTGTACCCTTTCTGAAAGCGACGGAGTAATTTGATGTTATTAATTTTATGAAAATGCATAAAATCAAAAATTCTTTTTGAAAGATTCCTGCAGTTTTGTCAACATTTTAGATGCTTTAAGTTCTTAAACACAGATCTTTGTCCGCGTTTCTCGGTACAAATATTAGAAAACAACTTGGTACAAATACGTCATATTTCTGATGACATTTTTGATTTTGATTTTCTTCATACCAGGAAAGCATGATAGACATGATAATAAATCAACTAAACTGTTTAAAAAAATTTTTAAGAAATTTTCCTGCAACGATAGTAAAATTTTCTGATTTAAAAACAAAAGCAAAAAGTGTTAATTATCAATATACAAGGTGTTTCAAAATCTCGACGCAAAGGCAAAAGGCGATAGAAAACAGGTATTGGTGGGAGAAACATGCAAATCGATAATCACTGTGATATGTGATTTTGTATGACACGAAAAAAAACTTAGTTCAAACGCTTAACGATAGAGGGCACTACTAAAGTAATTTCATGAAAGCTATATTTGCATATCCCTCTCACAGTGCAAAATTCGGATATATAAAAAATTTATTGAGTACTGTGTGAGCATTTTTAATATTCATAAATAATTATGGTCTATGATGTGCATAGTATTATGATTGAAAAATGCTCTGTTAATGTTTTCAATTTTTCATTTGGTGTTATATTAAGTGAAAGCGTACTATAACTAGTTTGGAATGCCCTCCGAATAATATTGCAAAGATATCCGTATAAAATCCAACATGTTAAACAACTGCTGCTAAACGATGAACCAAAGCGCGAAGCATTTGCACAGTAAACAGCTTCGTTTTGAAAATGGGGAAATAAGACACTTGATTATTATAACATTTTTTGGACGGATCAGGCACATTTCTCTTTAGATGAGAAATTTAAATCCCAAAATTACAGCATTTGGACTACTAACAACCTAATCCTTTGATTTTCTAAGAACTTTGTGCCACGAGACTAAAAGGTTGCATTCCCAACAAGTGCTGGTATTATAATTTATAAAGTACCACGTCCTTCCTAACCTATATGAATACAATGAAGACAAGACACAACCATTTTCATGTCCGATGGAGCTTCAACGCATATAGATGTCAAGTAATAGAGTTACTACGGTCAACGTTTGTCACCGACCGTTTTTTTTAACAAACATGGCAGACATGAATGACCTTTGAGATCACTATATTTCACATCCAGAGATTTCTCCTTATGAGGTTACCTCAAATCATAGTACTTAACAACACTAATATCCATATATCAAAAGGTAGAAGCCATTCCCGTTCATCTACTGTTACCTATTGCATTGTGCATAATACCGCAATAGTATGATGATGGACTGATGATATAAATGTATCATTTTACAATTATTATCGCTCACGTTCTTTGTCTTCTTGCAAATTCAAGAGTGCCCTCTATGGTCAATAATTTGTAACTAATTTTGTTTCGTGACAAACAGAATCCCGTAGTCTATGATAAATATTAATTTGCACACTGCATGCCGATTCGACTGAAAAATATTTTTTTATCGCATTTTACTTTCCACAGTGTTTTTGAATGTCCTTATATTGAAAGATATTTTACTAAGATTTGTAATTTGAGACACCTAAAATTTTTAACAAAAAAAATTGATTTTATTTTTAAATAAAGGAGAATAATACCAAACAAAAAAATTAAAAAGGATGTATAGCAGTGATGTTGTGAAGGCCACGAGTTGCATCTATCTAAGTAAAAATAAATGATGCAATAAACAAAATGTACTGTGTGATATTACGTAAATCTAATAAATATTTTACTAATTTGTTCGAGTTTTCAGTAATCAAGCACAAAAATAGTTAATCAAATTGCTTTTAACTATTTTTTCCTTCATATTTATGCATAAAAATTCTATTTCCTAAATAGGTGCTAATATAAAGAGTATGCTGCTTTATTATAACATTTAATTAACATTAACCTTGTCTAATTTGGATACAAATATCACAAATACAAATAAAGAACCCCCTCGAAAATTATCAGATGTTGATATATATGTGTGTGTTCTTTATATTCAATAAAAATAAATGATACAATAAACATAATATACTGTGTGAAAATTACATAAATCTAATAAATATTTTATTAATTTTTCTGATTTTTCAGTAATCAAGCATAAAAGTAATCTGTCAAATTGCTTTAAACTATTTTTTTCTTCATATTTATGCCTAAAAATGCTGCTTCCTAAATAAGTACTAGTTTAAACAACCTCACTATGCTGTTTTACTGTAACGTTTAATAACAATCACATCTGCTTTCTTTCGCGGTTTTGCGCAATTTTAAAAGAAAATGTGTTTTGCAATAAATATAATATCTATCTATATTTATATCTCTCTATATATAAATATATAAAGGGATCTTGCATCCAGGCTAGTACATCATTGCCAAAGAATCAGATCTTCTAGTCTGCTATAAAATAGAATACATAGA
This sequence comes from Caerostris darwini, assembly GCA_021605075.1. Classification (NCBI taxonomy): domain Eukaryota; kingdom Metazoa; phylum Arthropoda; class Arachnida; order Araneae; family Araneidae; genus Caerostris; species Caerostris darwini. The sequence goes on from BPLQ01014835.1 coordinate 604,270, forward strand.
ACAAACGAATTTTCTAATATTTTAATTTTGACCTTGTCATTAAAACAAAGCTGGATCATGCTGTTTATTTTACACTTTCAAAAAAAAATTGCCAATTATATATTTTTTAGTAAAAGGACATATGGTAAGCATGCGGTATATATGATCGCGGTCGGCGCATAACTAATGTACATATATGAATTCACAATTATCTTTGTGTTTTTTTTTATTTTTATAATTTAATTATTTTTTTTTTCAAAAATCCCTAATGATATTTATTATTATTATTGATTATTATAATGAAATTTTTGTTATGCGTTTGCAAAGATGTAATAATTGAATCTATGTAAGGCTTATTAAAGTATAATAATATTAATTTACTAATCTTATCATCATTAAATGAACTCTTTATTAAATTCGATAGCCACAGATAATTTTCTCTTATATTTTAAATAATAAATAATATTATAAAGAAAACTAATAAGAAACTGAGATTTTATCTTTTTCTAACAAAAAAAATTTACAAAAGTTTAACGTAACTTCCCAAGTTTTACATAGCTCCAATAAAAAATTTAAAAAAAATGAATATTACCTGCGAGAACAGATAAACCCTGCCAATACATCAACAAAGAACGTACTACATGGAATAAATTCTAAAACGTTTTTTTTTTTTTTTAATTGTATTTGCTTTTTTCCTCAAAAAATCCTTAATGATCTCTATTTATTCCATCATCTAAAAAATAAAATATAACTGTTTTATCATAACATTTTTATAAAAAGTTTGCAAAGGTGCAATAATTATGAATTATTATGAGCCCATATTCTATGTGTATAATAATTTACAATTGTAATCTTTTTTATAAATTTTTTATTAAATCCGTTAACCATAAATAATTTTCTTACAATCATATTTAAAATAACAGCATTTCAAAGATTGTTAATAAGAAAACTGAGTGATTTTATAAAACTTTATCATTTCGTAACTTTAAAAAAAAATCTACCTTAGGTTTTATATAGCTTCAATAATAATAATAATAATAATAACAGCAAAAGTAGATTAACTGTGAGAATGTTAAATTAATTAAAATTCCTCCCAGGCAACTGCTGTCACAGCATCTATCCAGAACATATAACATGGATGAAAACCTAACAGGATTTCATTTAAATCCAATACCCACAGATAATCTTATATTTTTAAATAACAAATAACGTTTCAAAGATAGTTAATAAGAATCTGTTTGATTTTACAAAAAATTTTATTTTGTAACTTAAAAAAAGAAGGAAAAAAAAAACTAAATCTTATTCTTCATATAGCTTTAATAATAATAATAATGATGATGATAATAGCAACAAGGGTATGTTAGAATCAGAGAGAATGAGAGAATGTTAAATTAATTAAAAATCCTCCCAAGCCACTATTTCAAAAGCATCTATCCAGAACATATAATTAGGATGAAAACCTAATAGGATTGCAATTAAATCCGATAACCACAGATAATTTTCTCTTAATCTTATATTTTATATAACAAATAACATTCCAACGATAGTTAATAACAAACTGGTTGATTTTGCAAAATTTTATCATCTTGTAACTAAATAATAATAATAATAATAAATCTATTTTAAGTTTTATATTGCTTCAGTAATAATAATAATAATAATAATAACAGCAAAAGTAGATTAACTGTGAGAATGTTAAATTAATTAATAATCTTCTTAGGCAACTGCTACTAAACGTCTACCCAAAAACCTAACAGGATTGCAATTAAATCCGTTAACCACATATAATTTTCTCTTAATCTTATATTTTAAATAACAAATAAAATTTCAAAAATAGTTAATAAGAAACTGTTTGATTTTGCAAAATTTTATCATCTTGTAACTAAAAATAGTAATAATAAATCTAAAATCAATAATAATAAAAATAATAATGGCAAAAGTAGATTAACAGTGAGAATGTTAAATTAATTAATAATCTTCCTAGGTAACTGTTGCCAAAGCCCAGAGCACATAACGTGGATGAAAACCTAACAGGATTGCAATTAAATCCGATAACCACAGATAATTTTATCTTAATCTTATATTTTAAATAACAAATAACATTTCAAAGATAGTTAATAAGAAAGCCTGATTTTACAGACATTTTATCTTTTTTCTAACTGATAAAAAAAAAAAAAAAAAAAAATCCTAAATTTTTTTTTTTTAATGGCTTCGTTAAAAAAACAACAAATGAAGATTACCCATGAGAATGTTAAATTAATTAAAAATCTTCCCAGACAACTGCTGCCATCACAGAATCTGGCCCAGAATGCACAACAGGGAAGAAAATGCAACCTTCTTCTAAACCAAACTCGATTGCATTAATTAATTAAAATAATCACGCTTAATACATTCATTGTCAATCACGTTAATGTGCATCGACTGGAAGGCTGGCGCGAATTCTTTCTCCACATTAGCGGCCTTAGCCTGGCCTTTTAAAACTAACGAGACCGGGCGCGATGCCTTGTTCGCATCAATTATGATGATTTCAATTACATTGGCATTAATCCCCTAATGCTGCCGACTTTCTAAAAGTCTTGTTTTCGCCTCTTGTTCTTCATCGCGCGAGAGAGGGCTTATGGGACCCAGGGGGGCGGGGTAAAGTCGGGTGGGGAATTCCTGAAGAATGGTCTCCCGGCACGACGTGAGACGTGAAATTGGAGAAGCTGCGAGAATTTAATCACGATGACAGTAGGCGCTTATTCTTTAGGATCCTCAGAGACTTGGGATGATGGCAGGTGGGGTTGCTACATTTGGCGACTTTTTCTTCTGTGCGTATTTCGATAAAGAAGGATTTCCACTGACAGAAAGAGTAGCCATTATCTAGCACAGTTAAACTTTTATTTACGAATAATTAAAATTAAGGTTGAATCATATTATGTACTAGATGGTTCAAAATATTGCAGATAAACTCCAAAGATAAGTGAAACAAAAGCAAATGATTTTTTCACAATAACATATGGCAACCAACGCCATTGTTCTGAAAATACAGGATTTGGTTTGGTTTGCAGCTATACAGTTATTTTGTGTACATTTTGAGATTTTAACTTGGATTCAAACCATTAACAAACACCTATGCCACAGTCAGGATTCGAATCTGAAGCCTGTGGTCAAACGCCAGAGCGGTAGACAATTGGCCATCAGGCCGCCATTTGTAGATACAGGGACAAAAAGAAAAGAATATAGTTAAATTGTTTAACAAAGGCTAATAAACGAAACATTTATTTTTATTTTTATTTATTATTATTTTTTTAACGATTATAAGTATTATTTTATGTTTACTTCTCTAAAATAGTTTTCAAATTTCTTCATATCCACTGCAAACTTTCTATGTTGCTCATAAAGATCAATTAATCTATTTTTGCATAGAAGTATGTATATTGTAGAACGCTACAATTAGAGAAAGAAACGAAATGAAAATAATGTATGTACAGATTTTAAATTATATCATCAAAGAAAATTAATCGAAGTTCTATCCATCCTTTAAAAATCTTTCAAAATTCCGAGCAGTTATCCTTCTCATAAATTTCATAATGTTTTGCGCATACCCACGTATCGTTAACAAATATTTTGATAAACATGCCCCAAAACATGTTCAGACATGCATTTTAGTTGTAATTGATCTCATGCTGCTATATATTTTTTTTCAAATTTTTTTTATTTATCTGACTTACCCGTAAAAATTTATCTACGACGTTTTTATCCAACGTGAGTGGATACATACACATAAAAAAAAAATAATAACTGCAGCGTAAATTTCCGATAATGATCAAATAACAATAACATAAACTATTACCTGAATGATGTCACTAATTCGATTGTAATTTTTTCTCAATCTTGTAACACTATAAGCACTTTGATTTATGATACTTTTTTTTCCTCTTGCTTGCTACAGATGGAGATTAATTCTATTCTAGGTTTCCGAAATAGGAGAAACCGATTAAAAATTCTCGAAACGAGATCAAATCAAAAGACTAATGGCTTTTATTCGGCTTACATTATCTCATAAAGCTTTGATTCATGAGTAGCATTGATTCTGCTACAGATCTATAGTTTTAGTAGCGATTGATCTCAAGGTCAAAGTGCCTGTTGTTTAAAAATGACACCATACGGAATATATATTCGTGTAGTTGCATTTGTACTTTGAAGTCTTTCTAAACGTACCATTTAGAAAGTCTTCAAAGTACAAATGCAACTACACGAATATATATTCCGTCCCCTTTATATTAAACTATAGGATGTATTTCGAAAAAGAGATGAATATATATATATATATATATATTATTTGTTATTACTTGTATAAAAAAAAAAGACGGTGAGAGAAGTAGGGAGAATTTCTGATTAAAATTAAAATTTTTCTTTAATTGTTTTTGGTCTCAAGTGATGGCTATAAAGTTCAGTTTATTATAAAATGGCTTATATATTGATTTAATCAGAATAGATCCATTTTTTTTTTAACTTGCATCCTTTTTTTCCTGAATTAAAAGCAATCTAGATTAAGAAATTTTGAAACAAAAGTCAAATAATCTAAAATAAAGAATTTAAAGATGCTTTTTTCATTTATCATCAGAACACTTCAATTTTTTTTCTTAGTTTTTATCTCAGGAGTTACATTTTTTAAACTATCTAAATAAGATTAAAAAGGAGGAATACAAAAGTGGTGCAAAATTGAGATCGCAAAATGAGATCGAAAGTTTCATTGAGATCGCATTAAAAAAAATATCGCAAAAAAATTAATCAGATGCATAAGGAGAGCCATTTTGCCATTAAATAAGAATTATTTTACTATCCAAAAATCATGCTGGTTAAAAAAGATTTACTGATGATGTCATATAGATTGTTAACGAATAATCTATATGCTATCATCAGGTTTAATGGTTTTTCCATCATCAGGTTGATGGAAAAACCATTTAAGTGTTACAATACTAATTCCAATGGAAGCGAAAGTGCCTTGTAGTAGAATTCTCAACTCCTTTACTTATCAAATATCATAAAATTGTAAAAATCCATCAGAAGATCTAGTTAAAATGAAAAGAGTTCTGACTTAAAGTACTTTTTTAAAGTACTGACTACAGTACATGACAGTAGGAATCCGGCTCAGGTCATCCCACTTCTCAGAAAGGCAAACTATTACTTAGTCATTAGTAGATAATAATTTGAAGATAAAAAAAGAAACATAAGTTACATAATTTGAAGATGAAAAATGATCATGAATAATATATATTTTTTATTTTATCTAAATTAAAAAAAAATTAAGAGCACCTTTTTATGTTTGATTAAAAAGAAATTACAAATTTCTAAATTCATAACATGTGTACAAAATGTTATTATTCAAAGCAAATATTAAAAATGCTCACAAAAAGTATAAAAAATGCATAAATTATTTCCTCACAAAAAAATTATTTAAAAAGAAACAAAAAAAAAAATATATATATATATATATAAAAAATTATTTCCTCACAAAAAATTATTTAAAAGGAACAAACAAGAATGTGCATAAAAAATTATGTTTATTTTCTATTTTGCAAAATTTAAACATGTTTATGCTTTTTTATCAAATTTTTATTCTCTAATAAAAAAAAATCTTTGTTAATTGTAATTGTTTTTCAAGGTAATAATGAATGCACATACATTTTTATCAGATATGTACTTTTGCTATATCTCTGACAAAATCTTTTCCCTTTATCCTATCTATCCCACTTTTCTTTGTTTAAACCCTTTAATAAACACTTTAATCTCATTTAAGATAAACACTCTTCCATTCCAAACAAAAACATCCAGTTAATACCATACAAATCTTATCACAAACATTAGCTTCTTCAGTGAGATGAGATCTCTTCTTGGACCTCTTTCAGATATCTTTATTTCCACTGATAATGAAAAGATCATTATCCCATTGTTTTGGTTTGACATCCTTGGCGCCAAACCTACCGGAATCGCAGTAACCCTGTTACATAAAAGCTCACGTTTTATATCAGGTGTATGAAGGGAGGGGATTGGGTCAAAGATGCGGTGTTAATGGCTCAGAATGTGGGGGCAAGGGGGATTGCAAGCAGGGAGGGATTGGTTTTACAGACACTCTCTGATGCCAGTGTGTCTCTTTTATTCTTCGCACCAGCATAATCCCGTTCGTCTTTGCTCTAACACCTTCCACAATCACTGCCGTATCGTTCCCGGGATTCTCTATTAGAAGGGTTACTGGGATCAAGATTAGAAAAATAGCGCCAATGGTTGGGGGAAAAAAAAGATTTTGGCGATTTTTTTTCTTTGTCCTCTAAAGCATTAATTTTGTAAAGAATATTTGATTCATCTTTGGATAGTTACATCAATTAAGAGATTTATGTTAATGTAATAAAAGTGATGGTGTGATGTAATTTAATGGCATTACTTTCATGATTAAATGGAAATGATGAGAATTTGTTAATTTGGCATAGTTATCTTTCTTTTCTATTAATAATATTTTCTTCTTTATATTGCTAACTTATTAAAGATAAATTAACGTTTTAATTTAAACAAAGCAAGTAGTCAGCGCTTTACTGGCGTGCGAGAGACCCCTTAAGGCAATGACTTCGGCCATCTTTGCATTTTTTGGGTGTTTATTCTTTTGCATTTTTTTTCCTTGTTATTATTGTTATTATTATTTTTATTCTTCATGTACTTGCCTTGCCATTGTAAATAAAAAAAAACATTTAAACATGAATCGAGCAGTCAAATGAATTTCAAATAAGTATTCAAATAATTGAATTATTAAATTATATATAAATTAATAATTAAATTATTACTTAAAATAAAATTATATATAAATTAATATAATAAATAACTACTTAAATATTATAATAATTTATATATAATTTTATTTTAAGCGATCAGTTTATTTCTAAAAAAATAAAGATTAATATTCCTGAGAATCATTATTTTTCTACATTACTTATGACTATTATGTAAGCTAAAGTTTCTAGTTAATTTTATTTAAATGTAATCTTTGTTTGTATTGATTTTTCCATTTATTCCTTTTTTCTAGAAGACATTTGATTATATTAATTGGATAATCTAATGTTGTTGATTGAATAAATTTTACTGACAAAAACATAAAAATTTATAATAAATCTGTTTATTTATATATGAAATGTGGACAATATACAGTTAATGCATTTTTTGTTTAATTTTGTTGCAACTTTTAATCTATTGAAATTGATTTCTATAAAATTCATTAATTTAATATCATATGAATCAAAGTTTTGATAGTAATTTTTTTGTTGGCTATTTATAATTATTGTAAAGACAAAACAATCTGTCAATTTAAAAATACTGAAATTTACCAGAACAAATTTACAAGTCACACGAAGCATATTGAAAAAAGTAACAAACAAATCAATAATAAAATATTAAAATCATCAATTAAATAATTTAAAATAACTCATAACAATGCAAAAGAGAAATAAAATAAAAGTGAAAGAAAAAGTAACAATTAATACATTTACAAAAGGCTGTAAAAGCAGGTTTTTTTATTAACAGATTAACAAAAGTTTGGTGGGCATATGGCCTTGTAAAGGGGCAATTATTTTCTTAAAAGTTTTCTAAGGTTTTCAAACCTGAAACACTTAAAAAAATGTGATTAATATTCTGAATTCTATCTAGATTGCAGTTGTAAAGGTAAGTTAAACATAGATTAAATTTGTTTAAATAGAAGTTAAAATCGACTTATCCAACAAAGTAATTCTGAAATCGGTAAAAAAAAAAAATTATAAGCATGAAACCATGATAAATAATTTTTCTTTAATGTATTTAAAGTCAAAAAAATGAATCTTTTATTTCCTCGAGACTTTTTAAGAGAAATTTATTTTTTTAAATAAAAAAATACAAAACAAGAAATATAAATAAAATAAGCGATAGAAAAATGTTTCAAAACAAAGTAGCAATTAAAAAAAAAAATTTCAAATTTTTTCAAAAAACTATTATTAAGGACTGATAACATGGTAAATTTTGTTTTCCATGTTATTCTTTCAGTATACTAGTGTACTACGTATTTCACCAAATTTTTTACAGTATTTCTTATTGTTGATAACTAATTTGGTTTTTTTTTTTAATATTTCTTCTGAATTAGGTAAAGGTCATAATTCGATGATAGTCAATTCATGTGTAAAATCGTTTCTCATGCTCACTCAACCAGCCTTGCATAATTTTATCCTGATGAATTCTGGAAACGCAGTCTCGTGGTCAAATGCACATGGGTATCCGTTTATATAATCATTCATTTGATTCAAAAGATCTTTTGAAATTGCTGCTATCTCAAAGATGCAAGTGAATTAAACGTAAATGTTCCATGATATTACTTTGCTTAAGAGAATGTAATGCTTGAGTAGTGAAAGTATCTATTGAGGAGATTTACTATAAGCCCTAATATATCAATATATGTTCAATTTAAAACGAGTAAAGTTAAATCTGCAAAATCCTTCAACTTCCAGTTATTTTCCCAAAACTTTTTTCATATTTTTTTTTATAATTTTAAATTTTTCTGGCTGTTAAATCTAGGATTTTCGAAGCTTTGAAGTATATACAATATTTCATTTGTACTTGTATTTGTATTTGTTTAAAATTATAAAAAAAACCATGAAGATGTTTTAAGAAAATAACTGGATATTAAAGGATTTTGCACATTTAAATTTATTTGTTTTAAAATACTGACATATTTGATCTTATAGTAAATCTTCCTAATAGAAACTTTCACTACTCAAGCATTACATTCTCTTAAGCAAAGTAATATCATGGAACATTTACCTTTAATACACTTGCATCTTTGAGAGAGCAGCAATTTCAAGTTAAAATAAAAAGATCTTTTGAATCAAATGAATGATTATTTAAATGGATAATGGCATGTTTTGATTTTCACTATTCAGCACATTCAGAATTTTATCATCAACCTTTCATGCTATGTCTATCTAAAGATTTATTTGCTAATCATAAATTTTCCATTAATTTCTTCTTTTTAAGAAAGTGCTATGGATTTTGCTAGCTTTGAATTATATATAATATTTCATTTGTACTATACATGGTGGCATGTATTGGTTTTCACTATTCCACAAATGCAGAATTTTATCACCAATTTTTCATGTCATGTCTATCTAAAGAAATATTTGCTAATCAAAAATTTTCCATTAATTTTTTCTTTTTAAGAAAGTGTAATGAATTTTGTTAACTTTAAATTGTATATAATATTTCATTTGTTCTAGATATAGTGGCATGTTTTGATTTTTACCCATTCAGTAAATACAGAATTTTATCATCAACTTTTCATGCCCTGTCTATCTAAAGAAGAATTGCTAATCATAAGTTTTATATTAATTATTGCTTCTTAAGAAAGTGCAATGAATTTTGTAGCTTTGAATTGTATACACTATTTCATTTGTATTATACATAGTGACATGTATTGATTTTCACTATTCAGCAAATGAAGAATTTTTTCATCAATTTTTTTATGTCGCGACTATCTAAAGAAGAATTTGCTAACTATAGATTTTCCAAAAATTTCTTTTTTTTTTAAGGAAATGCAATGAATTTTGCTTACTTTGAATTAAATACAACATTTCATTTGTGTTATACAATAGTTACATGTTTTGGTTTTCTGAATTTGCTGAATCAATAGTGATTGCTGAATCTATCACTATTCAGCAAATGCAGAATTTTATCATAACCTCTCTTGTCATGACTATCTAAAGAAGTATTTCACAATCTTAGATTTTCCATTAATTTCGTCTTTTTAAAAAAGTGCAATGAATTTTGCTAGCTTTAAATTGTATACAATATTTTATTTGTATTATACATTTTTGTATTTTGTATTATACATATTTGTATTTTGTATTGTATTTGTATTATAATATTGTATTTGTATTAGTGACATGTTTTGATTTTCACTATTCAGCAAATGAAGAATTTTATCATCAATTTTTCATGGCATGATTACCTAAAAAATTATATGCTAAACATAATTTTTTTTTCTTTTTATGAAAATGCGAAGAATTTTGCTAGCTTTGAATTGTATACAACATTTCATTTCTACTATACATAGTGGCATGTATTGATTTTCACTATTCAGCAAATATAGAATTTTATAATCAATATTTTAAGTCATATCTATTTAAAGAAATATTTGCTAAACATAAATTCTGCATTAGTTTATTCTTTTAAAGAGAATTCAATGAATACTTTGAAACTCGAAATTTTAGTTTAATTTTTTTATATATAGTCTTTTTTTTGCAGAAGAAAATAAGCATGTATAATAACGAGTATTTTAACAATATTTTGCGAGATTAAAAAAAGTTAGATTCAAATTGTTCAATATAATTGCACACTATTATAGAAATTTAGCAAAGTTTATTATTCACATAACAGAATCTTACATGATATTCTAAGTGAAAGAATGCACATGCAAAATTAGCGAACAGCATTCAGAATATTTCATCATAAATTTTATTATTTTTAAATATAACTTTTCTACCGCTTCTACTTTTCCATAGTATATAAGATTTTTAATAATTAGATATAGCTATTATTTTTTTCTATGTAAATTATTTAGATTTTTTTCGTCTAGCAAATTTTATTTATCACTGTGTTGTCTTTGCATGATAGTCTTACATGATAATTTTTTTATAACGATTAGTCGTTCTTCAAATTTGCAGATCTATTTCGTTACTTTTGAGTTATTCTTATAGTTGCCCGTATCAGTCAAAAAATGTTGAGTTACGTTATTCTACCTACAATAAGTACATGTAAGAACTGTAATGCACCGTTACACTTAGTAACTCGCACAAAATTATATTTTTATGTATATATTTTCACATTTTTCCATGAATTTGATTCCTATGAGGTCAGAAATTAGATTTTATTCATTTTCTTCAAGTGTAAAAAGGTTTGATCTTTAATAAGTAAGGAAAAAGCTTGTTAAATCATATGAAACATATACAAAATTACATTTGTATTTCATTATGATAGAATGCCAAATCAGCGATAGAGTTTTACATTTGGCGGCTCTACAATTTATTATTACTTATTTACACCACTGTTCAAAGAAGAATGAAATCTAGTGAAAACTCTAGACCGAGAATTGAGATAAAGCTGGCTCGAAATAGAAGTTGGCGAAAGATAAGAGGGAGGGAGGGAGTGAAGGAGAGCAATGAGAGAGACAAGAGTATTGTGTCGAAAAGATGGCGTGGATATTAAAGGATTATTGCCAAGGCTGTCTGCTTTCGCCACCTCTTCCAACGCCTTTTGGCACCAGAACTGCTGAAATTACTTACCCTTAATTAAACTGAGATTAAAATGGCGAAATGGAAAAGAGTAGTTTGGCTATTTTGCCCACCCCTCCTTTTCTCCTCGCGGCTGCTACTCTCTCCTTCACAATGGAATGAAGGAAATAATGCCCGACTATGCGAGTGTTATGGGTGAAATGAAGCGGTAAAAATTTCGCTTACATTGTGCAGGTGGAGATTATGTTTTTGTGTCGGTGAGATATTTGTACAACACTTCAGCAGCGGCTGCCGAAATTATTTTCTCTGGAAATATGTTTGTCTTTGCACATTTTCTTTGTTAGTCGCGTACATTCTTTGTTTCAGTCAAAGGAGGTTATCGGTGCGTGGGATATCAAAGGAATATTAGCAGTATTGTGAACTGCAATGTAATTCTTTCCCTGGAAAACAATCGACTTTGATGTTAGTGGCTTGTAATTTACAACAGCTGTTTCCTCTATCAATTATATTAATTATCTAATTAATTATTCCTTCCCCAAAATTAAAAAGGTTGTTAATTGTCTATCCGAATTTGTTGCTAGTTCAATGTCTATTTGAGTTTTCTAATTGTTGACTTCTGTCTATCTGATCTGATCTTGTTACTTGTTGACTATTGAATATCTGAGTTTATAGCTGGTTAATTAGTGTCTATCCGAATCTGTTGCTTGTTGTGTGTCTATATAAGTTTGTTGATTGTTGACTAGTGCCAATTTGAGTTTATTGCTTGTTTTCTTGTGTCTATGAATTTATTGCTTGTTAATTAGTGTCTGAGTTTGTTTCTTATTGATCAAGTGTCTATCTGAGTTTGCTACTTGTCGATTGAATTAAGCTTTCGTAATTTATAGATAATTCGCATAATGATGGCATATAAAATTGAATTTTTGTATTCGGATGCAATGGCTGTGTTAATATACCATACGATTTGAATTTTATAACTATGAGATGTACAACATTTACGACGTAATTTTTCTTTTTTAACCGACACGAAGACATATGAGAGAAAATCTGAAAAACTCCGAACAGGCAACCCGTCTATCAATTCGAGACTATTTTGCACATATTACTACAATCGCCATCGAGTCTTCTCACTTCTGTAAACAGTGACTACAATATCAGCCCCACCAGATTTGAATCTCGGCCCCGTGTGCACGCATTTTGCAATTGGGTCCCATGTCGGATGCTTTGCTATAATTTATTATTCATTTATATAATTGAATAAAATATTGTTTGTTTTTTAATTAAAAATTTTAGAAAAAAATTAATATTTTTGAAAATATAAATGTTTACTCTTCTAAATATACTAAGATTAAGATTGAAAATTGAACTTTTTTTTTTTTAAATTCGGACTTTCAAACTTAATTTATATGTTTTTTCACTACAAAATTTCAAAGACTACTTTACAAATAAATAAATATATATATATTTATAATATATATATATATATATTTCATATTTATATTAACTAATTTTTTTTTCCATATTCAAATCAACTTTTAAAAAAAAAATTGTTTTAATTTTAGGCATTAATTTAGCAAAGAAATACAAAATGAATATTTTGTCGAATATTAAATTTTAAGCACATAAAATTTTAATTTTGTGTGACATTTTTACTTATATAACACCGATTATGCTAAATTGAAATCAACTAATATATACTTTTAACTTTTATTTAATTTCTCAAATAATATGCATATTCCTTATTGAAAATAAACCAAGCATAAAATAACATATTTAATATTTCAAAATCTTTTATTTCTGACAGTTAATCGCTACAACAGTTTGACATCCCATATTCTAATGAGGAGAGGCTTGAGTGCTTTTCAAAAAAAGGACTGTAACGATGACAAATTAGCGTCAACGCACATTTCGCTTTCCCTACCGTTTGCAAAGTTGAGGGTCGAAGGTTACAAATGCACGCCCTCCATTAAGCTAAGTAAGCGTCACGTAAATGGTAACTGTTTGGTGACTTGTCTGTCTCACAGTGGGCAATGCGTTGTCAGTTACAGTAGGCGCTAACAACAAATCTTTATTCAAAGAGAGGGTTTCTATTAAAGCAAGTCTATTAATTTAAAAGTTTTTCAACAATAAATGAAGTTTTTTGACGACAATAATGAGTTTTTTGACAATAAATGAAATTCAATCAAAATAAATGGTTACTGAAATTGATTTTTGTTTAGGATTAAAATAATTGTTAACATAAGTTAGCTTTTCAGTGAAGAGTTTGAAACTAATTTTTGACTGACTTGCGGAAGTTTTAAAATTATTATCATGCGTAAATTTTATCAAATATTATTTGTTCTACAAAGTATTGTCTATTTTTTAATCATTTTGTATTGATATTTTTAAGAAAAAATACAGTCTAATAAAGATTTTAAAAGTTTCAGTATTTTCTCAAATGCATATAAAGTTAAAAGTCTAAAATTAGTTAAAAATAGCTAAAAATTAATTTAAAATTGTTAAAAATTGAAATCCGTAATTATGATCAAGTCGTTTCATATTAAAAGTTTAAAATACCAACAGCGTTTATTATTAATTATTTCTTCTTTTAAATAAAAAAATTGAAAATAAATTATTTATTGTTGTTAATATTTCGAAAACAATGTATAATATATTATTATGTATTCTTATTGAGTTAAAAAAAATACGTATATATCTTTTTTAAAAACAGTGGTATTTACCAGAAATTACTCGTACATTTCATTTCTCTATTATAGAAATGATGAAAAATCCACAATGATTGCAAATCTGCATTAAATACGAAATATTGTAAGTTAACAAACGACGAAATGTCGCTCATGATTATATATTCAAGATTTATTAATTTATTCTTGTTGGCATACGGACCTTAACATGAATACTTAGAAATTGGAAAGAAAACAGATTTATTGTTAATTATTTTAGTTTGAAAATCTCTTGTAATATTCACCCATGGATGGGCTGTTCACGTACACATAGTGGTTGGTATATGAGGTCCATTGATGTTAAACAAACAAACAAACAAAAATTCTTTAAAGTTATTTAACTAGCAACAATGCAAATTTGATTGGAGTAGTGCCAAGAAATTTTTATAAAGTTGACTACAATGAATTTTTTTATGCACCAAGTCGATGTGAAATAAAATCAAATTTTCATTCATGTTCAAAGTGCATTCAAATTTCTAAATTAAAGTTTGGGATTGAAAAAAAAATTATAAAATTATTACCCTTTTGATATTTATGTTTGTCAAATAATTTTCAGTTTCATTACTGCAACTTATGAGGAACTAGAAAATTTTTTTTTTTCAAATTATAATAATAAAAAGTATTTTTTGTTCTGAAATGTGAGGCATGATTATTTTTTTGAAAATTTTATGGTAGTTTTGTTATAGAGTTAGACTGTGTTTCTATGTAGCACGTGATTTTTTTTACGTATACTGTTGTGCAAAATGGTCGTATTTCAAATTCATTACTTGTCACTTATCTTTTGATTTTTTATATATATGATATAATATATATATATATATATATATATATATTTATATATATACATATCAAAAGTTTCTATACATATATACAAATCCGTACAATCTCAATTAATTTACATAAAGTTGATTACATTGAATTTTTTATGATCAAAGTCGATCCATCGAATACCATCAAGTTAGACATCCATGTTCTATTGTATTCAAACTTCTAAATACGGGATTAGAGGGAAAAAAGTATGTTTTAGACAAAAAATAAACATAAAATAGAAAAAACACAATTTGTCTAGCAAATCTAGTGATAAACTTTTTTCCAGCACAAAGTCCCATATCAAATTTTACCACCCATCTTGCCACCGAACAAATGTAGCATCAATCCCGAAAGAAGCCGAAACTGTTTTCTCCTTTTTATTGGATAATTCTTCGCCGGTTTAACATCTGCCCGGTCACGTATTATTCGCGACTTCCCAGAAAACTTCCTCGCACCGAACGGACACAAGTCAATTTCCTTCCGCTCTGCTTTGCAGACGCCATGTGCAGCCAGTAAGTCGCCATCACGGGTGATTGGTCCAGTTGGTCGAACGGAGATTCAATCACCAGTCGGGCTGATGGACTGCGCCCGCATCTTTTTCTCGGGTTCTGCTTTTATTTGCTGGGCATTTTATTCAATCCGGGTCTCGTTCCGAGATCGCCTAACGACCCTCCAAGACAGTTGCACAGTTGGGAATTTTTAGATGGAACCGTGGCCTTGTAAAGATCTTCGATGTTGGCAAAATATTCCAGTGCCATGTTTATTTGAAAGGAGAAATTCATGTTTGATTGTTCATTCAGTTGTTCTTTTATTGGCAAATTACAGAATTTTATTCCGGTATCCACGGTTAAAAGAATTAATGTTTGGAAGATCATTATTCCAAAAATGAGTCATGCCATATTTATTTGAAAGAAGACATTCACTTTTTATTGTTCGTTCAGTTGTTCTTTTATTGGCAATTTCTGAATTTTATTCCGGTATCCCCGGCTAAAAGAATTAATATTTGGAAAATCATTATTCCAAAAATGAATCAGGCCATGTTTATTTGAAAGGAGAAAATAATTTTTTATTATTCTTTCAATTGTTTTTTTCATTGGCAATTTTTTGAGATTTTATTCCGATATCCATGGCTAAAAGAATTAAAATTTGGAAAATCATTATTCCAAAAATGTCATGTTTATTTGAAAGGGGAAATTCCTTTTAGATTGTTCTTTTATTGCCAATTTTGAAATTTTAATACGGTATCCACTGCTAAAAAAATTAATATTTGGAAAACCGCCACTCTAAAAATGATTATGATTTAGTAAGACAGCTTAATAAAAAGTATTGTTAGGCAATTGTATTTTAATTAATATTTTAAGCACTTGCTGTTTTCTTTACCCTGAAACAAAAACTGTAAATTGTGTTATTTGATTGTAAATGCATTGACATTGTGATCAATAGATATGGAATATCTGTAACTATTATTTTTATTTATTAGTTATATATATATATATATATATATATATATATAATTATGACAAAATAAAATAATAATTTTTTATAGAATTGTTTTATAATTTATTTATTATGATAATGATGTAAGGTTAATGGTATAAGGTTCATACAATTATCGAAAAAAAAAACATTTGATATATAATGTAATTTGAAAGAAATTTTGTAAACGTAGTGATGGAAATATTTAAAATGTAAGAGGAAATTCTTAAAGGCTATGTATTAGCCTTAGCTTTTAGCCTCTTTTAGGCTATATATTAAAAAGTGGAACTTGAACGTTGTATTACAATATATTGTGTGTCCCTTTATAAATTCGTTGATTTTATAAATAAAATATTAGAATGCTCAAAATTCAAATGAAATAATTTGAATTTCTAATCATTAAAAAAAATTAAAAATATTATATCTTAGGATTTTTTTAGCTATACTAATGCTCTATTTAACAAAAATCGCAGTTAATGTGGGGAAGGGATCAGTTTCGAATCTGCTGGCACGGCCAGTTACTGTCATAGCTATTCTGAAACAATGATATTCGACGTAGTTTATGATAGCAAACGCCTCGTCAGTCAGTTTGCATGATGGAAAATTTTCTGGGTTTAATCACATCAACTCGCAAATATGGCAAAGTTACTCTCCTTTCTGTCTTCTCACTATCAGGGACTGTTCTAGCATACATAAGAGGAGCACGAGATTCACAGATGTAGTATAAACTCATTCTGAAATTATGAAAACGGAATTACAATTGTAATATGAAATTTATTCTAAAGTAATTAAAATAATATTTTTTAAATAAATTTATTCTCTTCCTTCTTGTAATATTTATATAATACTTTTGTTTCATTTTATTTTGGTATTTAAAATAATCAATTCTTCTAACATATTGAAGATCTTCAAAATAAATTGTTACATCCAAATTAACTTTCCCTGTCGATGTAACGATTCAATTAACTTTTACGATTCTATTTGTGCTTGTATCAAAACTATTCTCTTTCAAGCACCTGGTAAAGTTCCTTTAACAAGAATGACATAAACAGCACCCACACTTGACACACGACATATCAAGATATCGCTCTCCAGAAGTGCATCAGAAAGCGTGATTCACTTCTGTAAGCAGCGAAAGGTTGGCATTTGCCGATTGAAGAGCTTACACCATCGCCAAAGAACAACAGAACAGAACATAAGCATTCTCCAGCGAGCGGCAACCCCTCAACAAGGTAGTCCCCTCTCGACAGTCTCTGTCTCTTTCTCTCTGTCTTGCTCATCGACATTAATGAGACGCTACCCCTATTATCCAACCCCTGGACACGCGCATCTCTGAAATATAATGCAGTTAGCCCACCCACCCGGACTCTCATATATATACTAATGAGTTATTTTAATTGAGTGATAAACTTCCTGCGCCTTTTGGGGGGCTTTTCAGACAGAGAGAATTTCATTGGTGGATGAACAAAGGAGATGAAGTGGTCCAGTGTAATTAGGTAGGAACTGGGAAAGTTTCGCCTAATTAAGACCAACATTGTTCTCCCGGTGAGGAATTCGGGATTTGGGAGCAAGCAGGCAAGGAAGAGGATTCCCTTTCCAGCCCCACCCACAGGAGATAATGAAATGATAAAAAGAGAAGACACTGCTTATTAAGGATGAAATCGCTAAAGTATTTTTGGAACACCAAAGCTGGCTTTTGAATAGGGAGCGGGTATCTGCATTGTTATGGGGCATAAGACCCGCGCAAGGTGGGGGAGGGGGTGGCAGAAAACAAGCATTGTTTTCTTTGGAAAGATGTCGGGGATTGTTAGGCATCTTTTGATTTCAAGATTTACTGGCTATAAAATGAAACCATCGACTGTGTCTTGTTTAGGCAGCAAATCTTATATAATTTAATAGTGATATTTATAGTTTACATTTTTGAAAACATTTACACTTTGGGATTATTTATGTCTAATACCATAAAAAAAAAATAAACATTTTTTGAGATAAAAATTTTTTTATCATTTTAAAACTTAAAGTTTAAATTATTTTAAAGACTTTTTAGGCTTAATGCTAAAACAACTTTATTTGCAAAATTTAACAGAAACACTGTTCTTTTATGGCGACCTAATGGTCAATTGGTTAGCATTCTGGCCTTTGGTATCACAGGCTTCAGATTCGAATTCTGGCGATGGCATGGATATTTCTTAGTGTTTCGAAATAGGGTCCTGAATGGCCGAGTGTCTCGCACTCTAGCACTCGATGGCACAGATTTCGGGTTCGAGTTCCGGCTTTGCCGTGGATATTTGTAGTGGTTCGGAATTCCCTTTAAGCCTCATATGACTGTAGAGCGTCACAGAGCCCAATCAGACTTCTCACCCATATTATTCCCAAATTGTAAAGGGGAAACTCAGCTCTAGGCACAGTGATGTGATGTGGTGTGTTGTAGTAGTAGCAGCAATAGTAATGGTTCAGAATCCACTTTAAACTGTAGCTCCCTTTCTAATTAGCCCTAGTGTGCAAAAAATGATCGTAGAGCGGCAAAACAAATCAAAACTGTTCTTGTATGAAATGTTTAAACATATGAAGCTCAAAGTAGCCTTTAAATGTGCAAGCAAAAGGGAATTTAATTCTAAATTTATTCAATATGGTCGGATAGTTATATATTGAACACTAACTATTCAATTTGTAAAGTTAATATTAATATAATCCCAATCGCTCTCTTATGATGCATGGTAAGATAATTGTTCATAATTCAGTACCACAAATCTTCAATACCTTGTAGAGTCTGTCCTAATATTTGCAAATGAATTTCAAAAGCAATTTCGTGCAAAAGCGATGTGAAATTTTGATCGCAAACGGTAAATGATTCAATTTAAAACGCCATTTCCGAGTGTCAGACAGATAGATAGATAGAGATAGAGAGAGAGTGGACCACCACCTTCCTTAATTCAACACTCGCTTCAAAACGATCTAACATTGGGACTTCTAATTCCATTGCCGAGAAAATTTCAGCTTCACACCGGAGGCTTAAAACTTCATCTAAATTCAGCGCGTGATGTCTGATCGTCACCAGTTTAAACAAGGGAGATGGCCTTCACACATGTTCCATTGAGTGCTTTGTACTAGAAGCAGGCTAAATGCTCTACTAATGGGTAAACCTTTGGAGGATGGAGGGGTAGAAGTGATCTTACTCCCCCTCCCTCCCACGCTATTCAGACCTTGTTGAGTGGTAATGTTTGTTGCAGGAGTGTTGATTGTGCGATTTGGTGTGGGGGGTTTGCCAACTCAATTTGTTGGTCATCACGCAGCATGGTCGCACGCGAGCATGTTAGGGGCGCAAGTACAAAATGTGCCGAATTATTTCGGAGTTGAAAGTTTTGTGACGATGCGTGTCATAATGGGAAGGCTTTTGATGAGTTTTCATTTAAACTTTGGCACGCTACTACAGGCTGTGAAAGGGTGGGTTTGGATTTGAGATTTAGAGCTTGTATTGTTGAATCTAGTTTTGTTTAAACCAAACATACAAATGAAGTAATATATAAAGACATGTAAATATGGAAAAAGTTTTGACGTTTGTGTTTGTGTTAGAATTTTGTCATGTTTGTTTTTAATTGAGGGTAAAGGAAATTAAACAGTTTTCGTGAAAATATCGTGCGTATAAACTTATTCTATTCTTTTTTTTTCAGATATTTATGCATGTATTTACTATTATAATGTTTTGTATCCGACATATTCAAAAGTTTATCATACTAAGGGTAAATAGTATTCAATATTATATTTACATTCGTCAATTTTGTTTAATTTTCTTTCTAACTTTTTTTATATATCCTTTTTTTCTGAATAGAGGTTTGTTTTAGTTTATTCGTCACGCAAATCGCTTCCAGATGGATGTTACTGTAAATAGATTTTCATTAAAAATAATTACCCTTTTTCTGAATAAAGGTTTTTAGTTGTTTTTAACATGTGGCAAAAGACGACCCAACATTTCATAAAAAAAAATAATAAATAAAAATAACGATTTTTTTAATAAGTCATGCAAAAAAATATCATTTCATACATATTGTCCAAAAAAATAATGCTGTGCAAAAAAAAAATCATGCCTTTCGTACATTTAAAATTTCTATCTTACGTTGTCATTCAATTTCAAAAATTTCATTATGCATTAAGACGCTATTTGAGTTTTATAATGCTAGACAGACAACACTAAAATGAAATAAAAATAATTTTTTAATAAATAATTAATAAAATTATTTGATCATTTTCCTCGTGAACTTTGCTGTTGCATCATGAGATTTGACATTGCATATACCACACACATAGCCTTACACTCATGCAACACATTCATCTTTACACTCATATGCATGAGTGTAGGGTAATGTGCGCTATATGCAACGTCTAGAGGAAAATTATCATATTCACGATATATCATTCACTATTCACGAGGAAAATTATCATATACAGCATAATAATGTTTTATCACGATACATGAGTTAATATGTATTTAAGTTATGAGTTAAAGTTTCACTTTGTAATTAAAAAGATCGCTGATTGGTTTAATCAGTTTCCCTTATGTTTCCTGTCATGGAATATTTTTCCTGTACTAGAATAATCTAAAGCTAAAAAGGGCATGCAAATTTCGTGGTTACCCAACTTAATCATAATATAAATGTTTCCTTCTAATACCAGCCTCTAAGATACTCCATGTTTTTTTTTCCCCTTTGTTATTCGATTTTCACGAGTATTTTTCACATTATAAATTAATGCATCAACTTCTTTGCGTGAAGATAATGTAAAAAATATGTTTAGAGGAAACAGAAACGTTTTTGTTCTAACATTAAAATGACACTATGTCACGATATTAAAATTTGGAAAGAGCTATTTTATGAAATATAATCTTAACTTTTTTTTTTCATTGAAAAAAGGAAACTCACGTATTATATGCTAAAAAATTTGTTATTTATTTTTTTTTAAATTTAAAAAAAAAGTCTAGGCATAATCGATTTTTTCTTCATAAAATAGCAGCAGCATTTTTTTTATAGCAATAAAGGAACTGTGCTGGTTTTTTTTTTTTTTTCCCCATACCAATATACAGGTAAGGTTTTGAAAAATTGATTATGTTATCATATTTATTATATTCAGATTGATTATATTTATACTACCTCTTTTTGTTCTCATATCTTAAACGAATGTTCATTTTTAATTTTCGTTTTTTAAAATATGAAAATTTCATTTTAAATAATTTTCATAATTTTACATTTTATGGGAATAAATTAATATTTGAAAGAGCTGAATGTTTTTTAGTATGCATTACAAAAATATTTTTTCTGGAGAAGGAATGCGTTACATTTTATTGTCATAGACGATAGAAACATTCATTGTTAGCTACATTTAGTTCTGTTCGATACACATTTAGATACAAAAAAAAAATTATAAAACTAACTGTCAAACAGAATATAAACTAAACAAATTATTCGTTGCTATTCTTGCTTAATCTGTATATGTTTTTAATCTCGTCTTCCAAATCTGAAGAAATTTTTCTTTTAATTCAGATTGTAACGTTGTCTATTTGCTCACACTCTCCCTATATATATCTATTCAAATTTTCAATCGTTAATAAAATACTTTTTATTCCTCCACTCAAGTTCAAATACATTTTTTTAACTTGTAGTGGATGACACTTGATGTTAATACAGTTTTTTCAAATATTAATTCAGTAATAAAATTTAATTAATTCATTTTAGTTTTTTTTAGATTTAAGTTGCATATATCTACCAATAAATGGCGCCAGATAAACTTAAAAAAAATGAATGAAAATTATTTATAATGGACTTTCTGCAATATAGTGAAAAAAAAGTAGAAATTGACTTTAAAATTTTTTTTTTTTTATATTATTATAGTGAAGTATGAAAATGGCGGTTTAAAGACGGTTAACAGTATTTTTTTTGTCGGTATTCTGACTTTTCATTGTTGTAGAACTTGCTGCCTGAAAAATAAAAAAATTAGTTGTTCTTGAGCTGCCATACAAAGATTATCTATTTTTACATTTTCAACAAATGGGTTTGTGCCCCATACAATCTCAAGTGATCGTGAGCTTACGTCTTTGGCATACACCATGTACTCTCATTTGGTACTCTCTGGGGTACGTATACTGCACTTTGGAGACCACTGGTTCAGAATACTAAGTAGGAGTTCTCGTAGTTTTTCAAGCAAATGAAGAAATTTCATCTCCTTCTTTGATGAATTAACCTTTCTTTGCCCATTTGGGATTTTTCAGAGTAAAGCAAAGTCTTACTGCATAAAAAAAAAAATTATTATTAATTTGTTTAATTTAATTTTTTGTGTCTCCCCCCTCTCTAAAAAATGTCACATCAGAAAAAATCATTTCATTATATAGAATTTTTTTTAACAAATTTGAAAGTAATTTGCATTTAAATTAAAAATATTATCCACTCATTTTATGTCAACGATTTTAAATCAATTAAAATTTTGTTTATCTTTTTTTAATTTTAGTATTCGCGTTCTTCTCGCTTTTTTTGTAAAAAAATTCATTTTTTAAATTGAAATTTAGCGAATAATATATCCTTTTTGATAATAATTTAAAAATCCTATTATTCTCAAAGAAAAAAAAACAATTCTGTAAAGCATATCCGTGTCAAACCATCACCCAAATAAGCTGGTTTTATTTTTGAAGTATATCGCCACTTTTTCAATTCCTTCTATTTGCTCACACTCTCCCTATATATATCTATTCAAATTTTCAATCGTTAATAAAATACTTTTTATTCCTCCACTCAAGTTCAAATACATTTTTTTTAACTTGTAGTGGATGACACTTGATGTTAATACAGTTTTTTCAAATATTAATTCAGTAATAAAATTTAATTAATTCATTTTAGTTTTTTTTAGATTTAAGTTGCATATATCTACCAATAAATGGCGCCAGATAAACTTAAAAAAAATGAATGAAAATTATTTATAATGGACTTTCTGCAATATAGTGAAAAAAAAGTAGAAATTGACTTTAAAATTTTTTTTTTTTATATTATTATAGTGAAGTATGAAAATGGCGGTTTAAAGACGGTTAACAGTATTTTTTTGTCGGTATTCTGACTTTTCATTGTTGTAGAACTTGCTGCAAAATAAACTATAGTTTTAAAAAAAACTAAAAAACACGCTTTTAGAGTTAATCAAACTAAATAGTAAAAAAATAATTGTCAACATACGAATAAAATTACTGACGAGAAAATTAAAATCACTGTTCTAAAAGCGTGGGGTGCTTTGTATGACTCTTTTAAACTAATTCTGAATTTCGGAATGAAACTAGTGAAAAACTATGAGGACTGATATCGAGCACCCCACGCTTTTAGAACAGTGATTTTAATTTTCTCGTCAGTAATTTTATTCGTATGTTGACAATTATTTTTTACTATTTAGTTTGATTAACTCTAAAAGCATCTTTTTTAGTTTTTTTAAAATATAATTTTTGAATGTTAATATCGAGTCTTTTTTTCACTGTATTGGATGTAGAGTAAAAACCAAAATTCTAGCTAAATAACTCTTAGAAACTGGTTTTGACGAAACACGTTTTAGACACACTGCACAAATTTAGTGGTATGTTTTGACATTTTGAATATTACATATGTTTTTTATTTGTCAATTAATTTTTTGTAGCCCATTCGATTATTTCAGATCAGATTATTCAGAAGTTATAACATTAAATTCCCTGTACTCACATCCGAAGAGTTCAAGTATTGAGAATCCTTTAATATGAACCTGGCATGCAAACTCGTTTATTTTAATATAGAATAGAAGCATTTTTAATGTACAATTTTAAAATGCTTAATATTTCGATGGTAAATGAAATCTTTAAAATATCAAAGAAATAAACTATTTATTTTAAACTGAGTAAAAAATCAAACATTTCTTGGAATTGGGAAGAAAGATTCTTTTAAGAAAATTCTTTCGGGAAGAAAGATTTCTTTTTTTGGGAAGATTATTCTTGGATCATCAGGCTATAATGATCTTAAAATTTGTATTGAAAAAAAAAAAAAAAAACTCTTAGGGGTTTTTACTTGTGAAGTTATCCTAATGTATTGCAGTTACATACAGCATATTCTCTAATTTACGAATCATAAATACATATAACAGCTAGTTGAATTAAGATACCGACTTTTTTCAATTCCTTCTATTAGCTCACACTCTCCCTACATACATATTATGTTCTCCCTATATGTATATTTTGTTCAAATTTTCAATTGTTAATAAAATACTTTTCATTCATCCACTCAAGTTCAAATACATTTTTTTAACTTGCAGAGGATGACACTGGATGTTAATACAGTTTTTTCAAATATTAAGACAGTAATTAACTTTAATTAATTTTAGTTTTTTTAGATTTAAGTTGCATATATCTACTAATAGATGGCTCCCGATAAACTTAAAAAAATGAATGAAATTATTTATTATAATTATTTAGGCAATATAATGAAAAAAATAGGAATTGACTTTAAAAAAAAGTTTTTTATATTACTTGTTTTGGGACAAAATATAAATAACGAATACTTTTCTTTTAGATACGGAGGTATAAAAAACTATATGAACTGTTATATGAACATCGTTAATTCCAATTGTGGTGAAGAAGCAATGAGATTTATGCAACAATATACCAATCCTGAAAAAAATTGCCAGGAATTTGGCTACAGCAACTCTTGTAGGATGAGCCTAACAGAAAATATTATTCTCTCACTGGTTATAATCAGTTTATTGAATTTGTCATATTGATGAACATGTTATATAATTTTATTGTTTTGTTGTTTGTTATTTATTAATAAAATTTATACATTTCAAAACGTTCAACAACAAAGTATTTTTTTCTTGCTGAAAATTGCTTCTTTTTTATTATTATATTGGTTATGAACAATGTATTTCACTTGCTGATGACGATTTGAGTTTTGTTGAAGCTCCGTGGCTGCGCAACAGCCGTCAGCTTCTATCTTGGATTGTCCATTTTAAAGATGAAGTAGCATTGGTGGGAAAGAAAGCGGTAATGACTAAAAGGAATCTTGCCCAAATACTAAAAAAAAAAGTTTAATAGAGTAAGGTGTTTTTAATTTTATTATTATTATTTTAATAATAAGTGATGAAAGTAATTAAAATACATGGGAGAGAATTAAAATAAAATGAACGAGTCACTGAAAGAGCACAATAAGGAAGTTACATACACTAGATAGAGAGTTTGAAAAAGAAATAAAACAGAAATGATTAAATCGTTGGCTGGTTGAGAAAGAATCGCTAGATAGTGATGAGAACTTAACAGAATAAATGACAATAAACAAACTGGAGCACGGTCCAAGAGACTGCAAGACCGAACTGGGAAAAAGGGAAAGCAAATTGAGGTCAGCGCTAGTCGGAACGGCGGAGCGGGGAAAATAAACAATTCAAGTAGAATCAATTAGGAGAGAGGTGCGTGGGCGTTTCGCGTTCTTTGGATTAGTGATATCATAGGTGGAAAGTCTTTTGAGAAGCTCATTATCAATGTTTGGGATGTTGGAGAAAAAGTTATGTGCAAGTTTATGAATAAATTGGTATTTCAGTTTTTTGGTTCATATGACTACATTTTAAATGAAATAAAATAACTCTGGTGTTACTTGAACTATTGTATTGTTTAATGATTGCAAAAATTGATCAAAACGTTTTTAATAAAAATATACAATAAACGATATCCACCATTCTAAATATTGAAGAAAATAATAATACATGATTATAAGTGATTTTATTTACAGAAAAGTATCAGTATTATCTTTGAAGATAAGAAAATGCAATTTGATGTGTAAATTAAATTATAAAATCCTTAAATATATTATTTTTTTATATTTTATGTAATTAAATTTAAAATGATTTAGGGATACTTATGTTAGTTAACAGTTATAAATAAGGCCAGCCCAAGGTTCAATATCCCTGATCCAAAATATTACTAAGAAAATTCACATTTTAACTGTTCATGTATTTATATTATTCGTCAGTCACTTGGCAGACTTCTGCACGTTTGACCATAATCAGAAATAGAGAAGAAGAATAATCCGCTTATTGGCACTGTTGCCTTGTTATTCAATTCCTTCTATTAGTTCACACTCTCCCTATATATATCTTGTTCAAATTTTCAATCGTTCATAAATTACTTTTTATTCGTCCACTCAAGTTCAAATACATTTTTTTAACTTGTAGTGGATGACACTGGATGTTAATACAGTTTTTTCAAATATTAATTCAGTAATTAAATTTAATTAATTAATTTTAGTTTTTTTTAGATTTAAGTTGCATATATCTACTAATAGATGGCACCAGATAACCTTAAAAAAATGAATGAAAATTACTTATAAAAGATTTTCTGCAATATAGTGAAAAAAAAAAGTAGAAATTGACTTTAAAATTTTTTTTTTTATATTACTTGTTTTATATGAATAATGTCATTTCATAATGCTGCCTTTCACAGCTTTTAACCATGCTGGTATAATCCGTTTATGAATTTTCAGTGTGCGAGTTTGTAAAAGCGCAACATGAGGGCTCCATTATGTGGTGCTGATCGGCTATTGTCGGCAGTTTTCATATGCGAATCAGTCGCAATATACCTGGAAGATAAAACAGAAAATTATCAATATCAGATAACTGCATGTCAAAGTCTGTTAAATTCCCCGTCGCATTTTCAACCTTTTCCAAAATGTCGGCTTTAGTATAAATAAATACAACATTCGATTTCGAATCAATATCTAGAATAAAGATAATATCATAATTGCAGTGATATAACTTACAATATATATCCTGGAGTGTCCCAATTATTAAAGTGAAAGTAATTGTTTGATATAAGTTAACAGTACGCAATATTAATGTTCGATTTACAATAAGATTAAATAGTTTGATTTAAAAGGACGCGTGTTTCATTTAATCAAATTTAACGTAGGAAAAATATGTTCAATATATATGTTAAAAAGGTTATTTACCACTTGTGATCTTGTTTACTATTAATATGTCTGAAATTTACATTATTTTGGTAAAAAAAATAAATAAATAAATAAACCAAGAATTATAATTTCTATCTAAGAACAATTTCATATCAATTTCAAGTTTAAAATGTATAATTTTCCCGTTTTTCAAAAAAAAAATATATATATATTTTTAAAAATTGAATTTAGTCTCATGTCAGCCATTTTATCTTAAATGAAACAATTTTTTTTTTAAACTTATCAAAGACTACATTTATTTTTTATAAATAGTTACCCACTGCCAGCAATTTTATTCTATGGATTTTTTTAAAATCAGCATTAGAGGTAAAAGGTATAGGAAGCAATATAAATAAATCATGCTAAAATTTGTAAAAAATATAATAAATAAAAATAAATGGGCACATCATTTGCAAAAGTTATAAACTATTCGCATTTTCATTTAACATATAAATATACTTAAAAATTTAGAATTTGGTGGAATGTTTTCTAAGTCATAACTCCCTTGAAGATTATGAAATGGAAAATGAAATTTATTCATATCGAACCAGATAATGATGCAGTAACCAAATGAAACGGAATAATCCAGTGGAAAATTTGCTTACCCTTGAAATGGCTTTTTGTGATTGATATTCACGAATTTAAACTTAAGTGAGTATTTATTGTTTATTGAAAATCGTAATAAAATCATGAAAAAACTGATAACAAAAAAAATGAAAAGGAGAAAATAATTTAACGATGCAATGAAATATTTTTTTGATGATACAGTAATTTTCTATGTAAGTAATATGAATTTCCAATTTCTTTTAAGATTTAAATATCAATTTAGATCCACACATCTTAATATATTAGAGACTGACATACAGTAAAAGCAAATTAACTTTAATATCATTTGCATATGAAAATAATTTTATATTTCAAAATCACCTTTTGAAAATTTAATCCAAATCTTTCTTTAAGAATTCTATAACTAAAGAAAATTCTCTAAAAAAATGGAAAATATTTGTAAGGACAAATTTTTAATGATACGATAATTTTATATGGAATGTCTGATATGATTTCCTAAATATCTATATCTCCCTGACCACATCTTTATATCCATCAAAAAAAAATTGGATTAATGAAACAAATTTCATACTTTATAATCTTGATTGTTCGTATTTTTTGAGAATATTTGTTTATATTTAAAACGTATTAAGATATTTTTCTTTACTGACAGCACCTAAATTACTTAGTTCGGTTTAAAAATATTAAATTAATTCGAACACGAGATAAGTATAGTAATAGATAAATAGTATAGTAGTTAATAAATGTAAAAATGTGATAAATGTAAATTAGAATTTATAACATAAAAATAATTGTTTTAATATCATGATATTTAATCTTTGGAAACTATTGCATGATTTTTTTAATATGGGAATAATGAGATATCGAAAACAGTAATCAGCAGCAACATTTTCTAAATAGAACGTATTTGGCATAATATTTTAAATATAGAAAAGTTTCTCCAACTAAATTTGACTGCATGACGACCAATTGGTTAGCGCTCTTGCTATTCATAACAGAGGCTTCACGTTCGAGTCCTGGTGGTGGCATGGATGCTTGTTAGTGGTTCGGAATTCAAGTTAAACTGTAAGTTAGGTCGAAATAGTCTAAAGTGTGCAAAAATGTCCGTAGAGCGACAAACCAAACCAACAAGGGTTCAAGGGTCTTTTAAATATTGTCAATGGTTACTTGAAAAAATGCACATGTTTTCTGTACATTATTCTCTTTAAGTGGTATTTGATTATTGAAACTGCTAATAAGTACGCAGCATTCACAATTTTGTAACCAATGGTTGTATAAATAGATCTGTACAACAAAAATGATGCATATACTTTGTAAGTGAATCTAAGTATTTAAAATAAGATTTAACTTTTAAAAATAGGCTTATGTCTTAAAAAATTAGTTTTTTAAAAATATTTTTCATTACGCAATTTAATTAAAAATTTCATGTTGGACAAAGAAAAAATAATAAAATAAAGTAAGAAAGTAGTTGGACAGAAATATCAATAAGCAATCGTCTTTTTATGAAGTTTCTAATTACTTCTACAAAGTTTCCTAAATTTCCTCGTTTATTTAAAATGTAAAATTCTAAAAAAAGTTTTTTTTTTTTTTTTTTTTTTTTTTTGCATAAAAAAAATCATTGAAACAATATTTGTGATTTTGAAAAACTATTACTATTTGAATGTTTGACATCTGTTATTCATCATCATAACTGGCCTTGGCCTTCTTTAAAAGATACAGCCAGGCTGTTCTCCTCTTGGCCGTGGACCTCCGGTTTTTGATCTTAATAACATTAAAATCAGAATCTAAACAGTCGACCCATCTCTTTTTCTTATCTTCCCCTAAAAAGGGGAAGTCCAAAAGGGATTGCATGGAAAACTTTAGAAGCAGCTCTATCACTTTCCATTCTCAAGAGATGACCGGCACATCATATTCTGTTCAGTTTAATAAATTTATTCTGTTGTTATTCTATACAAAATGTAAACCTAAAAGCGGCGTATATTAAACAAGCATATACAAGATCGTATGTTTCCATTTAGATGTGGCATAAAATAAAACAGTGAGAGTTTTAATGAAATATTTCGATAGTAGGTATGAAAATATATATCCTTGGGAAATTTGTATTAAACCAATTAAATAATGTGAATTTAAATTTTATGAGTATAGGTTTTAAATGATTAACGTGCATGATATTCTATTTTCCATTTTGAAATGTTGATACAAATTATTCGAATAGTGAAAATGATCGATCAGAAGTGGTGTGATATGAATTGACTGCCCTGCAATCTTAGTCGGGAAATTTTCTAAAAGTTACCTGGTATGAAATTGTTCTTTTAGCATCTAGATTATGTCAGTAGAGTAATAAAAAAATTAAAAGTGACCATTTTGAATTTTTTATCAAAAATATTTATTGATGTTTTATTTTTTAAAAATTTTGATAGAAATGTCTATTGTTGTCAGATAGATAATGTATTTTGTTATTTACACCATACATTTTCTACTCATTTTTTAGGTAATGCACAACTTAGGTAAAGAATTAAAGGTAGTGGATCTAGGTACTAAGTAAACGCACAACTACAGTAATGTACTATAGTTTTTTTTAACTTTATTTTTTTGATGAATTAAATATTAACTTTTTTCGCTAGCCGTTGAAGAACACAAAATTGTTCTTGAAATAAAATTGTTTCTTGAACTCTTATTAGAAGTTATTTATTGAATAATCTTTATGACGAATTTTAAATCGGCAATAATTTTTATTTCATTGGCAAAAGTTATAACAATATTCAAATTGGTAAAACAAAAACTTTTTAAAAAATTCGTTTGAGATATAATTTCGTATTGAAATTTGCCTAAATACGAAACTATATTCTTTACGATATTCAATGTCTAGTAATTGATTTTCGATAAATTTTATCTTACTAGCTTGACTTGTTTTTCAAAGAGTGTTCGGTATGCAGTTTAAAAATAGCTTAACAATAGCTTTTATTCACATTATTTACATCATTTGTTCGACTTAAAATGTTTCGGTAACCGTTATATCCGTTTTAGTGACTTACTTATAAAAAAATATGAGTAAAACTACAATGAAACCCTTTAACGTTGTTTACATTTTTGTAATGTGCATATAATATTTGTTTGGAATTTAATGTACACTAGCCATTAAGTTAAACGTTGGTTTTTGAATAAATTTGACAAGTCAAACTCGTTTACAGATATTTTAAATTCAAAGCGTATGAAGTAACGTATGTCGAATATACGAAAATAATTCTTTTGATACCCAAGAAAGGGCTTTCTGTAGTTTATTGGATTATCTCGGCTTTGGATGGATTTCTTATTTATAATATAGTTTTTTCTGTTATTATTACAAGAACGGGGTAGTATTTCTTTGGTATTATGGCCTTTATGTTCATTATTATTTCATAGTGAGATTATTGATTTTATATTTAACTGCTTTTTAAGGTATATAGTAATACTAAATAAAATTCTCCATCAATGTCTGCAGTTACATAATTCCTGCTGGAAAGTTTATTGATTTTTAAATGTGTAATTATATTTTCTACAAAAGTATTTATGAACTTAAAAATTGCGATTGTATTTCTGTATTTCTGCAAAACGCATTACCACGTTTATTATTATGTATATAAATACAAAGATTTTTTAACAATAAAGCATTTTATTATTAATGCTGCTGGTTATCCAGTAACAAAACTGTTTATGCTGTTGTAAAATAAATGTGAAGCAGCAAGAATCGGACTTGAATAAAAATACTGAGTTCTATAAAATTCATGCCATTTAAAATTGTTTTAAAATTTTTGTCTGAGTTAAAAAAAAATCCTAGTTTTGGAGTTTTTGTTGCTGATAAAAAGCAAGAAAATAATGAAGGTAGCTGTGCTAACTGTAAAGCATGTTCTTGAAATAAATAAGACTACAAATGGAAGGCCGATACTTTCTGGATTTGATGGGCTCTTTCTGCAGTTAGTTTTGAATGCTTTGAATGTTGACTATGAGATAGTTATTCCGGCTGATGGTGAATGGGGATTAAAGAAACCAGATGGAAACTGGACAGGCCTAATTGGAATGATGACCAGAAGAGAAGCAGATATGACCCACGGTTCTGTTGTTATAACAAAACAAAGAACAGAAGTTGTTGATTTCAGCAGGCCTTGCACAGTTTATGGGGAGACTTTTGTGATTGAAAATCCTGGAATTATGATTTCAAATTATGCTTATTTGTATCCATTTGATTTTACAACATGGATCTGCAGTTTCTGCGTTTTTATCATCATGTCAGTTTTAGTTTTCATCATAGCTAATCAAAAAGTGTCACTTCATCAAATATTTTTTGAAATGTACGGAAATATTATGAAGCAACCTCTTATAATATACAAAGAATTTCTCAATTGGAATTTGTTAATTTGTCTTTGGTTTGGTTTTGTATTTGTCATGACATTGGGTTACTCTGCTTGCTTGTCATCATTTTTGACGGTCCCCTATCAGAAAGATACTGTGAAAACATTTCGTCAGCTTTCCACTGCTATTCAAAAAGGAACTCATCGTGCTTTTGTTACAAAAGGCAATTTTATTGCTGAATATCTTGCTGCATCTGAAGAACCCTACCTGAGAATCATTGGGGATAAAATAATTTCCAAAGACTGGTTCTTTGATATCTTAGATTCAGGTTCTGGTAAATACGTCAACTATAAATATGTTGAAATAGAATCTAGACCACAACTTGAAGTATTATATGGTGGTCAAAGGTTTGGCAAGAAGTTTATTATCAGTAAAGAAGACATTGGGATGTTGCCGCTAGGTTTTGTAATAAAAAATAACTTCTGCTGTATTCGTAGGTTGAATGCCATCATATCACGAATAGATAGCTCAGGATTAAGTTTGAAACTTTTGAAAGACTCATCAATGATGGCTTCAATTTCTTCTGAGAAAGAACTATCAGAAACAGACGAAATAAAGCCACTTTCCTTTCAAAAAATGTATGGATGTTTCTTGGTTTTTTTCATCGGTATTAGCAGTTCACTGATTATCTTCATTCTTGAGTTTGTAAGTTATCATTTTTTACGTAAAAAGACGAATTTCATTGGATTAGTGAAAAGAAAGTTTTTTTAAGAAATGTTTCAAATTGATTCTCAATTGATTCTATCGAATAATTTATTTATTTATATAATTATCCATAAAGAAAGATTATTTAATTCAATACATTCTTTAGAAATACTCTTTAGAATTGCTCTTATGTAATTTTCGTGACTACAGATTCTAAGCTTTTGCTATTCTTCCTCCAAGATTTTTATAAGTTGATTCAATTATCATTAATTGTTTTATTTTGCTTTATTTGCATTAAAAAATAACACGAATTTAATTCTCATCAATTTATTTCTGGAATATATGTAGCGTTATGTATTTATAAAGTAAATAAAGTTTAGTTCAGTTTGCTCTTATTTGTGTAATTTCAAAATATTTGATTATAAAACAATTTTATGTTAATTTTATATAAAAGCCAATTAAATACTAATGTTCAATAATAATTTAATATCATATTTTTGCTACAGTTATAACCAGAATTTGAATTTTATTTTTTGTAGTATTAAATATTGGATAAACTTTTCCAGTTAGTTACAAAAATTATTTTAAATATTTTATTAGAATTTATAACATTCAAGCAATAAATTTTTAACGACATGAGTTTTAGAAAAAAAATTGATTATGATCGAAAAATTACAATTATTTCAGATTTAATTCATTAGCTTTAATGAATTACATATTTTCCAATTAAATATTTTTATCATTTTTTAACGCTACTTTTCTAAATGTTATCTCCATTGATAAGATTAATGCATTAATTGAATATTTAATTAGTGGAATTATTGCCTGCAATTTTTAATAGTAATAGTAGTTTTCAAATTGTGTTTAGTAATCAATTTTGATATTTAAGATTATAGATTATTTTGTAACCAATGATTAAAAATATTTTCATTAAGCGTATAATTAATAGCAACATTTTAAATTCTAAAACAACATTTCATCTGTAAAGTTAAATTAATTTTTTTCTCGATTTTAGCGGTTTTCCGAATATTAGCTTATATTATTCAAACCTTGTAGCTAAGTAAAGTAAATATAAAATTGAATAATTTTTGAATAAAAGTATTTTCTTAACTTTGTACAACAGAATATGTGTAATAGCAAAAAAGGGTGGATTTAAGCTAAAGTTATGAAAAACAAAGGTGTTAAAGTCATGATAATATGATCATCTAATCTTCTTAACTTATTTTCCCAATATAATTTTTCGAAAATCAACTGAATTCACAAAGATCAAAAGAAATTTTAAGTTAATAGATTAAATAAACACAAATGATAAATTTAACTTGTATTTAGTAAATATGTGCATTTCTTTTCATGTAAGTTTGAAGTTTATGATCTGTAGAAGCCATATCTTCCAGTTCTTTGTCATTGAACTCATATGAAATGGAAAGACTGATAATTGTTAGATTAGTATTAAAATATAAATTATAAATAAAAAGAATGCACGTCAACATGAGGACAATCTTTTTTTTTCTACGCCGGGGCCGAGGCCATATCGGCCAGGAGCCCTCTGGTAGCCTAAAAAAAGTAGTTTTCTGGAGAGAAGGCAGGTCAGCTTGTCAAATGTGTAAAATCCATAAAAAAAAATATGCCTGAAGAACACAAGACACAATTAAGAATATTGGCCACACCGATACGGCATAAGGTGTCCTTAAAAAGGTGTGGACTTGACTGGACCTTAAGGTGTCCAGTCAAAAGCCAAAAACCTGCGGTAAAAACCGAGCGATGTAGGTCCATGGGGAAGGGGGGCGGGTGGAGTGCAATAATGAACCTCAGACCTTACCCGTCACAACTTCAACACAGTCATTTCGGAGGGACGTTACTATGAGGAAATGAGAAAAATCATTTAAAATATTTCTTGATTTCAAATTTCTTTCAGTTAGGATTGCACGAGAGTTGTTTTTCAAGGGCATAAATAGAAATCGATTTAGGGAATTTCATTGTTATTATTTCTGAAAGTTTTGTTAAAGCATTTCATGAAAGTATAAGCAATAAAATTTTTGAGAGATATAATTTGGATAACATTTCTTAGCTTCGCATTTATGTACCAGTTGACTTTACATATTGCTCTAGCTGCGCTACTCCGAGGTATTTTAATGTAGATATCGACCCATAAGCCCATACTAGGCAAGTACATACTAATATTGGGTGAAAACGAAGTTGTTGTTGCGAAGTTAATGAATTACTTTAATCCTGTAGCTAACTAATGCTAAGTTTATATTTTAATTTATTATATAGTTTGGTTTTAGTTAAGGTTTTAGTGGTAAACGAGTAAAAAAAATTAAATTT
Source organism: Caerostris darwini (assembly GCA_021605075.1). NCBI lineage: Eukaryota > Metazoa > Arthropoda > Arachnida > Araneae > Araneidae > Caerostris > Caerostris darwini. The sequence goes on from BPLQ01014835.1 coordinate 639,445, forward strand.
GTGCGGAAAGAAAAAAAAAATCGATAATGATCATCTTTATTTTTTTAAAAGCTTTTATGAAGCTTTCCATTTAACACTGTTGTCCATATTAAGCATTGTCAAGATGTTTACTTGGTACAAATTAATAGTTCATGTTTTCTTAGTACATAATATTCAGCAAAACAAATAGGTCAGAAAATGAACATTTCAAACAATATAATCCAACAAAATAGTCCACTAATCCTAAAAAGTCCTTTAAGAAGATAGCTCACTTTTGAAAATTTGCATGAGTAGTTTTGCAGATCTTCAATGATGTAGTCTAGGAAATTCTGAATCTGGAATGTTGATGGAAATGATCCTAAGTCAAATGTCATTTGATTTGGTTTGTCGCTCTGCTATCATCTTGTGCACACGATGGTTACAGACTAGGACCTACAGTTTAAAGTGTATTCCGACTCATGAACATATATCACCAGGATTCGAACATAAAACTTTTGGCACCAAAGACCAGAGCGTTAGCCACTTGGCCGCCAGTTAAATGTCATGGCCTTGCACGAAAAAGTAAAGGTATTAGATTAAATCAGTGATACTTGCGTATTAACTACATGTCAACGATTGATCATTGAAATTGCCTTTGCTTCAAATGACAGAAAAGGTTTAGCGGAAAACGATCTTTGACGTAAAAAGACGATCTAAAACGTAAAAATGTTCGAAAAGGTGGAAATATAAATAAATTGTTAATATTGATATGCGAGAAAATATTACGAGCCATCAATCAATGGTATATAGTCAATACGTAACCATAGAATTTATAAATGTGGCGAAATACTACTTAAAATGTACGAATGTTGATAAATAAATTTTTATACATAATTTACTAAAACATTTCTAAATCCTCGGTTATTTTGTATATTTTTTAGCAATATATGATATATCCATGCACAAGTTTTCATAATATTAATTTTTTGATAGCAAATCTTCATACTGGTAATATTTCACAGCAAGTTATTCAAGTATGTCCATGCAATTAATATTTCACAATAAATTAGGTAGAATAGATGATAAGTCCTCAATTTTAAACCTGCAAAACACAGGAACAGATCTGTTGAAAGCCTGCTTATTAAGGAAAAAAAAAAGATTTTAACTTTTTTTTTTTTTAATTTAACCGTTATATAAGCTATAATGGCACTTTAAAAAATGCGCGTGATTGATTACTCTGTGTTTTTTTAAAAATATAAATAATATCTTTATTTGTAAATAGATAAGTTATTTTTCGATGTTAAGTAAAAATGCAGTTTTATATTCATGTTGACAGAATTAAAGCAAAAACTGACTTACTTAACTGAACTTAAACAGTAACTTACTGATAAACTCATATCGGTGTTATTGCTTAACATGCTTTGGGAGGAATGCTTCGCTATGGATTACCAGGTTGGTGATTCACCGTGGAAAACTATTCGAGTTCCTAATCCGTATCATCCTAAAGTGAAAAGTGACAATTGGTAAGTATAAATTAAATCATATTTTTTTACATAAACAATGATTTAGATCAGGGGTCTTAAAACATTCCAGCCTTAGGGCCATACTTTTTACTCCAGTAAGTACCGAGGGCCAAAACCGTTTTAATTTTTCTGCCATTATCTATAATTTCTAGACTAGTCGCCGAGTACGCGCTCTGAGCGATCATACGCTTGCTAACTACAAACTATTGTCTGTGAAAAATCACAATTAACATAAATTTCATTAATATTTTTTTACAAGTGAAAAACCTGCGGTTTCATTCGCGTTAGTTTTGCTTTTCCGTTCCTGAGGGATTTTCAGGATAAAAATCATATGTTTGATTTAGGATATATACATTTCAAACATTGATATACATACATATGCGATACTCTTTACCCGAACATAACTACCGAGGGTAACCATGGGATGTTCACTAGTTTATAATGTTAGCGGGATTAATTTCAATTATTTGTTAATTGTTATGCTTAAATTAAATTTTCTGCGTGTTTTGCTTGTCATTAAGCTTTACCTAGTAAGTAAAACCGAGTTATTATCATTCTGTGTTTTTTTTATCCAACTTATTACAGCAACAATAAGCTATTCGCTGTCGCGGGACGGATTAATGACACTGACGGGCCGGATTTGGCCAGAGGGCCGTTGTTTGGAGACCTGTGATTTAGATAATCCAACAATTATACAGATTACTTAATGTATTTATTGTTTACTTATATATTAAAAGTTATTGGTTTTCCAGTACTAGACACCATCTCAAGGAAAATTTATAATTGTCTGTCGAACACTATTTTGGTACCTCAATTTCGCCATTTTGCTAAACCGATTAGGATGTACAAAATTTAGTATGATGTTTATAAATGATTCAGAAGAATATGGTAATCTCGTTTATCATTATGTGCACTGTATTTCTTAATATTTTTCTTGATCTGAAGACAATGGAAATAACGTGAAGTTGGAGTTATTTTCTTTTTAAATTTCCGAAAATTAAAAAATAAATTTATATCTGTATTCAATTATAAACTTATTTAATAAGGAAATTATGACTGAATATGCGATAAAGTTAAAAACGTAAAAACAATTCAGATTACTTATTCGTGTTGCAACATGGAAACGTACATTAGTAACTTATATCTGGTCCTGATATAGGCAAAGCATGGAGCTCGTCGCTTTATGATAAGCTAAACCAGCGACAGTAGCAAGAATGAGAGACGATATTGTAAAATCCAGGGCAGACCAAGTGTCAGAGGAACGAAGTCGTCCAATCTTAAATGACTCAGTTTATATGACTTTGTTACCGGAAAAAATAATAATTTCTTAAACAATTTCTTGGTTTCCCTTTTAAAGCTATAGTATTATCTTAGCTGCAAATCTTCCATATGTGGCGCTTAACGACCGACTTCCGATTTGACACCAAATGATCACCACCATATCCTGATCCAGGATATGACGATTTGTTTTCGTTGCCAACTTCTTACCAACCACCCGACAGTCTTCTACTGCAATCTTAGCATAATCAATTAAATGCAAAATTTCCATAGAAATTGTTAAGTACCTTATATGGAAGAATCCCTATTTCAGATATGAGATCATGTTTAATCAAGTCATCGAACTGATTAAATTCTCTATCGATATTATGAATTACTACTGCTATTTTAAATCTTACTTTTTTGTGCGAGACTTGATATTTTAACTATAATTGATATATGCTGCAATTAAAATTCATCAAAATGAAGGAGCTAAATGTGGTCAAGGATTTCCACGTTAATCTACAATATGAATTCATCGAAACAATTTACTTGCTTGATGAGCTTGGCGAGCTTGGAAGCATTTTGATTGTCATACTCCCAATCCAAAAATAGTATTTTATTTTGTATTATTTAATGCATGTTTTAAACTTCCAATAAAATTCCTGATATTTACCTGTTCACAATCGATTATCACAACATTATTTACATTTCCTTCTTGTTTTTCTTTATTTTTTTGATTAAAAACTTTAGATTTTTTAATGTGCTCAACTACCAACTTGCAATATTGCTTCTCCTTATAGTCTATAATCAATTTGTACTTTGAACTTTCACAGTACGATGAAATGTATGCAGTCATTTTGTGGTTGAAATCTAGAATGGTACCTTCAAAAATATGGCACCTTCAAACCAAAATGGTATTCTTGCCTTATTTATCAGTAGTTCTAAGAAGTTACATATCATATGTCAGAATAGAAAGAAAAAACGTGATATAACATGCAGGCCTATAAAGTGTTTTGGCAAATTTTCGAAAAATAGAGTGTGAAATCCTGTAACAAGTGATATAACATAACTCGATACATCAGGAGAGGAGATACATATTGTACTTAAATATATAAAAGAATGTGTTGAATTTGAGTTATCGGAGTCATGAAGGAGAGGTGGTATTTGAATTTTTATCTACTTGTTATTCTCCCAAAACACTTCCTTAAACTAAAATTAATATAATTACCTATCTAATTTTCTAGTATTTAGGCTATCAAGTAATATAATGTAAAATAAATAGTTTGTTTTCATTATTTCTTTTTTTTATGTTTGACTGTCAGTTTATCGAAGTAATAGAGCATTTATGTTTGGATAATGTTGTTGAAGTATATGACGCAGAAAATATCCATTGTTTTTAAATTAAAAAAAAATGAATCAAAACTCCAAAGAACTGAATATGAAAGAGTTTAATGAGAAAACAAAACATTTGAAGCCTTCGGAGATTGAACATTTAGGGTCCGTTGAATGATTAATATTCCTGGTTTCTTAGTTGATATCTGCTGAAATTGAGAAGACTGCTGTTCGGATTACAAAAACAAAAAAAGTTATCTTGCTTATACTCGGAATGAACACGGTAAATCCGTCTGCTGCAAAATTCTTTTATACGAACTTGAACGAGTCGATGAAATGCACGAATCTTCCAGATACTACTGCTAATAGACGTTGTTTCAAATTGCTATGGCTTAAAAAAATCGATGCTTTGTCGATTTAATAAACTTCTAGCCCTACGAGAGCGGAAAGAAAGGAAGCATAACAAACTACAAGACTGCATTCTGCTTTAGGTTAGCCTATTTCACCAAGTTGGCAAATGAGTGATTGTTACGTCGAAACCCAGGTTCTCCTGCTTAGGGGAGGTCAACGCCCTATACCCAGAAAAAACTCCCTGTCTGTGGGGGTGTCTGGGAGGGGGTGAGGGCCAGGGAGAGAAAGAAGGAATGTAAGTAAAAGGAGTTGAAACTCAGCGACCAAAGAGAATGGTTGTGTGGCAGTCGATCCTCGAGCGCGATGGCTGCATAAACAAATGAGTTCAATAAGTGTAACCACAAAGAGAGGTTGTGTGGTCAGTCCATCTTCGAGATTGATGGCTGCCTAAATAAAGGGGATTAATTAATTACAGTCCATTATCATTATTATTATTATCTGTTGACGTGTCATTATTGGAGTTTGTTTCTTGTGTGAGCTATCGAACAGTGATTATCAAATGAAGCAGAACCGAAGAATTCCATGCCTATGCAAGCGAAATATTTGATGAATCCATAGACCATGAAGTCCATATACTAGACAGGATACGGAGTAGAAAAAAGTTGCTCAAATGTTATTCATAAAATGTATTTGTTCTCAATTGGGGTGGGATGGGGCAGTGCAACTATGTCCTAATGATGCACCTTGAATGCTTCTCAATCTGTTGCATGCTTAGCTTTCTAGTCGCGATGTTCTTAAGTTAAATGCATGGCATTTAAAAAATAGCAACGACAACAAATTTTAATCATTAAAATATTTTTAAAAATGAGTTTTTAAATAAATAATATTTATTATTTTCATAATGAAACATTACCTGAGTTCCTGTCAAAGAAAATTGTGAAACTGAACACAGAAATTTAAAAAATGTGAAAGTTTGTAATATATTTACACATACCTTTACTTTAACAGTCGTATAGTTTTAAAAAAGCCTTATTTCTAGGTACATGAATTTTGGAGAACAAGAAAAAGACTATGATCTTAAAGCTGCTCCTCTGTTGGAAAAAGATACTACAAAATCTACTTATGCAATGCCAATGTGTGACTATCCTAATTTCCCTAAACCAAAGGTAATGATGAGTTTATTGGTTTTTCTCAATGTATTTGTCTTCAGGTATTATAATTTGTCTTATAATGTATTATGAAGCAAAATCAATGTTTCATAATTGTAAGTTAAAAATTGTATTCACAGTAAAATATTTTTTTACTAGAAATTACAATCAAATATTGCAAAATTCTATAAGTTGTTTAAAGAAAAAAAAAATGATTCATTTAATAAATAATTTGTGTTTGAAATTCTGTATTATGTTGGACATTGTCCAATGTCCAACATAATACAGACACGACGTCCAATGTCCAACACGATACGAAGAATTGAAATTAAAATTAATGAAGAATAATTTCTTAAAAATCTGCTTAAAGATTGTTATTTTATATTCATGTTCCAAATAAAATGCGATTAATTTTAAATAATTAGTGTAAGAATATAAAATGATATCTCTTCCTTTAAAATAAAACATCAATAAATTGAATCAAAATTAGCCCACAACTAGATTCAAGTTTTCCACACAATTCAATGTTTTTTTCTTATTTTATGCCTTATGAGGTCTACCAATACACGAAAAAATAAATAGTTGATGAAAAGAGAAAAAGGGTTTACATGCATTACATGCAAGGTTTTACATGCATTACATCCATTTACATATCCGTTATATTTTTCGTGAAAATCTGTCAACAACACTCACAATTTTTTGTTGAATTTTTAACCGATTTCGTATGCATTTGAAAGACAAGCTTTCAAACAAAATTCTTCGCTTTATATAACCAAAGATATATTTATGAATATCTGCATATCTATTCCTTCTCTTACGATATACTACTGTGTCCGAAATGTAAGAACCAGTTTTCGATTTAAATTTCCCGGGCATGTGATATTCAATTTTTTTTTTCTGTTTTAGGTTTCTAGCACCGTCCTTGACATCTGTGTGAAATTTTACGTCAAAATATTCATTATTATTTGAATTACGCTTGGTTTAGTGGAAATTTAAATTGAAAACTTTTCTTACTTTTTGGACACAGTACTATATATATATATATATATATATTTAAAACTTCAACTGGTTCCAATAGATTCCTCCCGGTCGAGTCCACAGTTTCTGTAGACTTCTCTTCCAGTCTAACACTGGTATAATGGCCGGAGTGGGTTGTCTAAGGGTGTATTTCAAAACACATTAACGAAACGTTGTTTTTCTCTCAACAACAACCATTTAATTCAGCACGGTTATATGTACAACGATATTTACATTAACAATTAATATATCATAATCATATTCTCTCGCTGCTTGACGCAGCCTGCCCTATCTGGCTCCTCTCTCGTTGACCGCCAGCCGTTCTTTTTCTTCTTTTCTCATCCACAGGGATCTGTCCCCCTCGTGGGGTCAGAGTTCAAAGTTGAGTACCCCCCCACCTTGTAAACAGGCTCTGTCAAAGACAAGCAACCGTGATGCGTCGCCGCCTGCTGATTACCACACAAATCCTACATATATATATATATTGTGAAAGAACTTTATTCTACCGCAAAGTATTGATGCAATAATTAAGATTTGAATTTATAGTCTTATTTTATAATTTGATATTTGATACCAGTGATAATAAACACATGCCCATCCCTGTCATATATATTTTCTAAATTAAATTAGTGCAAGATTTCAATTTTGTCTAATTCTAACACGACTAATCAATGTTCGACACACAAGGATGTATTTATTTCTATGATTTTAGCGATACGTGAGTGCCGCACCCATAAAGAGGCTTGTCACAGATGAATTCAGGTATCAATCGTGTTCCAGATGTGAAAATCATGGCATAAAAGTATAAACATTTTTGTTTTTTGGAATTCGTATTTTCTTATTTTTTTTCAGTAGACTTATGGCAGGAAATAAAAAAAAAGTAATATTTGCAACCTTATAACTAAAATGTTTTTTTGGACTTAACAATCATTTCAAAGAAAAAGTACAGCATTTTTTGGTTTGAAAGGGAACCTACCTACCTACCTTTATGAAGTGTATACAGCCATATATATATATATAGTATATATATATATATATATGTAGGTTTACACCGGTTTCAATAGATTCATCCCGGTCGAACCTACAGTTTTGCTAGACTTCTCTACCAGTATAACAAAAGCTGAACTTTTGAAGTGGGTGTCTAGAGGTGTATTTCAAAACACATCAACGAAACGTTGTTTTTCTCTCATCAACAACATTTAATTAAGCACGGTTATATGTACAGCGATATTTACATTAACAATTAATTAAGGGACAGCACCGTCCATTCTCTCGCTGCTTAACGCAGCCTCCCATCCGTTCTTTTTCTTCTTCATCTACGGGGTCCTGTCCCCTTCTCGTGGGGTCAGAGTTCAAAGTTGAATACTAACCCACATTGTAAACAGGCTCTGTCAAAGACAAGCAATCGTAAGGTGTCGCTGCCTGCTGATTACCACACAAACAAATCCTACATATATATATATATATGTTTGCTTTATATATAATTATATTGTCAGAAAATTTTTAAAATGAAATGTGTAGAGTAGTAAAAAAAATTGAATGTAGATAAAGTAATTCGTAATAAATTAAATAAAATTTTTAAACCAGAGATTTTCAGATCCGTTGAATGTCTTCCTACATTGGTTCAGAGCCTGGAAAAAATCATTTTGTTTTTATCGTCAAAAAATTATTTTTCTGGAATCTTCATAATTTTAGAAACATCAAAACTTATGTCCTGAACGTAGGATTACAACGAACTGCTTACATTTTGTATCTAATCTAGGCCATGTTGTTACTAAACATATTTTGGCTTGGAGGATATACCATCAGAATATATTATAGGTTTTAACGAAAGTTCAGTCTATATCTATAAATATAAGACATAAAGCAGTGATTCAACTTCAATTTAAACTCACTGGAATAATGCTAAACACCAAAGCTAGCGATTTATCCATAATGCAAGGCCGATCTGATAGCCTAAAAGTGATCTGCATCCAAAGCGTTTATGTATAGGATGGGTGCAATGTAAAAAGAGTTCATTATAAGCTGATATATGAATATTAAACAAATACTGCTGAATGTTATCATCAGCAGTTAAGGCGTTTAAAAAACTTTTTTTTAGACAAATGTCTTAATCACGATGGCTAAATTTCTTATTAGTGGCGGCATTGCTGCAGAGAAATCGTGAAGATTTAAATAACATTATTTTCCTATAGTAATGTTATTATTTTTTAAAGCATATCGAACTTTGGTTATCATGCATAAATGTATTGATGAAATGAGTGGGGAGGAATCCTTATTATTTGAAGAATTTTTTTTATAATATTCGCAAACAATTCCCTACATATATAATAAAATATTAAGTTGGTAATAACTTTAACAGAATTTAATATTAATTGCAATTTCAAAATTAAAAAAAACATAATTTAAAAAAACGAATAAATTAAATTTTTATATTCCTTATAAAAAATTCATTGAAGTGTCACTTCATTAATCTTGAAAATAAAGTATCTATGGATAATATTTTGTTATGACAAAATATTATTACATTATTTCGTTCGTATTATTGACGTATTCATCGTCAATTTAAGACCGCACATCGCGTGTCCTTTTTAAATTTTTAAATTTCCAAAAATTTTAATTTATTAACTTCTGTTTAAGACATATTTAGTTTCAGAACATTTAAATTGTAAACATATGCATTATAGAAGTTTATTGTTTTCTTCTTTTATTCAATTCCAACTATTAAAACTTAGAAAAATGAATGGAAATTATGGTACTTATATGGTACAAATACTGCTGATGATAACATTCAGCAGTATTTGTTTAATATTCATATATCAGCTTATAATGAACTCTTTTTACATTGCACCCATCCTATACATAAACGCTTTGGATGCAGATCACTTTTAGGCTATCAGATCGGCCTTGTATTATGGATAAATCGCTAGCTTTGGTGTTTAGCATTATTCCAGTGAGTTTAAATTGAAGTTGAATCACTGCTTTATGTCTTATATTTATAAACTCATGTTTTTGAAAATTGCAACACCATGAAGGAATCGTCATAATTGAATGAAATTTAATACACAGTTGAGTGGTAGTGGTACAAATAAATGATTAAATGTTCAAAGCAAACAAACAATAGCAAGAGATCGGAATCAGTATTTTGTGTAGCCACCACGCGCCGCAATAAGTGCTGCTACACGACGTGGCATGGAGTCAAACAAATTTTGTATGTCTGCCTGAGGAAGAGCATTCCATATTGTTTGTATGCGCACCCAAAGTTCGTCTGTAGAAGCAACAGGACGAGGATCACGAGCGAGACGCCGACCAACGAAATCCCACACATGTTCAATCGGCGACATATCCGGGGAATAAGCAGGCCAAGGAAGAAGATTTACCTGCCGCGTTGCAAAGAAGGATTGAACAGTCCTAGCCATATGAGGGCGGGCATTGTCCTGTTGAAATACAGCGTCTGGCAAGCTTTGAAGGAAGGGAACAGCTTGGACTGTAGAACTTCACTGATGTACCGGTTGCTGTTCAGATTGCCCACAATTCTTAGCAATTGAGATCGTCCATGATATGCTATTGCACAACAAACCATAACTCAAGGTGTTCGTCCACTGTGGCGTTCGATAATGCACTCCGGAAGGTACATTCACCGACATAGCATCTGACACGAATGCGGCCATCATGGTACCACTAATTAAAGCGGGAGTCGTCAGAAAACACGGCATGCTGCCAATCGGCATGCCAGTCTCTATGCTGAGCGGCCCATTGTAGCCGCAGGCGGCGATGGTTTAGCGTGAGAGGGATCCTGTATAAAGGAGTCCTTGCGCGCAGTCCACGCTGCATCAGACGTCTACGAACTGATGAAGCACACAATGAAACACCTGTAGCTATTGACCATTGTGCTACCAATTGTCTAGAGGAAGCTGTACGGTCCGTCTTCGCCATGCGGACCAGGTGTCTATCATCGCGAGCTGACGTCACATTTCGGGGTCCACTTCCGGATTTCCGAGTTGTCCGACACTCATCCGTCCACTACTTCCAAAGACTCATACCTGTGCTGCTGTTACGCTGCGCACGAGGGGCTACTGCACGATAAGACAATGCAGCTTCACGAAGGCCGATGATTCTCCCCCGTTCAAACTCTGTAAGTTGTTCAAATCTCGCTCTCTTTCGTCGAAGAGGCATAAGTAACGATTGAGCTAACGTTTACCACTAGCAGATAACCACAGATAACAATACACGCCTCGCTACAGCCGTCTATTTATCCGGATCCATCCGCCGTTCAGAGGGCGCTGCTCAGCATACGCATGCGCTACGGATTTGAAATTCTAATCATTTGCATATCATGCGATAATTTGCGTTTCCTGAAAATTTCAGCTCACTCGCGTAAGTCCTTCATGGTGTTGCAGTTTTCACAAACATGAGTATAGATATAGACTGAACTTTCGTTAAAACCTATAATATATTCTGATGGTATATCCTCCAAGCCAAAATATGTTTAGTAACAACATGGCCTAGATTAGATACAAAATGTAAGCAGTTCGTTGTAATCCTACGTTCAGGACATAAGTTTTGATGTTTTTAAAATTATGAAGATTCCAGAAAAATAATTTTTTGACGGTAAAAACAAAATGATTTTTTCCAGGCTCTGAACCAATGTAGGAAGACATTCAACGGATCTGAAAATCTCTGGTTTAAAAATTTTATTTAATTTATTACGAATTACTTTATCTACATTCAATTTTTTTACTACTCTACACATTTCATTTTAAAAATTTTCTGACAATATAATTATATATAAAGCAAACATATATATATATATGTAGGATTTGTTTGTGTGGTAATCAGCAGGCGGCGACACCTTACGATTGCTTGTCTTTGACAGAGCCTGTTTACAATATGGGTTAGTATTCAACTTTGAACTCTGACCCCACGAGAAGGGGACAGGACCCCGTAGATGAAGAAGAAAAAGAACGGATGGGAGGCTGCGTTAAGCAGGGAGAGAATGGACGGTGCTGTCCCTTAATTAATTGTTAATGTAAATATCGCTGTACATATAACCGTGCTTAATTAAATGTTGTTGATGAGAGAAAAACAACGTTTCGTTGATGTGTTTTGAAATACGTACTAACGGTACCTTGGCGACAGGCTTGGCGTTTTTAAGTGTCGCCAATGGAACCCCTGCAAATTTGGCGCTTTTTAAGTGGCGGTAATCTTAACGGCCGTAGATTTGCTGAGTTTCGAAGCCATATTGTTGTGATACGAAAATGCGTATTTGGGATTTGCCAGAAACGGAGCACGATGCAATTTTATTTTTCCAGGAGCGAAATATTTTACCAAAACAACGAAAATGTCCCACTTCCCATGACATGAAACTTTATTTTGGTGAATGTAAGTTTTGGAAATGCAATTTCAGTCAGTGTGCTCATCGTGTGGGATTCCGAAAAGACAACTGGTTTGAAGGAAGCAGAATTCCATTTCGTACAGCTTTGAGATTCATATACTGCTGGTGCGAGGAGTTGATGTCGATGAAATTTTGTGAAAAGCAACTTGATATATCGGATAAAACTGTTATAGATTGGAACAATTACATGCGTGAATTATGTGTCTTGGATATGATGAATAAACCAAAAAAAAAAAGGTAGGTGGACCAGATTGCATTGTGGAAATTGATGAACGTTTGTTTACTAAACGTAAAAGTCGTTGTGGTCGGCATTTTTAAATCGTTTTGATTTTAAATGAAGTGTTTTATATATTTTATTGTTTTGAATAAAAATATTTTGAAAGCGTTTTGATTGTTTTTTAAGCGTGGATTGGCGCCACTTAAAAACCGCCAAATCTGTAGCGGCGGTTGGCGCGTTTTCACTAATTGTCGCCAAGGTACCGTTAGTGCGTAAGTACCGAAATTATTTATAAAGAACTAGCTGCAATATAGTGAAAAAAAAATAGGAATTGACTTTAATTTTTTTTATTTTTTTATTACTTGTTAATGTACAATTTTCTTCCTCTAGAATCTTTCAGATTGGGCACCAGAAAGTCCGCCATGGTTAAAATACAGAAAAAGGCCCTTATTGTTTTTAAAATAAAAATGACTAAATTATAAATATAAAAATATAAATTTCAAAAGACGTTTACTTCTACGTTTTCATTTATGTGTAATTATTTTTCTCAAAAAAATTAAATAAACAAACATTATCTTTGAAAAAATATAATTTCAAATATTTTTTTTCTGTAATAAAAAAGTATTATTCAAGGAAATATTTAGTATTGTTTTATTTATATAATATATTTGTGATTTGAAATTTTTATTTATAAAATTAAAATTTGTTATTATACTAAGCTCAGTTTTAAGTGTAGGAAGAAAATATTGATATTGATTGAAATATATATTGAAATTTATGAGCAACTTAAATTTTCTGAATATAGGGAACTTGGCTCTAACACGAAATTTAAGGTTTCGTGTTTATTTTTATCGTTCTACGGTTATTTTAAGCACGCGAGGGCTAAACAGGCTGAGATTTACAGTTTAAAGTAGATTTCGAGCAACTAACAACCATCCATGCCACCACCAGCCTCAAAGCATCAAACCCCCGAAATATCAAAAACCCTACAGCGCTAGACCAGGTGTCAAAATTTTTGGAGTTTATTTGAAGCCTCAATTAAAACAATACACTATTTGGGAATTACTACAATTGTTTATGTACACTGCAATTATATATGGCACAATATTTAAAAAAAAAATACTTTTATGTACATAGCTATTATTTTTTACATATTTCATTTCTTTATTACAAGTCATTAAGTTAGAAATTTTGCGATCATTAGAAATGTTCGTAAAATTTCTAAATTGGATTTAAATTTAAAATAAATAAATATCAGTGATACGCAATAATATTTTATAATCATTTTAAACGTAATACATGCATGTTTCTTCTTCTTCATTTCCACAAGAGCCCTATGGTGGCACAAGGCCATCTGCCTACTGGAAATTTCGAGGCAGGAGATGTTTTCTCGTTATGGGGTAGAGTTATCAACCTTACGCCTAACGCTCTACAGTGAAATTAAACCGACACCTACGGTATAAAGAGGATTCCGAACCACGTCAAACATACAGGGCACAACCAGGTCTCGAATCCGTAACCTCGAATCCTCGACCACTAGATTACCATTCACATGAAATCATGGACGTACTGTAGCATCTGGTGTACTCTATGGAAAACCTAGTGCCTTAAATCGTTGTTGGAGCTGATAGAATAAGCTTATCTATACATTTACCAATGTAAGTTATTAAACCTAATATGGTATTTTGACTATTTGTGAAACTTTCTTAGGTAAGAGAAGTGTCCAATTTATTTCGTTGATTCTCTTTTACCCACTTTTGAGAACAAAAAATGGTCATCTAATTTTACACTTTTTTGACATTCACCTCAGGGAATGCGACCATTGGCTGCACAGTAAATAATATTCGCTTGATGGTTATTATCACCCCTCTTATTTTAGGAAATAGGGTTCCGGACACTCAATTTACACTCTTGCATAAACAAAATGCAATGCTGTTTAGTAGGTTGTCAATAACTTTGAAATTTGCATTATGCCTAGGACTTATTACAACGAACTGCTTATATTTTGTATCTTGGTCTTTTGTATCAGTAATTTAGGCCAAGTTGTAATTAATCCTCATTTTTCAATGATGATATACCATCAGAATATATCACCCTTTTGCAATGATGATATACCATTAGAATATACCATCCTTTTGCAATGATGATATACCATCAGAATATACCATCCTTTTGCAATGATGATATACCATCGTTTTGCAATGATGATATACCATTAGAATATATCCTCCTTTTGCACTGATGATATACCATCAGAATATATCATCCTTTTGCAACGACGATATACCATCCCTTTGCAATGATGAATCACCATCAGACTATATTTTCGAAAGATATAGGGTTTAATGAAAATTGTGTCTATATCTGTAAATGATTATTGAAAGACATAATGCAGCTATTCTACTTCTACTTAAAATCACTGAAAGAATGTAATTTATCCATAATGCAAGACTAATCTGACAGCATAGAAATGGTCTGCATCCAAAGCATTTAGGTATAGGGTGGGTGCAATGTAAAAAGAGTTCATTATAAGCTGTTAGAGGAATATTAAACAAATACTGCTGAATGTTATCATTAGAAGTTGAGACGTTTAAAAATATTTTTACTGAAAAATACTGCCTATTTCGCTTATGAATTGCAGTACGAAAATGCCAAATGATGACAGTTATGACAAAGAAGTGTTGGCTAAACTCTTTTTAAAAAATAGTAAAAACTACAATCCAAGAAAATTTTGTAGTTATGTTGACAGCTATGATAACGCCAAGTGAAAAAAATGAATGTAAAACTAAATAAGCGATCTAATCTAAGCTGAGAATTGAATAATAGACAAATATTGTCATTTTGAAATATCCTTTATTTATTTACTATTTGAAATATGCCTTTATTTATTTACTATTTGAAATAGGCCTTTATTTATTGTACCAGTTTGTTATACAAAACATATGTCACTGTTTTCTCCAACTGTTTCGGTGATCCAATCGATGTAGGAAGCAATTCTTGTATAAACGCTTGGAGCCAGAGGTCTGCCACAACCCAAGAAAGAAATGAATGATGCCACTCCAACTGCCACGGGTTTGCCACTGATGGTATCTTCAAATACTGCTGGACCTCCAGAATCCCCCTGAAACCAAAATTTAATATATAAATATACTATCTTTTAATTCCTTCTATTAGCTCACACTCTCCCTATATATATCTTGTTCAAATTTTCAATCGTTAATAAAATACTTGTTAGTCATCCACTCAAGTTTAAATACATTTTTTTTATTTTGTAGTGGATGACACTTGACTTGATATTAATACAGTTTTTTCAAATATTAATTCAGTAATTAAATTTAATTAATAAATTTTCGTTTTTTTTAGATTTAAGTTGCATATATCTACCAATAGATAGCGCCAGATAAATTTAAAAAAATGAATGCAAATTATTTATAAAGGACTTTTTGCAATATAGTGAAAAAATAGTAGGAATTGACTTTAAAAATTTTTTTTTTTATATTACTTGTTATATAAAAAGTTTGATTCTGTGGTTAAATGACGTCAGAGGACTGCCGAGTGTTGTCGTAAAAACCGGACTCTGAATGGATAATAGAGATATTTGCCATTTGGCGTCATACATTGGCGATTTATTTAAGACCGTAATAATGTGGAAGGGCCATATATTTATAGCGAAAATTAGCCATGTATTTTAAAGATTTTTAAATTTTACACACACAATTTTGATATAATTTTGGAAATCTATACAAGTTGTATACAATATTGTTGGGATTTCAAATACATGCTGCCACATAAATATCATATTGCTAAAATTTATAATTTTGCAAAAGAAGAGAAATCTTTTAATATTTTATTAAAGAATTGAGATTTAATTTAAAAAAACAATAAAGTGATAGCAATGACCTTTTAAGTGCGTGCTTTAATGATGCAAATAGTGGAAAGTGTGTTCATAAAAACGTTAGAACTCACTAGAGATTTATTAACAATTCTAGGACGTAATAAAAGGTAGAAAACTGACATATACAAGTTTCAGCCAACTTGCGTTTCGCATAGATTTATATAACTTCATATGAAAGCAAAAAAAATATTGGTGGTATGATATGCAGGAACTTAAAGTATTTCTTGTTGTTGTTCTAATGCAGCTGGCAATAAAAAGACAGTTAATCTTTATGCTATAAGCAAGGCTTGCGCCGCTGTTACTCATTTAGCACTACTCAGTGGGCAGCTCAGTGTATATAGATATGCTTGCGGACGCGAGTAACATTATCCCTTAAAGCATTTATTAATTTTTAGAAATCATTACGCACTTTTGATGCACATTAAATATTTTAAAATGAAGCTAATAATATACTGATGATGCATAGTAATTAACATAAAAGAAATATTTGCTTGTTCCCTTATTTAATAAATGTATGTATATGATTTCTAAACATTTTTAATAAGTGTTTTTAATGATGTTAACTGCTTAAAATGGCTGTTTTTTATTTTTATCTAGATTAATTTAGAAATACTATATGTTACGAAGTTTGTTGTAAAGATTATCAATTTTTATAATCTTATAGGTTTCAATAAAATTACTCATTACTCATGTCCTGTTGAAGATCTTTTATGTTTTATATTATGAAAATGTAGCAAAAATTTTCATGGCATTTTTTTTTTTCTATTTTTCATTTTTACTTTTTACAGTTAACGGATTTTTTAAGAAAGTTAAATATGATTTTTTCCTTAAACGCCTTTTTGAAACATTTTTTTTTTTTTAGATGAGCTCATTTCGTAATAATTTGATAAGTATTTTTAAACATTGAACAAAATATCCTTTGATAATAAAATATATTAAAAAATTCATAAGTAGTAATCACAGAAATTTTAATTTTAAATATTTTGTGTACATTAAAACTTTAATTTAAATGGTATCAATAGAGACAATTCAAATAAATTCATTTTTGAAAAATAATTAGTATTTTTTGAGTCAGATATTTTGGCTTGATATCATTTGTCATTACAATTCCAGATATTCAGTAGATTTAGCTCTAACCAGGATGAACTGATAGTAACAATGTACCTATATTTTTCAGTAGCAATTTGGAGCTGTTATTTACCAGAAGATCCATCTAGAACAGGAATGGGCAAACTTTTTCGGTCGCGGGCCAAGAAAAATTTTTCTAAAATTTTAAAAACTATATACAAGTATTACAATTTAAATATGCTAATAAGATGAATGAAATTGCGATTTCCATTTTAAAAGTTCCTTATATTGAGGTTCGAAGTGGAGGTCTAAGATTCTAAGGAGGTTAAATGGTCGTCTGTCAGTCTATTTCTGAAAGAATTCCTTCTAAGGTTCATAGTTGAGAACACTTGGTCACATATATATAAGATGAAGCAAACATAGCACTGATTTTATGGGCGTGAGATATTAAATTTGGGAAACTTACTTTTGATAATGATTTGCAAAACTTGTAACTTGTTGGCGCCAATCTACAGCTATAACTATCAAAGAACTTCCACTAATAACCATTTACCGATTGAAAGCTGTCTGTGCTTGCTATTTCCGTCGATTTATGTTTTGTAGAACAAAAATTGAGAAAGTAAAAGGATCATCAGTCCTTTGAAAAAAAGGAAGGAAAAAAATACTATTTAATCAAAGTAGAAAAGGAGATCGATATATAATATATAAATATATCTTTCTTTTAATTTGCCTATGATCGGCAAATTAATATTCATCCGCGGGCCGGATAAAACCTTCCGGGGGACGTAGTTTGCCCATCCCTGATCTAGAAAAATATCCATTTTCTGCCTTTTACTCAAACACAATGGAAAAATATTCTGACGTACGGATATGATTATCTGCATGGGAGATATATGACTTTTTTATTCACTTAGTTTATCAGTTTTTGAACTGATTTCTTCCAGTTTGGAAACCTAATCATTGGTTCAACTGATCATTTCAATCAGTGCAATTACATTTAAACCAGGGGTTTTCCAAATTGTTGAGTGCAATCTTGAAGAGGGGTAGGTGTCTATAAATTGCTGCATCAATTCAGAACTAAAACTGTCAAGGAGCTGCATCTGGATAATTGCATTCCTCCACTCGAACCCAATGAAATAATTTTCTGATCTACTGATTTATCATTTAATAGGGTAGAAAATGATTAATTATCGTCACGTTAAGTGATTAATTATCATCATATACATTTCTCAGTTTGGAAATGCAGTACAATATTCATTAAGATGCTCTGGGCCGAACCGATTTAAAAATTCTTCACTATTTAGATGGTATAATTAAAATATAATTGGTTTTAATTTCTAAAAATTCTTTGAAATTTAAAACGGCTGCACATTATTTATTTGTTATATCTTATTATTCAATTCCTTCTATTAGCTCACACTCTCCCTATATATATCTTTTTCAAATTGCCAATCGTTCATAAAATACTTTTTATTCATCCACTCAAGATCAGATACATTTTTTTTTAACTTGTAGTGTATGACACTTGATGTTAATACAGTTTTTTCAAATATTAATTCAGTATTTAAATTCAATTAATTCATTTTATTTTTTTTTAAGATTTAAGATGCATATATCTACCAATAGATAGCGCCAGATAAACTTAAAAAATGAAGGAAAATTATTTATAAAGGACTTTCTGCAATAGAGTGAAAAAAAGCAGGAATTGATTTAAAAAATGTGTTTTTTTATATTAGAATTAACAAAATAATTAGACGCGTTAGACATTGTTTCTTTTACGTGATATCGCAATTATCTCATGATGTTATGTATAAAAGTTTCAGTTACCATGGTGTTCTTATATGCAAAATAAATAAAAAAATAAATACATTTCTTTGTCATAAGTTATAATGAAATTAGCTTTTATCTTGTATTTTATATTATTTTAATTTTAATTTATTATTAAATTAAAATAATATAATTTAAGCTAAAATATAGTTCAAACCGCTTGTAAGTTTATAAATTTATTAGTAATATAATACAAGAAATCTTAAAAAGTTGTAAAAAGTCATTGTAATTGGAAACTGCATTCATATTTTGTCCCCTGACTAATCTGAATAAAAAAGATAATAAAATAATTTAAATCTACTCAATAAAAAGGATACACAGGTGAAGAATAAAATCAATTTTTTCCCTTATAATTTAAGAAACTTTTCATGAAAAACATAAAAGGAATTAAATTGTACTTACATAGCAAACACCAGTTGGCTTAAACGAATTAGCACAGATGTGTTTGTCAGTTATCGTTATGCCAAGTAATCCATAGAAAAACACGCATAAGGCTCTTGGAGTAACCGATAAATCTGTTACCATAAGAGTTTCCGGAGACTGCTCAGCATCTACAAGGAAAATACAAAATTTAAATCCAAAAATTATTAAAACAATAACACAAAACTAATAAATAGTAACGAATAACAATAAATAAAGCAAGGAAAGAACTACTATTTTTTAAAAAGAAGTATAAAGATAAGGAATAATCTTTATAAATTTATTTATTGATATTGTCTTAGTATTGCTTTAAATCATTTCCAGAAGATGATGGCCGTTTAAAAAAGAAAAAAAAAAAAAACCTCTTAATGTTTCTATTCTCTGTTCTGTTTCACTTATCCTTATTATTTACTTATTATTTAATGCTGTTTCATTTAGCTCTGAAATTTGAATCATATACCGCGCGTTAAGGGGTGTCTTACTATACTTACTATAAACAATTTAACAGTTAAAATTTATTCATAAAAATTCAAATAATCTGGATATATATTGTGGGAGGTGTATTTGACGCACTGAAACTGTATCTTATCATCCATCCGATCTTGTATAATAATTCACCAATACTCCTAGTGTCTTTTAATCAGAAATCGTTTCTGTGTCGCTGTCGTTTATGCATTGGCGTACGTGGCTGTAACTTCAACTCTTGCAGTCATTTTTCTTTAAGTCTTATTTGGCAAGCTGTTTTACAATTATGCTGTCAAATAAATGTTTTTGCAGTTATTGTACTTTTTTGTATGCATTTTTTTATTCTTGCGTTTTAGATTATACACCACAAGTTGCATTATAATCATGCTATCGTGAAAAAATATTTTTTGTTGTTGTTTCCACCGCTAAACATCACACATTGCTTAAAAAATATTACTACTCTTACAGACTAGACACTTGTACTTTTTTATATGCATTTTTTGATTGTTGTGTTTTATTTTATACACCACAAGTTGTGTTATAATCAAGCTGTCTAGAATACATATTTTTTTGTTCACATTGCTTCAGAAATTTTATTACTTTTAACGACTAAACATGCGATTACCATGTTCTCTGACAACTTTTGTTCCTCTCATTTCAAGATAATACTTTGTATGTTACATTGAAATTCGAGAACATATGTCTATTTCTGTCTAATTGTGGAAATTGGCCGTTGTTTTATATATATTAAATTATTAGGCTAAATTAAATTGATTAGGCCGCCTAATTAAATTAAATTATTAAATTAATTCAATTATTAGGCCGTTAAATATTTTTCTGTTGTTGTTTCCACTGCAAAACATGACACTTTGCTTAAGAAATTTTACTACTCTTACAGACTAGATATGCGATTACCATGTTCTCTGACAACTTTTGTTCCTCTCACTTCAAGGGAACATTTTGTATGTTAGATTGAAATTCGAGAACAGACGTCTATTGGCTGAAATTGATACTAATTATTCTTACCGTTAGAAGTCACTCCCCATCCCATCGCTTTTATGTAGACGAGATCGAAGCTACTTCCAGCCTGCGGTATGCATATCTGCTGGATTCTTTCGTTCATCTCCACTGGAGAAGACAGTCTCAAAAGCGCGATGTCGCACTCCGCTCCCGTTCCATACTCGGGATGGGCAACCACTTCCAGAAATTGTATGCGGGTTTCTGGTCCTTCACGCCGAATGTTGCCGATGATGCCGTAGAATGCAGTGGCAGGCTCCACCCCGTTTTCACTAAAAACATGCAAAAATATTTCAGTTCATTTACAAATCTACACAAAAAAAAAAAATATTAAAATTTTATAAAGATTTTTTTTACTTTTTTTATGCCAGGTATATTTTTATAGCACAAAAACGAGGTTGTGCCAGTTAGTTATTGCTCTACAGTAATGACAAAAACTAAGCAAAATAAGTAAGTCATATTAAGAGCAAAGGTGTGAGAAATAGCCGTGTAAATAAAAATATAAGAGTTTCTTGCAATAGATATATACATGTGCAATCAAATTCAATTGCTGTTTATAAAAGCAAATACAAAGATGAATTAAGTAGGTATTGAACGTTGTCAAATTTGAATTGCACATCAATCGCTCAGGTATATTGTAAAAATTTTTAACTTTGCAGTTAAAAAATGCACTTTTTTCAATTTTTCAGATGTATTTTGTTATATAAAAAATTAAATGACATGCATAGTAAAGAATTTTACAGATGGAATTTAATTGATAAGCACTGTTTTTTAAAAATGTTCTGTTCTGAAAATCAGCGCTACCAAGTTATCTAAAACTGCAAACTAGTGTCAATAGAAAACACATCAAGATAAATCTCCTTTATTATAACTAGATTATTTTAATTCTGTATAGATTTATGTAAGTCAGCAATTCTGTTTTCTTCTCAGTATATAAAGTAATTTAATTACTTTGTACCACAAAATAATTAATTTAACTTGTCAGGCCACGATCTAATTATGTCCAATATTCTGCCACAAACCTGAATAATGAGGCTTATAATGGGTTGAACGTTTGAAACCAATGTTGAAACTAAAAAAAAAAAAAATTTTTTTGTAAATTATTTGAAATCAAACAATTTCTCATATCTGTAACTTCAACATATTAAGAGTTTGGAAACACGGGCAAATGCCAATTTACAACTTTTTTTAAAATTTCATTCCTTTCTCTAATCTCAAATAGAAAAAATTTGCTTTAAATATCAATAATAATTTATTCAATGTGGTGTCTAAATTTATTTAAATTTAAGTAGCAGTTATATTAAATTTACTATTTCATAGTAAATTTTTAATATGTAATATTTCTACTATATATTTATATATTTAGTAGGATGCAATTCTACTAAATAAATTCTCATTTTAATCTAAAAAATATTAATTACTTACAATTTAACACAATGAGCTGCTGTCATCACCAAAGTTGGGGAAATCAAAAAAGAACTACATATAAATCTGTCATTAAAATGAAGGGCAACCTACAACAAAAGAAATAAATCAATATACCATTATGTATATATTAAATCAGAATCACAAATAATTTTTATAACAAAGCCAATGTGGTTCTGGCAGTTATAAATCGCCCCTATATATAAATTATCAGAAGCAGAAGAAAAAGAAAAAACTAAAATAAATTTTGTCAAGATCTGAAATTCACTTAGGTATCGATAAATCTGAAAATCATTAGACATAAAAAGATATCAAAAGATGAATGTCAAGAACAGCAGGGAGCAGATCAAAATGTAAATATACCTATATACAATAACAGATAATATATATACACAGCCCAGTCACATTAATGTGACCACCACCTACTTTCGGCGTCAACGTGAAATAGTTAATCACAAAAGGCAGGTGGCAGCACATTGCAGTGGAGTGTATATAAAGAATGGCACTTAATACCACTTAAATACCACTTAAATACCACTTAATACCACATTCCACACTCCACTTAAAGCCAGAATATACAAGAGTGTATATTCTAGCTTTTGACAGGTGGCCACATTATTGTGATTGGATTGTAAATATATATATATATAGATATATATATATATATATATATATATGGTATTTGAAAAATAATTTAATGCATAGATGTTTAAAAATGGAATAAACCCTGTAAATTGAATATTTTGAACAGGAAAAGTGTTTATGAGTCCGTCAGATTTCACGTTATTCATATTTACGAAAGATTAATTATTAACTACATACCATCCAGGGGAATTCACCTTCTGTTGCTGGCCTTCCATTTATGATTTTCGTATCCATATCATCTGCAAAAATTATAAAAATAATAATTAAATTTAATTATAACTTGAAGAAATTTAGTACTTCCGTATATTTTTTATATATTTTATTTAAATTTTTTTTATAATTTCATCAGTTAATATAAAAAAAGCATAACGTCATCAGAGATCTGCTTCCTCAAACGTTAACAATTTTGTGAAAGTAATAATATAATATAATTAATTATATTTAATAAATAAAGAATTATTACTCTAACTATTTAAGTTACTTAGAAAATTAAAATGCCATTATTTTATAAAAGAAAATGCGGAAATGTGTTGTCATTCTCAAAAATTAGTTTTATTTTCAACAAATTACGGATAAGTTTATGTTTCTCTGTTAGACATAAGTCAAAATATAAATTATGCGTATTATGAAATATAATGAATATATTAATATTAATGGAATGCGTTGGACAATAATTTTTCTTGTAAAATCTACTTTAGGAAAAAAATATGCCATTCAAGAAAATTCTGAGAATTCCTATAATAAACCTATCAGTACTAAGATGACTCTAAATTGTGAATTTCTTTAATTGCATGACACAGAAACAAAACAAAAATTATGAAATTATCAACAGATAAGATGAAGAAATGAGAAGAATTTAAGATGAAGAAGAAAATACATTAGGATCTGTGAACTATGATCTACCTCATCTATGCAGTAAAAATAAGTTAAATTGTATTCGCAAAATTTTTATTACTAAATATATTACCTGGTATTTCATTTGAATCTTCTGTCTCGTTTACATTGGACTGGAAAAGAAATAAAAATTATAATTAACTAAAAATTAAAGTAACTATTGATAAAAGCATACAAAAAAAGAATTGATAAGGTTTTATACAGTTACTATATACAGTTATATTCCTTAGTTACTATATGAAGACGAGCTTAGAATCCATTTAACAGTAGAAAGAGTGGTAAAGCAAGTAAATTATTATCAAAATATAAAATCATTCTCAACAAATGCTCATTATTTAAAATAGTGCTACGAATTTCAGTTGAAGTTGCAACATTTTGAAAATTTAATTTTAAAAAAATTAGTCATTATAGTAATAGATAATAATAGATTAAAAAAATTTTTATGTATAAATAATGCCTTTTCAATAATTGAATTTTAAATGTTTTCTTCCTAAATGAAATTTTTTAGATTTAATTTTTACAAACGCTTAAGCAATTAAATTATTAGAACAGAGCAAAACAAATGAGAGGACTGATTCTGAAGGCTATAGAATCAAATAAAGAGTTAAAAACAAATTAATTTTTAATGCACATTTCACAATTTGTTCTTTGATAAACTAGAAATGTAATTCAATATTCAATGTAAAATAATTTCTCGTGAATTATATTGCTGAATGACAAATAAATATTAAATCTGTGATGAAGAAGTGCTTTAACAACTAAATATTAATGTTAATATTTAACTATTTTTGCACGATTAAATAATTTTAATTGCGTATAATAATTACAAAATATTTCCATATATATAATACAATATACAGATTGCTAAAATTATTTAAAAAATTATGTAAACGGATTATTTAATATCTATGAAATCTATAAATCATTCCTCTGAATTTTTTTTTTCTTTTTTTGCATGTTACTAAAAGAGCAAATGTGTTTATATTTGTAGCATAAAAAGCACCATTATATAACAAATCAATACAATTTCAGTCGTAATTTTATATATTGTGTTCGTTATAAAATTTACTTAAAATTAAAGAATTGTGTAAAAAATTTGAGCAATTACTTTACTAATAATTTATAGATAAAATGTTTCTTCATTCAATACTCATTTAGTCACTAATCAGCATATTTCAAGCTAACATTATTTTGTAAAAGAAATTTCTTTTCAAGCGGATCCATATTATATTATGAAATTGAAATTAACTACTTTCTGTTTTCCGTAAAATATCATTTAAAATTATATAACAATTCTAAAAAGGAGACAGTAATACTAATAATAAAAATATAACATTTGTACAATAGTTCAGAACTTGGTTTTATCAGGATGCATTTTATAAACTTCTTAAAGAGTAAAAAATTTCATTTTATCAGAGTTCTTCCTTATCGATTTAAGGGTGAAATGCAGAAATGCCATGAGGACACTCAGGATTACAGCTCCATGTTTGCTTATTATATTACAGAAAATGTACACAATAATAATAAAAAAAAAAAAAAAAAATCAAAGTCCCCTCATCTATTAAAATATTTTCTGCAATGTGCACAGAATAAAATGTTATCATCGGATTAAAAAACCAATAAAAGAAAATATAGTTCGAACACCAATTGTGTGAAAAATTAAACATATGGTTTAAAAATTTATTCAGTCCAAGATTAAAAGAACCAGTTCATTTCTATGTTAAGCATGTTAATCAGATAGAAGCGGAGAAAAATTTTTTAAAAAGAAAAACGTTTAATAATTGCCATTTATTTTTCAATTAATTTTTACTTTGTAATTATGAAATTTAAAATTTTTAACATTGAAAATTAAATTTTCCCATCCGACTTGGAAGCTTGCCAATTTACCACAAAATCGGTGATTAGACTATGAATGACTGAATATACAGATTATCAATAAAAATCAAGTTTCTTATAGGAACGAGAAAAAATTTATGTTTAGATAATCGTTACTAACTTGAAAGCTTACCAGACTTGTATATTAAATTACACATTTGAACTAATAAACATTCTCATTAAATCAAAGCGGAAATTAATTTTTGTTATTTTATTACAACACTTTTAGAACATTTAAAAAAAGTATGTAGTTAAAACTGCTCGGTATAAGACGTTATAACAGGTTACAAATTTAGACATCCATAAGAATTACACTTACTTCTTGAAAAAATTTATATGCTTTTGGATAATGTGGGTCAGGGAAATCTCTTGAAAATCTTGAATTTATTCTTTGTTTTTTCCTAGGTGTTTTAGTTTGGATTGCTTGTTTGTTGGCTGAAATCTAATTATTGTAATAAAATAAAATTATAATCAAATTGCCATTGTAGACATAATTAAACAGTATATATAAAATATCACGGTTTTCACTCTCCTTTAAACTGTTACTTACATTATTATTATTCAATTGTAAGGTTATAATTTTTTATTCTTATTTAAAAATCAGCCTATCACATTTTCACATTACTACATTTACTTTGTGGTTAAATTAAATAAATACAATTAGGCTTTATACTAGTTTAACATTTA
This sequence comes from Caerostris darwini, assembly GCA_021605075.1. Classification (NCBI taxonomy): domain Eukaryota; kingdom Metazoa; phylum Arthropoda; class Arachnida; order Araneae; family Araneidae; genus Caerostris; species Caerostris darwini. The sequence continues at coordinate 665,864 of BPLQ01014835.1, forward strand.
TTGCTAAAAGATGCTAAAGAATGATAATTCATTGTTTAAGAAATACCAATTAAAAATACTTATACAAAGAAAATTAGAAACAATACTTACCCAAAAATCTGATAAATACTAAGAATTTGTCAAATTGCATAATATTTGAAGTTTAAAAAAATGTAGTTAAGGCAAAATAGAGAAAAAACAGATAATTCTAAAGGAAGTAAATAATTCTAGAAGTAGATAATTCTAAATAGTAGATAAGTACTAAATACTAAATAGACTAAGACAAAATACTAAATAGTCGAAAAAGTAGATAATTCTAAAATCTAGTTAATGCTGAATTTAACCAAGACTTAAAATATGCTATTTTTTACGTCTCTGTTCAACCAAAGCATAGAAGAAATATTTAAACTAATATCTCTAATCCGATTACTAAATATCTGTGTTTTATAAATTAACAAGCTATAAATTAATAAGCCAATTTAACAAGAATGTTACATGAAGCCAAAGAGTAAGTGAACTATTTTATCTAAGCATGTTGTAATAACTAAGCATGTTGTCAAAGTGCATAACATTTGCAATTTAAAAAATATAGTAGTTAACTGAAAATGGAGAATAAACTGCAACTTTCCTACGAAGCAGATGATACTAAAATCTAGTCAATGCTGGATCCAACCAAACTGGGCGTTTTCATTTTATATCACTGTTCGATCAAGGCATAAATGAAATATTTGAAATAACATCTTTAATCCGAATGTGAAATATTTGTGTTTTAGGAATTAACAAGCCAATTAAACAATAATGAAGCATTAAGCCAAAGAGAAAGTGCATTCTTTTATTTAAATCTGATTAGGGGAGAACAGAAACTGACTAGTTCCTACGAAACACATATGAAAAAATTGAATAATTGAGAAAGATTAAATAAATACAATTATGGTTTATGCTAGTTTAACATCTAATTATGTTAAAAGATGGTTGAGAAATGCCTTCTAAGATATGTTTTCAAAACTGGCACTCATGTTTGCATTACACGAAAAGACAACTAGAAGAAAATACTCACAATTTGATAATAATTATGCATGTTATTAAAGTGCATAATATCTACAACTTAAAAAAATATAATAGTTAGATGAAAATGAAGAATAAACTGAAACTTTCCTATGAAGCAGATGTTACTCAAATCTAGTCAATGCTGGATCCAACCTAACTGGACGTTGTTATTTTATATTATTGTCCGACCGAGGCATAAATTAAATACTTAAAATAACATCTTTAATCCGAATATTAAATATTTGTGTTTTAGGAATTAACAAGCCAATTAAACCAGAATGAAGCATTAAGCCAAAGAGTAAGTGCATTCTTTTATTTAACTCTGATTAGGGAGGTACAAAAACTGATTAATTCCTATGAAACACATAAGAAAAAATTGAATAATTGAAAAAGATTAATTTAATGCAATTATGGTCTATACTAGTTTAACACCTAATTGCTGTTAAAAGATGGTTGAGAAATACCTCCCAAGATATGTTTTCAAAACTGGTACTCCTATTTGTAGTAAGAAGACAAACTAGAAGAAATATTCACAATTTGATAATAATTAAGAATGTTGTCAAAGTGCATAATGTCTACAACTTGAAAAAATATAGTAGTTAGATGAAAATGGACAATAAATTGCAACTTTCCTACGAAACAGATGTTACTAAAATCTAGTCAATGTTTGATCCTACCAAACTGAACGTTTACGTCGCATTATATTTATTTTATTTGCGTTCGCGTTTGCATTATATCAGATAGCAACTAGAAGAAATACTCCCAATCTGATAATTCCTAAGCATGTTATCAAAATGCATAATATTTACAATTTAAAAAAAATATAGTAGTTAGGTGAAATTGGAGAATAAACTGCAACTTTTAGATGTTGCTAAAATCTAGTCAATTTTGGATCCAATCAAACTGGACGTTGTATATCCAAATTGTCCAAACTGGACGATTTTATATCACTGTTCAACCATGGCATAAATGAAACAATTGTAATAGCATCTTTAATCCGAATATTAAATATTTGTGTTTTAGGACTTAAGAAGCCAATTAAACAAGAATGAAGCATTAAACCAAAGAGAAAGTGCATTCTTTTATTTTATTTTCTCTTATTAGGGAAGAACAGAAACTGACTACTTCTTACGAAGCCTTATTAAACATATATCACCGACATTCTAACTGCAAATCACTATCGGTGATAATTCACTGAAGTAACCTATTAATTAGAATAGATAAATATCTAAAAGAAATATTAAAAAGCAATGATTCATTATCGCTTAAAATGATTGTACTACTTACTTCAGCAATTATGCAACTGGCACATAATATCCCATAAATCCATAACTTTATCAACATAGCGTACGTATTAAGAGAAATAAGGAAAGATCTAATTGAGATAAATTTTCATTTAATAATGAGATTTTTTCGAGATTTTCTTTTTATACTTATGATAAGCGATTCAATAAACATAATTAATGTAAAACAACGGAATGCATTTTTTTTATTGTATTATGTGGGTACCCTCTTAAGTCTGCACTTCCTAAAAAGAGGTCATAAGATGGGGGAATCTCATTATCACATTGTAAATCTTTGGTTCACTATCAATGAATTGTGTCAACGAACGCATAAATTGGATAGCATGCGTTGATTTTACGACTTCAGCAATTCATCAGAGTGTCAATTTATAGCTTGGATGATTGCTAAGTAATAAATCTTAACACAATGCAATTAATTTCTTAAAGATGATTGCGGCAAAGAGGGAGAAGTAGATTTATGAGTGTTGATAATAGGGGGTTTCTGATAAATTAACAGCCATAAAAGAGGGTATTTAAAAAAAAAACCATGTAAGAATAATTTTTAAAGTAAAATAAATAAAACTTTAAGCAAAATGTTTTTCTTGTTAGGATTTTTAATTGCCTTGACTGGTAATTATACTGAACCAAAGTTTATGTTTTTCAATGCAGAAATATTTAAGTTTCTTCATGATTTTTCATAAAACTTTTTTTCTATTCTTTCTAATGCAGCTGGCAAATAGACAGTGATCTTTTTATGCCATAAGGGCTGCATCGACATTACTCACTTTACACTAGCCAGGGAGGCGCGTGTAACTTGAAGATAAGCCACGGACGCAGAGTAACAATGTCCCTTCCCCCGCAAAGCTTTAACAGGTGGGCTGAAAGGTTCGTAGGTTGGCGCTACTAGTATTAAATCCATATGATTTTTAGTTAGCTCTAACCTTCAAAAGACACGTGTATAAATTCAAAAGACAACGCTCTACGATCCTATTAGGGCAGGGACCTACGGTTTAAAGTGAATTCCGAACCACTACAAACATCCATGGCAACGCCGGGATTTGAACCCGATACCTGTGGTACCGAGAGTCAAAACGCTGGCCATCAGGCCCCTCATAAAACTTGCAAATTAAATAATTTAATAAATCACAATTTGTTGATCACTTTATTATGAGAACGATGTTCAACACTGTTTTCCAACTTGTAATTGAGTACCATCAGAATAATAATACAAATTCTCAGTTTCTCTTCAAATTTTAATGAAGAAATATTAAGTTAAAATATAAAGTTTTTTAAAAATTATTACTTTTTTTTCGAATTCTATCGAAATATTTTCTGAGATTACCATTTTCTTAATATAAAATGTTGCAACGAATTTAATAACTGAAAAAATTGTAAAAATAAACAACATAAGAATAATTTTAATACACTCAAGTGGCCTTCACTCTTTTGCAAATTGAAGGAAAAACACGTTTGCTGAGTTGCAAAACGAAAATGGTGATATGAAAATGCATGAGTGGGAGTAATTAGTTATTAGATTTGCTTGTCAATATTGATTGGCATCTTGTAATATACTATTGTACATTCTAAAAATATAATTTAAGTGTGCGTGTTATAATAAAATGGTGTAAAAAGTTAGGCAGTTGAATTTTCTTGAAAATGACAACTGACAAATACTTTAAAGGAATTTATAATTTCTAATAATTTTTTTATGTATCAGTGAGGGCTTCTATCTTGCTGTTTTTTAAAATAGTACTTGATACGTCAAATGATAGGAAATCTTCTAACAAACAACAAATGGTTTTGGTTACGTACAATGCGTTTAACGACAATCAACGTTTATATCTTTTACGACTTCTGAGTTATCATCGTTCATTATACTTCGTTCGTTATACTTCATCAGTGATTTCGCCTAAAACACCAATGAGATTCTGTTTTTTTTAATGTTTTGATTATCTTTCATTTTAATACTTTCATTTATAGAAATGTACAATCGATAACTTTTACTATATTTAGATTCAATTATTGCATTTTCTCTTTATTATATACATAATTTTAATGATTAAATCATTAAAAATTATTTATAAAAAAATATTTGTATGAAAATATACTGTCTAAATCGAATTTAATAATTTTTATGTAATTCATTTATTTTGAACGAAGAATTTGGCATTTGCTTCCACTTCTTTAACAGCAAATTTGTATTTTTTTTATTTATAATGGCTAAAATAAATTTTTATGTTTAACTTTAACGTTTTGTTTAAATTAGGCTTTAATATTTTCTGAAAGAATGATCTTAAATCATGCAAAACACCTCAGAAAATTTGAAAATCTTTTCATTTGAAAATGATTGTAACTAACAATCATAATATATTTGAGGGAACTTTTACACTCTCATTTAACATTGGCTTAATATTGAATAACTATATATATTGGATAGCAATAAAGAAAATTTATATTTCTCTAAGTTTAAAATTTAAAATCATCATTATTTTTATTATAATGTGTTTGATAATTGAAATTATGTTTTAAGAATGAATTTCTCTGCTAAATGAGAACTTTTACATCTATAAAATTTCATACAAATAAAACATTTAATTTTTTTTATCCTAAATCGTTTTATTTCATTATGCACATTATTTTAACAAAATATTACTTTTGTTACTCTTAATTATTATCTCATGTGAATCTTTAAGAACCGTAGCAAAATTTGTTCTATTACGTCATGTTAAATTTGTTCATTCTTTTTACATCATTTTTACATCATTCATCATTTATCAGAAATAAAAAAAATTGAAATTGTTTAAATATCCAAAATAGGTGATAAACACTGAATTTTTTATTTTATCGGCGCTAATAAATTTAATGCAGAAGTGAAAATAATTAGTAGAAAAGCTAAAAAATGCAACTGATTTCGAACTACAGAAAAACACATTTATTTGAATTCTCAATAATTATTATTACAATGTTATGTTCTGTATTCTTAAAAATTAATTTTAGTTTTCTTTGTTAAGAAGTTAAAATAAATTTATTAGTTATTTTGTATTTAAAAATATTTAGCTTATCTATTCAGATTTATGGTGTTAGTGAGACTGCTTTGCTTCATAGGCTACATTTAAAGACTCTATCCTGGACGATGCCTTAAAACATTACATTATATACTGTTAAGATATGAAAAATTATATATATGGCTGTACTGATTTGTGAAAGCTGCAGTCTGTATATACTCATTATAACTCATAATCTTATCTAATATATATAATTAGTTTGCTTTAAAAAGTCGTAAAATAGCATTGACTATACATAAATTTTCATGTGTCTCATAAAGCTTAACTTGATGTACTTATTCCTCTTCGTGTGTGGGGGCCTAGTGGCAGAGTGGCTGGCGCTCGGTACTACAGGTTTCGGGTTCGAGTTCCGGCGGTGCCATGGTTGTTTGTGGTGGTTCGGAATCCGCTTGAAACTGTAGATATCGGTCTGTTTAGCCTAACGTGTGCACAAGATAACCGTAGAGTGACAAAAAAAATGTTTCATCATGTGTTTGTACATTTGTAAATCTTCTTTTCAAATTGCCTTCACGTGTGTTTATGCAAAATTAATTTGTTTGTATATAATTGACATATGTAATTTGTTTAAGTCATTTAGATTTAACTTGTATAATTTGATGAATAAAAGGCCATTTCTTCAGAAATTATTGTAGTATAATTAGTGTTGGATTGATTCCCAAAGGATCAATTGAAGGATGAAAGAAGTTGTTAGTTGCTGAGCAGCCACACGCTTAACTGTCCTTGATCATTGAAAGCATTGCGTTTGGGCAATGCCTATTGAATTGTTATGGATTATTTATTATTATTATTTTTTAATTTATTTTATTCTTTTTTTATTAATATTAATATAAAAATTTAAAAAAAAGAGAATAGGAACGAATATATTCAAAAGAGAAAATAGGAAATTAAACTGATACATTGAAAAGGATGATTGAGCTGCCAAAAATTGGATTGATTATAAGCTTAGCATCAAACTCTTTATTCATTTCTGACGACTATTTTAGTGATATTTTTAATTATATATAGTTTTCGTAGCTGTAATTAAACTAGTAATATTTTATAAAGTGATTTTTTTTTAAAATCATTTCAATTTTGAAAACATGGATAGTTAAGAAAATTTTCATACATTATTTTCATTTAAAAAAAAACGTAGCCTGTTTATGAAATTATGTTTTGGTATTAAAGGTTATCAGAAAAATCTTCTGAAATAAAATATCTTGCTTTAAATATAAATTTTAATTCAAATTGTTATTTGTAAATAGAAAAATGTAAAAATTCTTAAGGATCAATTCGAATAAAAGCTGAAAATCGTTCGGCTAGCGACGAGAGTAACAAATATTTATTCCGAAATGATAAATAATCGGATGTTGTAGAAATATGCCAGAAAAAAAAAGGAAACAAAATAGAAAGGAAATAAGATAGCAGATAGACAATTATCACTTCCATGTATTTTTGGCACTGTATATTGCATCTTCCTTCCTGTTTACTGGTTATTCTATCTTAAATGAAAGTTTAACTTTCTTTTATCGCAATAGAGCATGTCTCGTTAAGTTGCACTTCACTGGGTTAAATAGTATACTACTGTGTCTAAAAAGTAAGACCAATTTTCAATTTAAAATTCCCGGGGGAATTATGGAATTTCAATTTTTTTTTTTTTTTACATTGTCCTTGAAATCTGAATGAAATTTAACGTCAAAATATTCATTGGTGTTTGAGTTACGCTTGGCTTTGTGAGGCGCTAAAACTGATTCCGGCGATTTTTGAAATGTTTGAATTAATTGAGCAAAGGACTTGCATTAAATTTTGTTTGCAATCCTATATCGGAAATAATATATTCATACTTAAATGGATAAATGATTTACCACTTTTAATGAGCATAAATGTATTTCAGAGCATATTACTTTAATTATTCGTATCCATAGCTTTTTCTCAAGCATTTTTAAATGAGGCCGTAAAATAAGAAAACAGATATCAAAAGATAATATTTAATACATTAAACTTTTTTGAGCAAAGACTAACAAATTTTCGTTTTTGTGTTAACAAGTCGAAATTTTATGTTTTTTAATATTATTTTAGAGCAGAGTTGCTGGATTTTCATTCCTCAAAAACTCACACACTCACGGAAATTTAAATAAAAATGAAATAATATATCAAAGCAATAATTTATATAAATTGATGATAGTCAATGCAAGAATAAGGGTTTCTGTTATGTTTATCATATTAGCATTATTGTAGCCGAATTCTTCACAGGTTCTTTCAAACAATGTTCTTTTAGGGCTGTCAAGTCGTTGTAGAAATATCATTGCTTCTTCGCCACAAGTAGATTTGATGTTACTCTCAAAGCATTCACTTAATTTATGTCTGTATCTAAAAGAAAAGTTCATTATTTATTTTTCACGTCAAAAAAATTTCTGAATTAGGATTCTGTAAGTTTTAAACTTATTTAAACAAATTTTTTATTGACTAAGTAAGTCATAGTATTTATTATTCCGTTACTCATAGTAAATAACAAGTTTTGTTACTGACTCAGTACTAATTATTAATTTTAAGACGGATAATTATTAATGGTGGATTACAAAAATTTTGAGATAACGAATAAGAATCACTTTATTCTTCTATTGAAAGGTTTCTAGATTGCAAAGAACCCTTTTTTCCTCATTGTTCACGTTCTGTACCTCCAAAGTGCAAAATTTTTCTGCCTCCCTCTTGCGTCCTTTCATTTCCCACACATCATTCCCAAACTGCATAGGGGCAACTCACCTCTAGGCACAGTGATGTGGTGTGCTGTAGTAGTAGTAGTAGTAGTAGTAGTAGTAAAAGAACCCTTTTCAGGAAGGCTGAGATTCGAAACCACTGGCGGCATGGTCGTAATCACTATTTTCAGAAACGACGAGACTCGATGGCGATTGTGACAATGTGTCTCCCATCGATAGTCGGACTACCTGATGAGAGTTTCCGGATTTTCTCCCATATTAAATACAAATGCTAGGCAGTTACCGGTAAAAATCCTTACGTCCTATCCTCTCCCTTCACCCGTCTTTGGGCTGTTCGTCGAATGAGGTTTACAAATGTTCCACCCTCAGCTTTTTAACTGGTAAAGGATCCTTCCCACCGAGGCGACAGGCGACGACGCGACATGCGGCAGGCGAAAGCATTTTTTCGACCCCTTCACAGCGAAGCGCCAGAAATAGCGTTACTCCTAGTGAAGTTCCGCTTCGAGTTGAAAGTTGGTCAACTTGAAGGAGTTGAAAGTTGGTCAACTAGAAGCGGTGCATTTCAAACTGGTTTCAGGCGAACGTGGTGAGGCTAGTGAGTATTCAAATCTTGTCGCTTAAATCTGCTCGCCTTGGTGGGCACGAGCCTTAAGGGGCTACATAACCCTAGGTACAGGGCTGAGGTGTGGAGAAAAGAAAAAGGACCCCTTTGAAAAAGAAAAGCATTTTGTCTTGATGTCATTCCTTGCCAATAAGAGTAATTTAAAAATATAGATTTTGATAGGCACAAGTTTCAAAAGTGAAAATCAGGATAATTTTATAATCTGAATAAATATTTTTCGATCATTTTTCAGGTTTCTTGGAATTTAATTTTCTACGCTGAATTCAGTATACAATTTCATTCACATGCGCAATTCATATATTAATAATATATAAATTTTATTATAATTTATAAGTTAAATTTCTTATATAAAAATTTTATTGTAATTTATAAATTAACATTCGTATATATAAATTTTAACATATATTATAACAAAAACATTTAATTTACAGTCTACTTATTTGAAAGAAGAAAAAACAGGGATTACGTTCACTTAAAAAAAAAAAAAATGTGTTCTACATATTCCTTTTCTCAGTGTAAAATTCATAATAGCTCATAATGGGTAACGAAGGAAACTCTTCGATTGTAAGAAATGAGGGAATTTATTGCTATGAATTCTGCGATACACTAAAATAAATTCAGTGTCCAAAATTTATGAGAAGTATTCAAAATGTCGACAAACAAATGTTTACAACTACATTTTTTTTTAAATATATCTTTAAAACTTTCGATAAAACAAGTTCTTGACAAAAAATACTTTTCTTATAGCAAGATAGACACAATTGTGGTTTTTGAAGAAAAAACTTTCATTTAAACTTCATTAACTTCACCTAATTAAAGTTAAAATATATGTTATGGTAATATTTAAAAAACATGTATTTTACGAAAACATTTATACTACATCATAGTCGTCCAATACTTTTCAAACATGACCCATTAGATTTATTAGATTTATAATTATTTCTTTAATTTCTACCTATGATTATAAATTTGTATATCAATATAATCTATTATCAAAATTGGAAACGCTAAAACAGATGCCCATATTCAAATAATAAAGGATTTGATGCTGTTTTTTTATTTGTATCAAATGCCTTTAGATTCAAATACCTTAGATAAACTGTATTCCGACTTGTATAGTATGTTTCTTACACAATTTTTTACAATATTTTTATAGCAGTGCTGAATAGTTCCCTTAAAGTGTTGCTGATAATGGGTAATATGTCGGCAAAATCTATCCCACAAAATTAATATTTTTTAGAGCCTAATGAGCAAAAAACTTAAGAAGCGCTGTAGTTTCAAACTTTTTGCACAATTTCCTAGTCCACAATTTTAATTCTGGTATCGTTCCCTTTTATTGCTTGTTTTATAAGTTTATGTATTGTTATTTTCCCTTTAATCTGTTAAAACATTTATAGCATTGTTGAATCATTTCCTTAAAGAGTTACAATTTGACAATTTTAAATTCCCATTTAACACCATGAAATGACATTTGATATGCTATAAGCGCTTTTTGGACCATGTGATGTCATTTGAAAATGTTATAAGCTCCTTTTGGACCATGTAATGCCTTTGAAAATATGAGGGTAACTCTTACCTCATATGGGTTGCAATTTTTAAAAGTGAAGCCACTTGAACTTTGTCAAATTATGTCCATTAATATTGCCAAATAGTGCCGGGGAGTTCCTTAAAAATTCCCATATTGAGGTGAATATATGAGAGATGATATATGATGCTCAAAGTACTTACTTGCAAGCAAGACTTAAACTTAATTTTAGATCAATTGTGAACAGTATTCTTAAAATTTTATAATTTGATTATTTTAAAATCATATTTAACACCATGGAATGTCATTTGAAATGTTATAAGCTCTTTTTCGGCCATGTAATGCCATTTGAAAATGTTATAAGCTCTCTTTGGACCATGTAATGCCCTCTTAAAATATGAGGACATCTCTTCTCTCGTATGCGTGGCAATTTGAAAAAATAAGTCGCTTGAACATTGCGAAATGAAGCCAGTTAATATTGCCAACTGGTGAGATCACTTAAAAATTCCCTATGTGGTTTAGGTGTTATGAAAATTTTATAAGATCTTTTTCGGCCATGTAATGCCATTTGAAAATGTTATAAGCTCTCTTTGGACCATGTAATGCCATCTTAAAGTATGAGGACATCTCTTCTCTCGTATGCGTGGCAATTTGAAAAGATAAGTCGCTTGAACATTGCGAAATGAAGCCAGTTAATATTGCCAACTGGTGAGATCACTTAAAAATTCCCTATGTGGTTTAGGTGTTATGAAAATTTTATAAGATCTTTTTCGGCCATGTAATGCCATTTGAAAATGTTATAAGCTCTCTTTGGACCATGTAATGCCATCTTAAAATATGAGGACATCTCTTCTCTCGTATGCGTGGCAATTTGAAAAGATAAGTCGCTTGAACATTGCGAAATGAAGCCAGTTAATATTGCCAACTGGTGAGATCACTTAAAAATCCCTATGTGGTTTAGGTGTTATGAAAATGTCATAAGATCTTTTTCGGCCATGTAATGCCATTTGAAAATGTTATAAGCTCTCTTTGGACCATGTAATGCCATCTTAAAATATGAGGACATCTCTTCTCTCGTATGCGTTGCAATTTGAAAAGATAAGTCGCTTGAACATTGCGAAATGAAGCCAGTTAATATTGCCAACTGGTGAGATCACTTAAAAATCCCTATGTGGTTTAGGTGTTATGAAAATGTCATAAGATCTTTTTCGGCCATGTAATGCCATTTAAAAATGTTATAAGCTCTCTTTGGACCATGTAATGCCATCTAAAAGAATATATGAGAAATATATGAGAATATATTAAAGAATATATGAGAGATGATATATGATGCTCAAAAGTACTTACTTGCACTCAAGCCTTAAACTCTTTTTTGCCAGAGATCGAGCAGAGATCCCTATTGGAGAAATGGTTGCATCCGAAAATGGCTTCAAGCAATCTCGAGTACCAGATGTGGATTTCTTACCAACAATACAATCTTTATGTTTTTTGTACACTGAAAGAAAAATTTCCAACAAATGTTTTTCTTAAACTTTCAAGGAAAACCAATTCCTAATTTTATTTTTACTATATAACTTATTTTTATTTCATCACTTAAATGATTTAGTCACTACTTCACTCTTGAATTTTTAAAATGTAATTTATTTTTTCGGATAATTATTGATACATTTTTTTGATTCAGTGTGAAGATATAAAACATTTTAAATGACATTAAACATTAGAACTTCTGATTCATTTCTTTATCTTAAATTGGTATAAGAATTACTGTTTGTACTAAATAATTTAATACACCGAAATAATTCAATATTATTAAGAATTAGTTTCATTGGCTAATTTAATTTTGCGAGTTAAGAACTGAGATTTTTTTTAATTGAAAAACGAATAAGTATGATATATTTAATATTCGACTTCCATTAAATCACTAAGATGCTTTGTTAACACACAAAATATTTATTCAATTAAAGACTTTGTATTACGTGCATGAATACTAATATAAATCTTTCATTTCCGTAAAAACAAATGCAATTAAACCGTTGTATAATTTATAATTTTAAGGAAATTGCTTCACAAAGCTTTAAATGAAAATACATCTTAAGGTACCTTATATATAGTTATGTATTAACGTCAATTCAATTAATAAAATATTTAAAAGACATTTTATTATGCATTAAGTCCATTTTTAAGGTACATCGTTTCAAATTAAATACTTTAATTTCTTTCTTAGATGCTACACTTTTAAAATCTCTGATAATTTTTAGATTTTCGTAAAAATCGTAATCCTGGAAATAAGTTAAATATAATTATGCTGCAGATTTTTCAATTCCTTCTATTAGCTCACACTCTCCCTATATATATCGTGTTCAAATTTTCAATTGTTCATAAAATACTTTTTTATTCATCCACTCAAGTTCAAATACATTTTTTTAAACTTGTAGTGTATGACACTTGATGATAATACAGTTTCTTCAAATATTAATTCATTAATTAAATTTAATTAATTAATTTTAGTTTTTTTTTAGATTTAAGTTGCATCTATCTACCAATAGATGGCGCCAAATCTACCTACCAATAGATGGCGCCAGATAAAATTAAAAAAATGAATGGAAATTATTTATAAAGGACTTTCTGCAATATAGTGAAAAAAAAGTAGGAATTGACTAAAAATTTTTTTATATTACTTGTTATGGAATACGTTTGGCGTATTATTAATTTGACGTATACGGAAATTTTGGCTCTATGTGTTGGAAACGAATGTCAGTTGGATGCTAGATCGTGACCAGAACAGTTGCTTCACTCTTGACCTCTATAGAGGAAGTATGAAGGGGAAACATTCCCCTAAATATTTGTAACATTGGTAATCAAAATAGCGAATGATTGAAAGATTTATTTATATAAGCTATATACAATGAAGATTTAAAATAACAAATGTAAACTGGCACATTCGTTATTTAAAAGCTGATGTTTTGCGGGTATGCTGGAGAGTGAACTTGCTTGAACGAGATAGAAATGTTTTTAATAAATAATAGAATTCTTTTATTACAAGTAGAATAAAAAATATGTATTTGAACTAGGGTAATGTCAAGTAATAAACTGATTGTTTCTTCAAAAATAAAATATGAAATTTGAATGCGATATCTATGAGTATTTCATTGGAAAATAGAAAAGTAATAACAATTTTTGAAATATTTTAAAAATATACATGAAACATCATCAATAATTAATAGCTGATTCTGTGTTTTTCCATGATGGAAAATAAAAATGTTAGTATATGTTGCCGCATGAGTATAATATCTCCACGAGTCTTAAATGCACTTGATAGGTGAAATGTAAATGGTAACAGAGGAGTCGTTACTTCTGCGTATACCGGTTGTATGAGTTTGATCAAATGAACAAACTGCGTAAGAATTACTAGAATTCGTGTTCAGAAGTTAAGCTAATATAAAAATGAAAGAAAAAAAACATTAAGTACATCATTTTATTTGAGAACGTGTTTTATTTGTTACGATATTTCAAGAGCTATCAACTCAACCAGCATCCTTTATATCACGTTATCAAATTTGTATTAGAGAGTTAGATAGATTAGAGTGCAGATTTTTTTTTATTTGTAAAGATGTAATGATTCATTTTAGAATAAAGGGGGTTTAAAAATGGATTAATTCAATTTTGAAGGTTATAATGAATGAAACCTCATGCTCTTACTGGATTATTAGAAAATTTATTATATCCGTGAATAGAGCATTTTTTTCTTCTTATATAAAATTTTATTCTAGATAAAAATTGAGAAAAATATTTACAAAATATCAAGTGGCATAATAAGAAAACTAAATTTCACTAATCCTTCTATAGAAATTCATTGGGCTTGAATGGCCGTGTATCTAGAGCTTGGTACAACAGATTTCAGGTTCGAGCACCGAGGTGCGATGGATATTTGTAGTAGTTCGGAATCCATTTTAAGTAGTAGGTCTTTGTCTTATACGACTGTAAGAGCGTTACGGAGCCAAGTCAGACTTCTACCTACAGGTGCTCCATCACAACAGGAGCTGTTCCCTTTCCATCCAACCATGAGTAGATTACTCATGGGATGCCCATCCCGCACTGAAGGACACTGCGGAATAGTCACAGAACTTGAATTTCGCTTCATGAAACGATTCTTTTGTCTTAAGCAACATGTCCAAATATAAAGTCTAATGAGTGTCCTTATACTAAAAATATTCATTTAAAATTATTGGAGCCAATTTGCGAAATTCATTATTTTAAATCACAATGAATATTTATTTATTTTAAAGCGATTTTGATACTTAGTTATTTATCTATAATAAATAAGAATTATAAAATTAACTAAATGTTGTGGGAACTTACATGTATTCATCTCAGTGTCTTCAGTGCATGTGAAATTGTAGATGCTAAATATATCTTCTACCATGAGATCTGATTCAACATTGCATTCAGTCGCAGCACTTCGCATACATTCTAGCAATTGATTATACTCACTGTAAAACATAACACAGTAAATAAACAAAAATTTTAAATATAAATTCACCAAAATTAATTATATCTAAACAAAGTGCATTTACAAAAAAATCAATTCTTTATAAATACTGAAATGATAATTGGGTTCAATCGCTTATATGCAACTTCGTCACTTTTCTTTAAGAAGCCCAATACATGCGAAACACCTTCAGTATTGATACATAAGTACACCTTCAGTATATAGTACATAATTGATAAATTGGTTGTAATAGTTAAACAGAGTAAAAAATAGAGAAGATTCGAGTTCTAAGAGCAATAACCCAAAACAATGCAGAAATTATTTTTGGATTTGAAATAATAAGGTCATTCCTTTAAATAATAGTATTCATTTCTTATTGTTTGTTGCTTGCTGTCTAACTCTGTATACTGATAAATTCACTTTTTCCAGACCTGAAGACATAGCCTGCTTCCCGAAGGAACATCAGTATGGGAGTCCTGAGTTAGTATTTAGAGAATTTTTTTTATATCATTTAGGTAAACATGAAAATTAATATTAATCAACCCGAGTCATTGAGGGAAATTAAATTAAATTAATTGTAACCAACTCTAAACAAGTAAAAATACTTTCTAAAAATGTGATTTAGACAGATTCAGTCAGATTCTAACTTTTCATTGAGTCATAAGACACAATGAAAATATCATTGAATCATGCTAAATATATATACTATACACTCAAGAGCTAAAACATTATGACATCCGCTACATTTTGCAATGAACTCGCCTGGAAGACGTGGAAGGCACGTGATCAGGTGGAAGTGGTAGTTAACTGCTGCTGGACAGTCTGAAGAATCATTCTTTCACTTACTTCTGTGTGTGATGGGAAAGGCTGCGGATCTAAGCGACTTTGATAAGGGGCAGATTGTAATGGCTCGAAGGCTTGGAACAAGTATTACCGAAACTGCACGAATCGTGGGTTGTTCGCGATCTACAGTTGTTAGTACTTATGCAAAGTGGATGAATGACGGTGAAACCAGCAGTAGACGACATGGTGTTGGACGTCCACACGCTATCAAAGAAAAAGGTCGTCGGACACTGTCTCGCATGGTGAAGCAAAATCGGAGCCAGACAGTGGCTCAGCTGACAGCCCAATACAATATAGGGCCAAGTAGAATAGTATCGGAGCACACTGTTCAGCGGACACTGTTGGATATGGGGCTACGCAACAAACGTCCCACTCGTGTGTCTTTGCTGACCAAGCGTCATCGCCAACTGCGCCTGCGCTGAGCCCGGGAACATCGTGACTGGTCTATGGATCAGTGGGAGAGAGTTGCCTGGCTAGATGAATCACGGTTTGTCATTCATCACACCGATGGCCGTGTCAGGATACGCCGTCTTCCAGGCGAACAGTTGCTCCCTCAGTAGTAGGTCATACACAGGCCGGTGGTGGCGGTATTATGCTTTGGGGGACGTTCTCTTGGACGTCTCTGGGACCCGTGATTGTGGTAGAGCAGACCATGAATGCTACAGTGTATCTGAATATCATTGCGGATCAGTTGCACCCTTACATGGCCTCTGTTTTTCCAGCTGGAAATGGAATGTTCCAACAGGACAACGCCCCTTGTCACAAGGCTAAAATTGTGTTGGAGTGGTTCCAGGACATGATGCTGAACTCCAGTTAATGTCCTGCCGCCTAACCCACCGGATCACAATCCGATAGAACATATTTGGGATGTCCTGGGACAGCAGCTCAGAGTTCAAAGACCAACAATTCGTAATATCTCGGATTTGCGTGACCGGACTTGTGGCATCTAAGGACTAAGGACTTGTGGCATCCATGCCATGACGGGTTGAAGCTGTGTTGCGCGCCAAAGGTGGGCCAACTCGTTATTGACAGGTGGTCATAATGTTTTGGCTCTTGAGTGTATATTCATTCATATTGAAAATATAAAACTGCTAATAATTTCGTATTTGCATTCGAATATTCGTGTTCAATAACGCAAAATTAATAATAAATGCCTTCTTTAATCTCGAAGAAAAATTTCATCGAAATTTGTTGTGCTGTGTAATTAATTTAAGTAAAAAGGTTTAATTGTAATAATTTGTAGTTTAAGTAAATGTTTTATCAGAAGTAAAAAAATCACATTGCGTTGTAAATATTGGAAAAAGAAGTCTATAGTTTATTTTTAAACAATTCATTTCAATGCTACATTCATAGTATCGAACAGTTTAATAATAAATTCTACGATATATATATATTGTGTGTACATACTTATTATATGCATATATATATATATATATATATATATAATAGATTATTAACAAAAAAATTATAATCATAGTAAAGCAGAGAAAAGAATTTTTGCAACATTTCTGAGCCTTAAAAAATTCATAGAATTTTTTGAGAAAAAAATTACATTTACATGGAGTTGAGAACCCTTCTCATTGTGTCTCAAAACATTTAAACTTCAGAAGATGATTTCTGCTCCTATGGAGAAACCATTTTAGTGCCAATTCAGTTACATTTCCAGAACTATACGTTTTACAGATTCAAATCCTCCGAAATTCGTCTCCCTAACTTTATATATTCAGAAAGAAATTTAACATTATATACAAATAAGGGACCAGACTAACTATCAAAAATACTTTGTTGAAAAAAAAGAAACAATTAATCATTCCAATAGACCATCAGGTCGAAATATATGCCCTCATTCTTTCACTTTTAAACATTAGCATTTCATTATTTTATACTGATTGAAAACATGATATCATACCTTTAACCGTTGTATAATTTTCGTTTCATTTATACTTATATTAACTCAATAGTGAGATATGCTTCTTTTTCTTATACTTAGATTTATTTTACTGTAAGTGCTACATTGTAATTTTTTTCCTAAATGTTTTTCCCACAGGGGCTATGTAGTCCAGTTTGCAGGGGGGAGGTGTGAAATAAAATAAATAAAAAAATAAACAAGGAATTATAAAAAAAAATATATTGTAATTTTCAATTAGGATTTAATAATTAATAAAAGACACAGACTTACACACATATAAATTTTTCTCGCATTTGTTTTAGCAAAATTGCACGACAATCTTCTATTTTGGTTTGCAAACACACGATGTCGCATGCTACAAGCGTCAGAATCACTAAAATGATTAAAAGGAAAGATTAAAACACCTATTAGTAAATATAATCTGTTATGAAATGGATAATGATACAAACATCTAATTTTCCTTTCGTATTATAAATACATCTTTGTGAATTGAAGGTTTTCGATTTTCCATATTGAATAACGCAAATTGATAAGTCTTGTTTTCTTCCTTTTTTACATGTGCGGCAAATGAAATTCAACACAAAGAAGGAGTTCTGCAAAATTAACGGAATTTGGGTAGCGTTTTTGCTCATTTGAAAGATGGTCATTCAAGTTTCCAAAATTTGCATATGTGTATAAATTCAGTATGTACATGTGTGGGACCAGTAACGTCTCTATGAACAGGAAAATCACTTTTGCTTCAAATACAAGATGTACACTTCATGATTTTGGATTTTGGGATGAATTTGTGTCAAGAAATACCTGAAGAAGAATTTGAAGGCAGTATCAGCAGATAAATGATTTTGATTGCCGTGTAATTGAGCTACAAGAAGGCATTTTATTTTCGAGATATTGCAGGAAGATTTGTCAGGATGTACATTGAAAAGTACTGTATCGAGAAGACCAGGGACTGGGCTATATTAATATATATAATATATTAATATATTATATATATCTGTTGTGCTGCCACCCATTGTACTGCATCTGTAGCAAAAATTCGAGCCTTTGTTAGCACGAGTGTGACTGGGAACTTTCAACATAAATGTATGTGGTTTGATTTTAATTTAACGCTTATGCACTTATTAAATAGAGTTAAAGCGCTTTACTGTAAGATAGATCTATAAGTTTTAAAATCTTAAAATTATATGTTATTTCTTAAAAATATTATTATGGTATTTAAAACTTTGGTAAAATACCAAAAAAAATGATATTATAATTTAGATTATAAAAAACGATTGATATAGTTCACATTAAACGAAAACAAGATTAACAGGTTCGAATTCTTCACGAATAATAGCTGCTGACATCATTTATTTTATTTGTTACTTCATTTATTTCTTCAACTCTAAAATTAAAACTGCTATTTATAAATTGCTATTATAAAATTATATAATATAAATTTATAATAGCAATTTATAAATAGCATAATAAACATAAATTAATACAATTATATTGCTATTTTATTAATTTTATGAATTGCTATTATAAAATTAATAGAATTAAAATAATAATAATAAGGTTATTTATAAATTATAAGCAAGAAATAAAAGTAATTTTTTTTCAGTAATTTTTTATAAACAAAAATAATTTTTTTTTCTCTTTTTTCAAAACAAGCACTCTATTAATGTAATACTTACTTGTCAGCAGTAAAACACAAAGAATCTTCGTCATTGACTTGACTACTCTGATCCACACAATAGACAGACTCGACTGAAGTGATGCTGGCACGTGTTACCTTCTGTGAACTTCCTTCCTGTTAATCAACTCGTACTACAAATATTTGTCATAATGTTAAGCAGAACTCATTTTGTCTTCCGTTTTTATAAAACTTCCTGACAAAGAATCTTGATATCATTATTTGATATGGCTTTTATTCATAAATGTGTTTAATTGTCTGTGATTGCTTTTTTTCATTAGTGCTGATCACTACTGATTCCATTTATCCATTTCTTTTATTGTGATGATTTTTTTACAATTTGCTTTGCTTCACATAAAAAAACTCTTTAAATGATTTAATTTTTTTTATTACTCTATACTTATTGGATTAAAGAATCATAGATTCGTGTAGAGGACTGGTTATTTATCAGGTTTTGCTACATATTTTATTTAGCATTATCAAATTAGATCCCAAATAAAAAAAAATTTAAAAAAAAAAAGGAATTCTTAAATCAATGAGAGAATTCTAGATAGTGTACGGTAAAAATTGTTTGCACAATTAGAATTGAAGATAAAAAGATACAAAAACAAGATTTTTTAAGACATTTGAAAATCATTCTAATTCCCAAATGTGATTTAAGTAAGACTTGTTCTTTCAGTAAATCTTTTTGAGCTTACACTAATAAAAACTACCCACTTTCATACAATGTTTTAATTCCATTTTCCATTAATTCCAGCATTTTTTCTATCATGAAATAATGTATAATGTAATAGAAAATAAATATGTGCAATGCATTCGAACATACCATGCATAAGCACAATGATTCATTTATATTTAACTACAAATATTATGTATTGCCATGGTTTTCTCAAACACATTCCTGCCTTCACTGTCATCAAATGTTCCCAAATAGTGACATGTGATAAATATTTCAATAGTTAAAATTAAATTACCTTAAATACAAAGAAGTCAAATTATATTAAAAACAAGTCGATGCCGATTTTTTTATTTTCTCACAAAGAAATATCTTAGACAAAGTTGGAATTAGTCACATCATTACCAATACTAGGGAGCAAGTTATAAATATTTCTAGAATTTTTATTTATAAATGGCCAAATGCTAGGGAATCCAAAAACATGTCTAACATCCTCATTTCTGAAATGCCTAGGCACTTAGAAATAATTCTTTGCTTTCTAGGCTTTCTTAGTTTCTCATTGAGAATGAGCTGCAAAGCCCCAAACTGGGCTTGTATAAGCTATCGTAACAGTCATGCAGGCTAGATGGATTGGTTTTTTTATTAGTAATATAGAGTTTCGAATTGTGATAAATTAGAGGTTAAAAGGGGTAAAGTTTAATTAAAATTATTTCGAAGGTTATTAATGTGAGGCAAAAAGATTACTTTCAACGTGTGTTTACCATGTACTATTTACCATGTGTTTGATTTGTCACTCTAAGGTCAGTTTGTGAACACTTTGGGCTAACTAGACCGGGATCTACAGTTTAACTTGGATTCCGAACCACTGACAAAGATTCATGCCAACCGCCAAGATTCAAACCTGAAACTTGCGATACCAAAGACCAGAGGGTTAGCCAAATGGCCGTCGGGCTCAATACTGTGTTGAGATGAATATTCCGAATCAATAGTAAATAACTTTAGATTAAGTATTCGCTATTAAAAGAAAAAAAATCAAAATATGTGATGTTGAATATCGGTCTTTTTAACGCAAATTATAATTAATAAATACCACCCTCATGTTTGTTTCATTTTGTGTTTATCTGAGTTATAATTCCCCCTGTAAGGAGCGTTCTTAATCAACCATAGAATAGCAATAATTATTTTTTTACTCTGTGACTGTAATAATGGAATATTGCTATTATATTATTGTCAGATTAAATAGTCTGCGCAATAGTTATATTATAGATATAGATATTTGGTTAGTAAATTTATTTTTTTAGAAAAAATATTGCTTCAGTTATATAATTATTAAGTTAGATCTCCAATCTATTCAACCAGTTCTCAAGGATTTTTTTATATAGTCTTGTAGAATGTGCAAAATGTACTATAATAATATTAGTAGTAGTAATGTAGTATTAATGTATTATTATAATATTAGCGATGTAATCAAGACCAATTTATGGTATATTTATGAGCCTGTACTCAAAAGTTCACTACCCAAATTCGCGCCACGAAACTGAAATACTCCACATCAATTTATTTTAAATATCACAACATACTGCAACTGTTAGAGACCAAGTTCTTGTGTTCCAAAGGAATTTATTAAAAACAAACTTATATATTGTAACTAAAACCACGCTAAATGTAAGCTTGGTTTGTCTGTGTTTACCTCTCTATCTTCAAACAAAGCCTCTGTTTGTCAAAACCGAAATATTTTCATGGATGAGGGAAGGTGGGATATCATACCATACAATTCCCATGGGCCTGAGGGGAGAGTTCCACAGTTATAGCGGCATGCTTTACAATCCATGCCTACATTTATTATATATATATTGATTGATTACCTTTTCTTAACAAAATATACGATTACATTTGTTTAAAAGTGCAAAGATTGTAATATTTGAAAACAAAAACATATATTTTGTAACATTTATTGGTATAATTTTTTTTTAATAAATAACAATCAAATCCACAATAGGGACAAAACAATCAAATATAACAATCGTAGCAATACTGTGGATAGACAAGATAATGAGGTGAAAGTGATATTGTAGATAAAGATATTTGATTTGTAAATTTAATTTTTTAGTAAAAAGTACTGTTTCAGTATAATAATATTAATAGTAGTAACATAGTATTAATGTATTTTTATAATTTTAGTGATGTAATCAAGACCAATTCATGGTATTCTTTTTTACCTGTACTCAAAAGCTTCCAGTCCAAAACTGAAATACTTCACATCAATTTATTTTAAGAATCACAACATACTGCAATTGTTAGAGTGTAAGTTCTGCATGGATGAGGGAAGATGGGATATCATACCATATAATTCCCATGGGTCTGAGGAAGAGTTGCACAGTTATAGCGGCACGTATTTACAAACCACGATTACATCGATTATTACACTCAAGAGCCAAAACATTATGATGAAAATGGAATGTTCCAACAGGACAACACACAAGGCTAAAATTGTCACAAGGCTAAAATTGTGTTTGAGGGGTTCCAGGAACATGATGCTGAATTCCAGTTAATGTCCTGGCCGCCTAACTCACCGGATTTCAATCCGATAGAACACATTTGGGATGTCCTGGGAAGGCAGTTCAGAGTTCAAAGACCACCAATTGGCAATATCTCGGATTTGCGTGACCGTTGCTTAAACATCTCAATCATACAATCTGTCTCCGGCCATCTACCAAGGACTTGTGGCATCCATGCCAAGGCGGGTTGAAGCTGTGTTGCGCGCCAAAGGTGGGCCATCTCGTTATTGACAGGTGGCCATAATGTTTTGGCTCTTGAGTGTATATTGATTGATTAACCTTTCTTAACAAAATGTACGATTTCATTTGTTTAAGAGTGCAAAGATTGTATTATTTGAAAACAAAAACATATATTTTTTTAACATTTATTGGTATATTTTTTTTTCAACAAATAATAATCAAATATACAATAAGGATCACAATCGTAGCAATACTGTGAATAGACAAGATAATAAGGTGAAAGTAATGTGTGGTCCAACAGTTGCGAAGAGATGCATGCTGTAGGAAAACCGCAATTGAACAGAGAAACCACCATTTTCCATGTAAGTTGGATTAATGCCATCAGTTGCAGTATTTTTATTTGGATAAACTTCCTCGCAAGCCTTTCTTACCAAAGATGATGAAATATTACTGAATTGTTTTCGAAATAACAATGCTTCTTCACCGCACATAGAATTGACGATGTAATTAATGCAATTATTACTCCTATCACTGTACCTAGAATAAAAGAATTCAATACATTTATTTGCATGTCACATACGATACCGTAAAATGTAATTTTTGTTTTTAACTGAATGAATTGTTAGGAATAGTTATCCTTGATGGCTATTACGAAATAGCCAGGTTATGGATTTCCAATTCAGAAAACTAGACAGATATTTTTGTGCTGTATCAATGAAATAGATTTAAAAAAGCCAATGGCCATACCATGCTGAATATACCGGTTCTCGTTAGATCACCGAAGTCAAGCATCATTGGGCGCAGTCAGTACTTGGGTGGGTGACCACCTGGGAACACCGTGTGCCGTTGGCATTCACAAATCTGGGACTTGAATGGCCGAGTGTCTTGCGCTCTGTCACTCGGTGACACAGGTTTCGGGTTCGAATCCCGGCAGTGCCATGGATGTTTGTAGTGGTTCGGAATCCACTTTAAGCCGTAGGTCCCGGTCTCCTATGACTGTAAGAGCGTCACGGAGCCAAAGTCAGACTTCTACCTACGGGGGTGCTCCATCACAACAGAAGCTGCTTCCTTCGCCTTCAATCTTGAGTACGTATGGGCTCGTGGGCTTGGCCAGCCAAGTGGGATAAGAAACAACAACAACAACAACAGATTTAAAATGGATGATTCTTAATTTAATGATTTAGGTGGTAGTTTTAAAAGTAGATAAAAAATAAAATCAGTTTATGAGACTGTAGAATTGGTATCGGAAGTATTGATGTAAGTTTTCAGATCATTAAATTTTTACAAATTTAATGATCAGATTTCCAAGAAATTCATTTCGCTACTTTAAAATTTGATAATAATGCACTTGAAGTTAAAAACAATTATCGTTTTAAGCAATATGAGGGAAACTAATATGCTAGTTAAATGTTTCTTGTCTATCGGCTTAAAAAAATCTGTTTTAAATTGAAAAGAGGAGCATGTGTCTAAGCAGACAACAACAACAAAAAAATTAACGGAAAACAAGTAATTAATTCATATATCAGTATAAGACAAATCTAACTTGTCCTGAGAAACATCGAGAAGAGATCAATACCACCCACATAAATGAGTTCACTTTTCCAATTGCTCAAGATCTCAATTTATTGAGTGGAAATCCAATTTTAGCGGTCTATAGTGAACTGAAATACATCATATTTTGCGTAAATGCGTGCATAGCTGGTGAAAACCAAGACGTTTCAAAAATAATTCTAGTGACAAAAACGTAGGGAAAGTGTTCTAAATATCACCAAGAAAAATTATTCTTACCACATCAACTTTGAGAAAGTATCTATTAAAACTGTTTATAAGCCAAACAATATGACAACCAACTCCATTTTCTTCTCCTAATAATAATACTGAAATCCGTCAACTACTATTCATTCTTAAAGAATTCGCTCAACTCTTCTCCTCAGACGGCATCCAAACCATGTTCAATAACCTTCAAGCTGCCACCACCAAAGAAGATAAATTATTCGTCCTTCTGCATGGATTTTCGTCTTTCCTCAACAAATCTAATTAATGCCTGCACTTACTCGTTCATTTTATTTCTCTCCCATGCATTTTAATTACTTTCCTCACTTATTGTTATAATAATATTAATAAATAAACATTTAAAAAAAACCCTCGCTCTATTAAACCTTCTTTTAGTATTTGGGTAAGATTCCTTTTAGTCTTCACCGCTTTCTTTCCCCAGCAATGCTACTTCAGCTTTCCAATGGACAATCCAAGATCGAAGCTAACGGCTGTTGCGCAGCCACGGAGCTTCAACAAAACTCAAATCATCACAATATGACAACCAACTTAATTAGTTGAAAAAACATGAATTCGATACCATCGGCATCTATTTTGGATATAAATGGTGTGATAAGAAATTCCATAATGAAACATTACTTGTAGAGGGGCCTGAATGGCCGAGAGTCTGGCGCTCGGTACCGCAGGTTTCGGGTTCGAGTCCCGGCGGTGCCATGGATGTTTGTAGTGGTTCGGAATCCACTTTAAAAAGTAGGTCCCGGTCTAATAGGATCGTAGAGCGTTGCGGGGGCATTGTTACTCCGCGTCCGTGGCTTATCTTCAAGTTACACGCGCGTCCTGGGTAACGCAAAGTGAGTACGTCTGTGCAGCGCTTGCCTTAAGGCATCCAAGACCAAGCTGTCTAAGTGCTTGCCAGCTGCATTAGAAAGAAAAAAAAACATTACTTGTAGAGCATATTATTGCTGTCCCAAATGACCCTCTCCGAAACGCATCAAAACCATTGAATTGTTGGTAGTCACTGACGAGGAAATAATTTATAAAGACACATGTATTTATGGGAAAAAACATAAAGCAAATACTGATTATCTATATAGTGTGATTTCAAAACTGGAACAGAAACGTTATTAATCAAATTCAATTGATTAAGATGCCTCTTACATTAGCTTGAAAAGGTGGATAATTTTAGAAATTCAAATGTTTATGTTGAGTTCTAAATTAAAAAAGGCACAGCAGTCTGATCTGTATCCAACTATCAGGCGTATTTCTCATAATGTTCAATTTTATCTATTGTAAAATCTCCATTTTCATTTTTAAATTATAGTATTTCAGTTAATCACAAAATAATCGTTACATATTAACTATATTTTAATTTTTAAGTTTCATTAAGATATAATATTTTATACAATAATTTTCAGTTATATAAAAGGGGTTTTAGATTGTTTTAGGGTATAATGGTGCGAAATTGATAAATATACAAATTACGTTTAGATAAGTCATCTAAATTTAATGATAAAGTTAAGTTTAACTAAGTCATGTCCGCCTATGTGTGCTAATTATAAAACTGAGTTCATGATTTAGTTTAGGGGTCTTAAAACTTTCCAGCCTTAGGGCCATACTGTTTACTGTAGTATGTACCAAGGGCCAAAACCGTTTTAGTTTTTCTGCCATAGTCTATAATTTCTAGACTAATCGCCGAGTACGCGCTCTGAGTAAGCATACGCTTGCTAAAATCTCTTGTTCAATTACTACAATTACTATTGTGTTTATCGATACGACCGTGACACTTGACGACATCTATTGGTTAAAAGCGGAAATAGGTAGGTATAACTACCGAGGGTAACCGCGGGACATTCGCTAGTCTATAATGTTAGTGGGATTCATTTTAATTATTTGTTAGTTGTTATGCTTAAGTTAAATTTTCTGCGTATTATGCTTGTCATTAAGCTTTACCTAGCAAGTAAATAAAACCGAGTTATTGTCATTCTGTGCTTTTTTTATCCAACTTATTACAGCAACAATAAGCTATTCGCTATCGCTGGCCGGATTGACGACACTGCCGGGCTGGGTTTGGCCCGCGGGCCGTAGTTTAGAGACCCCAGATTTAATTTTTAGCGAGAGTTGGAAAAATTAGATTGTCAGAATGTTTTCATTATTTCGAATTAGCAAAGGGAGATCACATACAATTCCCCATGAAGGTGAAAATGAAAAAAAAATAAATAAGAACACCAGTATGGTAGTACTCATAAATATTAATACTGAAAAAGAGATAGGGTGCAAAAAGTACCTACTTGCAAGAAAACATTAAAAATTTTTCCTCATAAGATAGAGATGAATTCAGTGCAGAAATTTTGTTCTCAAAGGGAAAGTAACAAACACGGGTCTTTAAGATGGTTTTAGAACCAAGTACACAACTTGCATGTTTCTTGTACACTGAAAAAAAATAGATTTTTAGAATAGAATAGAATAGAATTTATATATATATATATATATATATATAAATTTTTTTTAGATTAACAAATTTATAATTCTATTTAATCAGAATTGAAATCTTAAAAGTAAAAAAAAAAAAAAAAAAAAAAAAAAAATTTTAAATGCGTGCAAAGTTTATGCAGTAGAATATGATGTGACTCTCACAGGTATCTATTTCATATTTCATCTCTCCGCCTTCCTCAAACAAGATTTTTATTATCTTTACAGGTGGGCGGAAAAGTTCGTAAGCTGACACATATATGGCGCTACTAGTAGTAAATCCATATGATTTTTAGTTAGCCCTAACCTTCAAAACACGTGTATAAATTTGACAGCTGTTGCACTATTAGTATGTGAGTGAAGTATAGATTTTTAGTGAAGTTATAGCATTTTTAGTATTCATCACGTGCAGTTCACTCGGCTGACTGACGATTGACTGTTGACTTTAATTGAGGTTTCATTTATTAAAAATTACTGTTCAAGTAAATCTTATTTAATAACCGATCATTTAACAAAATAAACAAGCAGATAAAACTAATATTACATTTTAAATGTTACGCCAGTTACCTAACACGTTGTTGTAACGTTTACCACAAATATGCGATGGTGGTTTTTGTCATCTTCAGATTTAACAATTTTTGCAGGAAACAGGTCTCCGCCTAAGAAAAATATCATTGGCAGAAATTTTCAAAATAACAACAAATCATGAGAAGTTTAATTTGCTCATGTCGTTTTTGTTGCTGTTGCTTATCCCCTTGATTTATAATCCTAAACCAAGTCCAATAGATCATGCTGCATCAATAGATCGTAAACGGTCCTCCCCTCATTCAACAGTTGCCTCACAGAGGCACCAATACAATCGATGAGATGGGAGGGAGACGCGATGGCCGAACAATGACAAAGAATAAATGTCTTCTCGTCTCCATTGAAGGTCAAACTCTTAGTCGCCTTTACATGATATCGGAGTACCCTGGCCCCGAAGGGGCCTAAAACTCCTATCTGCATCTGAGAAACATTGATGAAGGAAAAAACACTGATAGTTAAAAGGAGGTGAGGTGATTTAAGAGCAATGTCCCATGTTAAAATATATATTAAAAATATAAGCAAAGAAAAAATTAATAAAATGGCTAATAACAAAACGAAAAATAAGATAAAAGACAAAAATTAATAAAATAAACAGAATAATTAAAGAATCCAAAATTTAAAAAAAAAAGGAATCTACGGTAGGATGGGATTTTCGTTGCTAGGAATGAAGACTAAAGGCACAGGTCAGGGTTGAACCTGCAGCCTTGACAACTGCAAACTCTTAGTGTGGCCAGTTATTAGTCTAGCTAAAGCCGTTTGAGCTCATGTCGTAAAACATGTAAAACATTTTTAAGTAATGATATATAAATAATTTATATACTTTTTTTCCCAATGCAGCTGGCAAACAGACATGGACGTCTTAGATGCCTTAAGGCAAGCGCTGCACAGACTTTACTCACTTTGCATTACCCAGGGGGCGCGTGTAACTTGAAGATAAGCCACGGACGCGCAGTAACATTCGCTCTACGATCATATTAGACCGGGACCTACGGTTTAAAGTGGATTCCGAACCACAACACACATCCATGGCACCGCCGGGACTCGAACCGGAAACCTGTGGTACCGAGCACCAGAGCGCTAGCCACTCGGCCATTCAGGCCCAATATACTTTAATTTATATATAAATAATTTATATTTATAAATAAGTCAGATAAATCGTTATCAGTTTCTAATAAATAAAAAGCATAAGACACTTACAGATATTCAACTCTGTACCTTCAGTGCACATCAATTTGTAGGAATTCAACATATTTTGAGTAATAGGATTCGATTCTTCAACATTGCATTCTCTCGATCCATTACTCACGCATCCCAAGAATTCATTTATTCCCCTGAAAATATAAACTACGAATTTTTAAGGAGAGTGCAAAACACTATTTTCTTATCACTTATCAAAACACGTTTACTTTTCACTCTTTCTTTCTATTAACACCGTGTCCAAAAAGTAAGACCAATTTTCAATTTAAAATTCGCGGGGATAATTTAATTTCGAACTAATTTTAATTGTAGCAATTTATCATTATTCCCTTCAATGTTTTTAAAATGACAAAGCTTTAAATTGAATAAGAAGGGCACAAAGAAAAATAAATGAAGAGGTTTTTAAAAAATTTCATTGATGAAATTTTAATGTTTTATTTGGATGTCTTTCACTCAAAAACTGTGTTGTTTTATCGGAAATTATCTGTCGCATCTTTTTTATCATAAATACAGCACGTTAGCAAATTTGAAATTTAATAATATATATATACACATTTTGTTCCAACGCAGCTGGCAACCACTCAGACAATTGTCTTTGATCCCTTAAGGCAAGCGCTGCACAAACGTTACTCACTTAGCACTACCCAGGAGGTGCGTGCAGCTTGAAGATAAGCCACGGACGCGGAGTAACAATACCCCCGCAACTCTCATGTTAAACCGCGACCTACGGTTTAAAGTGGATTCCGAACCACTACAAACATCCATGGCACCGCCAGGATTCGAACCCGAAACCTGTGATACCGAGAGCCAGAGCGCTAGCCACTCGGCCATTCAGGCTCCATTTAATAATATATTAACGTACTATAAGTTTGTAATCAATTCCTAAATTTATAGGCAGGAAGGATTTCAATCATACACGTTGTTTTTTAGCTCTACCGTGTTCTACCTCAAACTATTTTTGAACACAGTACTTTTGGGCATCAGTAGTTATTCACCAACGTTGCAATGCATGATTTACTGATGGTAATTTACCATATCCAAAGGCTGTTAAGGTTTCCTGGTGTAATAGCTTGTTCATATATATACTACTGTGTCCAAAAAGTAAGACCAATTTTCTATTTAAAATTCGCGGGGATTATGGAATTTCGTTTTTTTTTTTTTTTAGGTTGTTGGCACTGTCCTTGACATCTGTGTGAAGTTTGGGAATCTGTCCTTGATATCTGTGTAAATTCAAAATATTCATTAGTGTTTCAGTTACGCTTGACTTTGTGAGACGCTAAAACTTATTCCGGCGATTTTTGAAATGTCTGAATTTATTGAGCAAAGAACTTGCATTAAATTTTATTTGCGGAATTAATACTAGTGTGTGGAATCGTATAGAATGTTGCAGAAAGCATTCGGTGAGCAAACTATATCGGAAAGAAATGTTTAGATGTGGTATAAATAGTTCAAAGAAGGCAGTGAACGCGTTGAAGAAGAATAGAGTTTTGATCGACTATTAACCTCAACCGACGAAGCTAACGTCCAAAAAATTAAAGATTTATTGTTTGCAAACCGTCGATTTACAATTAGAGACCTTGCTGAGGATGTTGGAATTTCAAAAGGATTGGTCAATTCTATTTTGGTAGTGTATTTCAGTCACGAAAATAATGTAGATATAAATTATGATCGGTTCAACTGCCCCATGTTGGGCCAATGCCGTCTGCCTACGAAACATGAGATGTCGCCTTTTTTATATGGGTAGAGTTGTCAGCCCTACGCCCAACGCTCTTTTAGTCATATTAGACTGGGACCTACAGTTAAAGTGGATTCCGAAGTACTACAAACATCCATGGCACCGCCGGGATTCGAACCCGAAACCTGTGCTACCGAGCGCCAAAGCGCTACCACTCAGCCATTCAGACCCAGATTTAAATTATAACGAAGCTAAATCCTAAAATATAACAATTACCTAAAGCAATTAATTAAATGTTTTTCCACAAATAAGGATACATCATTCAGACAAAATTCTTTTATTCTGTTTGTGGAAATATTATTTTATTACACGTATAAATTATGTAATACGTACATATTTAAACATGCAACAGATGACAGCATGCAAGAAGAAGAGCAAATGATAACATTATTTTATTATATACACTGAAAATATTTCACTGTAAATTTGAAATATGTTATTTTTCACGCATTATAGAAAGGGAACCAAACTTACATACAAAATAAATTTTCCTTATATTGTCTGAACAAATACGTAAGGCAATCTGCAAGCTTGGCTTCTATGCACACCATGTTCGCACTACATGATAAAGAGCCTAGAACACCTAAAGAAAAATCAATAATCAATAATTAAAATCTAATATCAAATTATAAGGAATATAACTATTATTTTTCCATCATATGATATGTTTTGAAAGTTTCAAAATTAGGTGTAAGATTTTATTGAAGTCTTAAACCTTTATAAGTATTCAGTATGGAAAAAACTAAAGAAGGACTAAATTTTACCACCGATCTAGAGAATACAAATACCTAAATGAGATACAAATGATACAACACAAGATGAAAAGAAAATCATAACGGTAATAATGTTTATTTAACATATATAGTATAAACAAGTATCACAAAAAAAAAAAAAAAAAACACTTTTTAAAAGTCAACTCCTACTTTTTTCTTCACTACATTGCAGAAAGTCCTTTATAAATAATTTTCATTCATTTTGGTTAAGTTTATTTGGCGCCATCTATTGGTAGATATATGCAACTTAAATCTAAAAAAACTAAAATTAATTAATTAAAGTTAATGAATGAATTAATATTTCAAAAAATTTTATTAACATTAAGTGGCATCCACAACAAGTTAAAAAAAAAATACATATTTGAACTGGAGTGGATGAATAAAAAGTATTTTATTAACGATTGAAAATTCGAACAAGATATATATAGGGAGAGTGTGAGCTAATAGTAGGAATTTAAAAAAATATCAATAAATAAAATGAAAGAAAGAAAACAAAGAAATAAATATATATAAATAAAAAGTATTACAACAAACATCAATCATATTAACAGTCTTTGGATATAGTAAAACGTTGGTGAATAACTACTGATGCCCAAAAGTACTGTGTTCAAAAATATTTTGACGTAGAACACGATAGAGTTAAAAAACAGCGTGTATGATTGAAATCCAACATGCCTATGAATTTAGGAATTGATTACAAATTTTCAATACGTTAATACAGGGGTCTCCAAACTTTTCAGCCTTCGGGCCATACTATTTACTCCAGTAAGTACCGAGGGCCAAAACCGTTTTAATTTTTCTGCCATTATCTATAATTTCTAGACTAGTCACCGAGTACGCGCTCAGAGCGAACATACGCTTGCTAAATTCGCTTCATTCTCCAAAATGAAGTACACAAAGAATGTTTATAGATCTAAGTTAACCGATGAGCATCTTAAATCTCTTAATAATTGATACAAGTAAAATTGATCCACTATTGTCAGTGAAAAATTACAATTACATAAATCTCATTAGTATTTTTTACAATGATTACCCACGGTTTCATTCGCGTTAATTTAGCTTTTTCGTTCCTGACGGATTTTCAGGATAAAAATCATATGTTCGATTCAGGTTATATACATTCAAAACATCTATATGTTGTTGTTGTTTCTTATCCCACTTGGCTGGCCAAGCCCACGAGCCCATATGAACTCATGATTGAAGGGGAAGGAAGCAGCTTCTGTTGTGATGGAGCACCCGTAGGTAGAAGCCTGACTTTTGCTCCATGACGCTCTTACAGTCATAGAAGACCGGGACCTACGGCTTAAAGAGGATTCCGAACCACTACAAACATCCATGGCACCGCCGGGATTCGAACCCGGAACCTGTGGCACCGAGCGCCAGAGCGCTAGACACTCCGCCATTCAGGTCCCAAATTTGCCAACGGCACGCAGTGTTCCCAGGTGGTCACCCACCCAAGTACTGAAACATCTATATACAATATACATACCGCGGGACGTTCACTAGTTTATAATGTTAGTGGGGTTCATTTCAATTATTTGTTAGTTGCTATGCTTAAGCTAAATTTTCTGCGTATTATGCTTGCCATTAGGCTATACCTAGCAAGTCAATAAGATCGAGTTATTATCATTCTGTGTTTTTTTATCCAACTTATTACAGCAACAATATGCTATTCTCTGTCGCGAGCCGGATGGATGACACTGGCGGGCCGTAGTTTGGAGACCACTGCGTTAATATATTATTAAATTTCAAATTTGCTAACGTGCTGTATATAACAGCACGTTATAAAAGAGATGCAGTAGACAATTTCCTGTAATCAATGAAAATTTTTAAAAACCTCTACATTTATTCAATTCCTTCCATTAGCTCACACTCTCCCCATATGTATCTTATTCAAATTTTCAATCGTTACTAAAATAATTTTCATTCATCCACTCAAGTTCAAATACATTTTTTTTTTGAACTGGTAGTGGATGGCGCTGGATGATAATACAATTTATCCAAATATTAATTCATTAATTAAATTTTTTATTAATTAATTTTAGTTTTCTTTAGATTTAAGTTGCATATATCTACCAATAGATGGAGCAAGATAAACTTAAAAAAAAAATGAATGAAAATTATTTATAAAGGACTTTCTGCAATAGAGTGAAAAAAACAGAAGGAATTGACTTTAAAAAATTGTGTTTTTATATTACTTGTTTTTCTTTGTACCGTCTTATTCAATTTAAAGCTTTGTTATTTAAAAAAAAATTGAAGGGAATAATGATAATTTGCTACAATTAAGATTAGATCGAAATTCACAGAGCAACTAAATAATATAATTGTTCTCAAGAATTTTGCATGGTGTTCATCCATGAATGACAAAATCCTTATTAATTTTTATTTTATCTTTGTGTTTATTTGAAATTGAAAATTAATGTTATTATTTTTTTTATTTTCTTCTTTCAATTTTAAAACAAAAGTTCATGTTATTAGTACATTAATATGTTATGTGTACACCACTGTATCATAAACATAATGTCTTTTATTTTGCTTATTCAATTCCTTCTATTAGCTCACACTCTCCCTATATATATTTTGTTCAAATTTTCTATAGTTAATAAAATACTTTTTATTCATCCACTCAAGTTCAAATGCATTTTTTTGAAATTGTAGTGGATGACACTGGATGTTAATACAGTTTTTTCAAATATTAATCCAGTAATTAAATTTAATTAATTAATTTTATTTTTTTTTTAATTTAAGTTGCATATATCTACCAATAGATGGCGCCAAATAAACCGCCGAAAATTATTTATAAAGGACTTTCTACAATATAGAGAAAAAAAATAGGAATTGACTTTAAAAAAAAAAAAAATTTTATTACTTGTTTTTATTATTAAACCAATTTTTTGATAATATGACTAAAAAAACTTCTAAATGATGATCGCTTCGCTTTATATATTGAAATTTTTATGAATAAATAATTGATGAAACCGTACTTGATCAAAGTTACTCAAATGTATAACATAGCACTGGAATACGAAGTTAGTACAAGAAATATCTTTGGAAGTTTAAAGGATTAATTGAAATAATATATAGAAGCCTAATAATAATTTTGTAAGATTCATGATGTTAAAAGGAGTTAATTTGGGCAATTTCTATGTCTCCAAAGTGTTATATTAAAATTCAGTGTTTACATAGCACCCTATAAAAATCTGTGTTAGCATTGATAAGAATATTTAACAATAAATTTATATTCTTTATGAAATATTGTTATTTAATAATAAGAATATTTAACAAAGAATATAAATTTAAATTTTTAAATTTCCTTTTTCACTATACTATTTCTTTTAGAACTGCATTTTGAAAAATCGACTTTCTTATAATATTCTTGCATACTAATAGAGTGTTAGTAATTTCCTTATAAATGTACGTGACAGACTGTTGTGTCAATAGAAGTTTAAAGTTGTTTTGTTTTAAAGGGATTGTAATTATTTTAAATCAGAAATTTTAAATGATGTTAAGATCAATTAAACGGGTGCCTGATGCCGAGTGGCTAGCGCTCTGGCGCTCGGTAGTACACGTATCGGGTTCGAATCCCGGCGGTGCCATGAATGTTTGTAGTGGTTCGGAATACACTTTAAACCGTAGGCCGCGGTCCTTCATTTCTAAACATTCTTACTCCGCGTCCGTGGCTTATCTTCAAGTGACACGCGCCCCCTGGGTAATGCAAAGTGAGTAAAGTCTGTGCAGCGCTTGCCTTAAGGCATCCAAGACCAAGTGTTTGCCAGCTGCATTAGAACAAAAAAAATCAATTAAATTGCTTTGTTTCCTTATAGTGTGTCAGGTAACAACTTTTATTTTGCTCATACCAATCTCGAAAAAATTCTCTCTTTCTTGCCACTATCTTAAATTTATACATTAAATGTCTATAGTTTCATTATGTCATTGAAAAGGCTTTTAAAAATAAGAAAAACGTATGCTAACTTAAGATCAAAACCAGAAATATAAATACGAAACTTTATAGCAAATCATTATGGATTATAAAATGGAAAAAAAAATATAAATTTTTACTATGCTCAAAGTCTTTGCAAATATAAAAATTATATTAAAGCAGCATTTACCTATTAACAAGAAACACAAAAAACCTTCATCATAATACACTGAAGTGACAAAAGTCATGGGATAGCAATATGCAAATTTTCAGATGGCAGTAGCATCGCGTAGAACAGGCATAAATGCGCAGTGCTTTGGCAGAGCTTTCATTTCTGTTCAAGTTATTCATGTGAAGAGGTTTTGACGTGATGATGACCGCACGACGGGAATTAACAGACTTTGAAAGCGGAATGTTAGTTGGAGCTAGACGCATGGGTCATGGCATTTCGGAAATCGTTAGGGAATTCAACATTCCCAGATCCACTGTGTCAAGAGTGTGCCGAGAGTATGAAATTTCAGGCATAACATCCCACCATGGACAGCGCAGTGGTCGACCGCCTGCACTTAACGACCGAGACCGGCGACGTCTGTAAAGAGTCTTAAATTCTAACAGACAAGCAACACTGCGTCAAATAACCGCAGAAATCAATGTGGGACGTACAAGGGACTTGTCTGTTAGAACTGTGCGGAGAAATTTGGCTTTCTTGGGCTATTCCAGCAGAAGACCGACTCGAGTGCCTTTACTGACAGAACGACATCGCTTGCAGCGACTCTCGTGGGCACGTGAGCATATCGGTTGGTCCCTAGATGAATGGAAAACCGTGGCCTGGTCCGATGAGTCACGATTTCAGTTGGTAAGAGCTGATGGTAGGGTTCGAGTGTGGCGCAGACCCCACGAAGCCATGGATCCAAACTGTCAGCAAGGCACTGTTCAAGCTGGTGGTGGCTCCGTAATGGTGTGGGCTGTTTTTTCATGGCATGGACTTGGTCCTCTGGTGCGACTGGATCGAACATTGACTGGAAATGCTTATGTTCAGCTACTTGGAGATCACTTGCAGCCATTCATGGACTTCATGTACCCAAACAACGATGGGATTTTTATGGATGACAATGCGCCATGTCACCGGGCCACAACTGTTCGCGATTGGTTTGAAGAACATTCCGGACAATTCCAACGAATGATCTGGCCACCTAGATCGCCCGACATGAATCCTATCGAGCATTTATGGGACATCATCGAGAGGTCTGTTCGTGCCCAAAATCCTGCACCATCAACGCTTTCACAATTATGGACGTCTATCGAGACATCAGGGCTCAATATTCCTGCAGAAGACTTCCAACGACTTGTTGAGTCCATGCCGAGTCGAGTTGCTGCACTTCGCCGGGCGAAAGGAGGGCCGACACGATATTAAGAGGTATCCCATGACTTTTGTCACTTCAGTGTATATTGATTTTACAGCAGCACTTCTTCTTATACAAGCTGATGCAATTTAAATCGACTTATTTAAGAATGAACAATGGATTTACGTGACTCAAAGTATATGAGCAAGTTTTTCCGTTAAAATTTCCGTTTCCGCAGCAATACTAAATTTTAATGTTTTAAAATATCCTTCATTTCTAAACTTTTTTATACTTTTATGCAGAAATTTTATTTTTATTTAGTCTAACAAGAATTTAGCAATACTCAATATAGTGTTCAATTAAGTATCATGATATAAGTATGCTAATATTTTGTATCTTCAGTATGTGAATGCTTGATTTCCGTAGCTGTGGAAGTATCGTAATTGATATATTACAATGGCTAACAGGTAATTGAAAAGTTTTTGGTGATATATGTGACAAATTTATTAATATATTTCATTTAGTGCAAAGACTTTTTAATGATTTTTTCCGGATTTCATTACTGAAATACGTCAAAGAGATTCACTAAAAATTAATATTAAAATTGTTGGATTTTTTTGACTTTTTATTATTATTTTTTTTTTTTTTTAATTCAGGGTTATCTTGAATTTTGTCGCTTGAATTCGCCGCTAGAACAGCAGAACATGTAACAAATAATGCATTACTCAAGATGCTTGACATGAAGCTTGCTGTAATACATTACCATTTTGTAACCAAATTTTGAATGAACATCCTAAGGCCTAAATATTTATCGTGCCTACTGCGGCTTTTTGGTCGTCTGATGATGTTTATGGTTAAGCTTTGCTTATCCTGTTTCAAACTGAGATGGTTTGTGTTGGTGCGAAGCACCTTGGCTGCGAAGCAGCCGCTAACTTCTATCTTGAGTTGGAGTCCTTAGAAGTTATGAGATAATACATTGAAAAACAAAGCAGGTAAAGACTAATAGGTGACTTGCCCAGATATACATATACATATATATAAATAATTAAAAGAAAGAGACACATAAAGTTTTGAAGTAATCTAAACAAATCGAGGAAGGTTTTTATTCGTTCATTTTTTATTCTTTCATTTATATTTAATATATAAACATAGAAAAACAAATGAAAATAATTAAGAAGCAGAGTTGAAGAAAACGGTTCGAGATGAATACAAATAAACAGATAGAATTAATCTAAAAAGTAAAAAGAAGTACAGCGTAAGGAGAAATGATTGCGAAAACGCATTGGGTAAAATAAGGCGGGAACAAGTCAGGGGTGGGAAATGGAATCAATTATGAGAGAGGTTCGAGGACGTTGAGCATTTTTGGGGTTTTGGATGTCATAATCTGGGAGCCTTTTGATTAAATCGTTTTGAATATTAGGAAGATTCGAGTAAAAGTTATGGGCAAGCTTTTGAATAAATTGAGAGAATGGTGGATATCACTATTACGGAAAAACCAGGGGGCATTAATGATCATTCGAAGAATTTTATTTTGCAGGCGGCAAATAATATTAATATTGGTCTTAGCAGCGGATCCCCAAACCGGGCTAGCTTTCAAACTCAGATGCATCAGCTTCGAAATATAACGCAAAAATGTAGGCTAATTTTCTGATACTTTACATATTTCTTGTGATAAATAGGATAAAAAGGATTAAAAATCTTTACACACATTGATGCGATGAGAATAAACCAAGTTACAGATTATTGTTGGTATTATTTTGCCATTTTAAAAGTACCACTTTGTTTTCATATTGTTTTTTTTTATATACGAGTTTAATTTGCCTGGTATTTTTTTTAGTAGATGTCTTCTTTGAAAATTTCTTCGATTTCAGAAAATTTGCCTCGGTCTGAAATACACTGATACTAACTAAAGTGTTTGGTTGGTGTATGGATTCCTGAAGACTTCCTCTTATGGTTGGTGTTCGGATTCCTGAAGACTTTCCCTTTTGGTTGGTGTATGGATTTCAGAAGTCTTCCCGAAGCACCTTGGCTGCGAAGCAGCCGCTTGCTTCTATCTTGAGTTGGAAGTATAAGCAGTACGAAAACAATTAACGTTTCAAATTTGAAAATTAAATTTAGAAGTGGTATACTAAAATGTTTTCTATATGATATTCAGTTGCATTTTAATAAATTTAACTTTCAACAAAACTTTATGCATAAAGAATTTATATGGTGAAAGGTCTCTGGATTTTTGAAGTGTGCAAACTTAGACGAAACCTGTCAAGTAAAGTGAAACATGGGGCACTCTTGATGTGATGAGGATAAGACCAATAAGCCAAAAAGTTTTACATTTAGAATTGAGATGGAGGGAATAAAAGCACCAATACACCAGATGGCGCATCTAGGCATGCATATTTGAAATTCATGCCATAAATTCCTGTTACACAAATGCAGAATGCACGCATAAATATGACGGAAGCAGACAACGAAAAATAATGCAAGAAACCTTCAAGGTTTCTTACCTATCATGCATTTATAATATGTATGTTAAAAAAATAACTAATATAGCATAACACAAAAGTGAATAAAGAATTATATACGTGATATAACATTTATTTAATAATTATTATAATATTTGATTCAATTTCTTCGGCTTTTTTTTCATTTTTAAGTATGACGAACATTTGATATTAATTTTATTCACACAGGTATTTAATACTTCTCAAATATTTTAAATTATAAATACTGACTTTCGTATAACATGCTGAGTTTCGCCTAAAAGTTTGCAGTTCTTATTAGCATGTGTTAATCTATCTACATCCCAATTACAAATGATTTAAATTGATTTTAATGCTCTTTTTTACACTATAATATTGTACGTATTGAAAATTGAATATTATACGTATTGAATTAAGTTCATAACGATTAATAATGGAGATTATCAAAAGTGTATTATGGGTTATTTTATTATAAAGCTGAACTAGGAATTATTTTTTGTTATTTTTAATTTGAGTTAAAAAAAAAACAATTTTGGTTTCATTATCCATATATAACATTTGTACACAATTTTATATTGTAAAAAGGTATTGTGTATAGTTATTTGTATACAGATTATCTACTTTTGTATATAAAGAGAAACATTTTTAGAAAATACATAAAATTTGAAATTATTGTCAAATACACATTTTGTGTTTCTTATAAATCGCATTTCTGAAATATTTGCAGTCATTCACTTTGGTTTTATATGGATGGTTCATTTAATATGTCAAATGTGTCATATATAACAAAAAAATGTGTTTTACATTAAAACATTTAGGAAAAATAAAAATAATATAAAAATGAAACTGAAATCTGCTCGGCAAATTTCAACTTATTATGTGTGAATTTCGGATAACGGGCGAATAAACTCAGGAATATACCAATGCTTAATATTGCACGAGATATATGACGCAATTGATTGGAATACTACAAGAATGGCCAAATTCAACTTGAATATAGCAATGTTGAATGGATCAAGAACTTCATGAAGAATGTGTTGTTCAAGAATCTCTAAAAGAATACACAAAAGTAAGATAAATATCGTCCCAAATGAAGAATGAAGTATTTAAATTTTACAAGAAATGTTATCACATTCAATAGCCAAAAGAATATATCAAAGTTTGGAAATATTAGTCGTAAATGAAGACTGAAGTATTCCAAATTCTACAAGAAACGTAATCATATACAATACCTCAAAGAATGTATCAAAATTTGAAAATTCTAAGCATAAATGAAGAATGAAGTATTCCCAATTCTACAAGAAACGTTGTCACATTCAATAGCCTAAAGAATATATCAAAGTTTGAAAATTCTCGGCATAAATGAAGAATGAATTATTCCAAATACAATAAGAAGCACCATACAGCTCAATAGGCATGGGAAAATGCCAAAAATGATAAATATGAAACCCCAAGAAGAAGGAAGTGATCAACGCACTACGAGTACTTATAGTCATTAGAAATACAAATGTTTAAAAATCCCAGCCCAAAACATGAAAAGTGATTCAAAACCATACTACAAAACACTTCAAGCAAAAGCCAAATTCTCCAGAAAATTCCTGAAGAATTTGGAATGGAGTTTTATTTGCTTGCTGCACTTTTTGGTTTGCGCCACGAACCCTTAACCAGGACAACATCATGTTCACACTGACTGAAACGACGACGATTTGTAGGTTGACGGAGGTCCTTGGTATGGGTAACCGCTAACTCCTTCTTTGCATATGAGAGGGAAGTTACTTTAGCTTTAAGCCCATTGCATTAAAAATAAAACAATTAAAATAGAGATAATAATATATGGAGAGGAGAAGTTTTTTTTTTCTTCTTTTCAATAAAGTATTTAATAATTATTAATTATAATTTAATAATTAAAATAATAAAGTCAAAAGAGGATTTTGAAGAATTACAAACTGAACGTAGTTTGAAAGAGAACTTAAAAATAAAAATACTTTCAATAGGTTAATCAAATTCAAAAAGGAGTACAAGTTAAAAATAACAAAAACGTTTTAGAGCAGTTTATTAAGAGAGGATGAACTGGTAATGGCGGGGGAAATCTGCGAATCGTACAAGTTCAGTTGCAAGTGAACGATAGAAGAGCAGAGCCTGGGGGAGGGGAAACGAAAACGTTTCGACTACCAAGTCCTGTAAACAATATAGTCACTACGTGGCATGGTTAGATAGTTTGGAGCATATACAGTTGGCAAAGATTTGTAGCTTGTCAGTTTTATTTTTGGTAGAATTAATTTGATTGATTAAATTTGGAAGATTTTTGATATCAGTGAAAAGGGAAATAAATTCTTTCATTAATATAACAGCATTTTGCAATAAGTTGAGATCATGTTCACACTTTATAATAATACAAAATTTGTACTTACCAAAAAAAATAATGACAAAAAGGACCTTCATTCTAATTTTGCTTTACCTTCACTACCAAACGAATTAGCTTCTAAAAAGATTTTCGCTGTTAGAACTGACGATTTGTAAATGAGCTACAAATTAAAGTGACGCATGGAAAGGAAAAATATTCATACTTCCGGTAAAATTTCGTTTGCCATAAATAAACATTCAAATAATGAAACTGTTTTAAAATAAATTTTATGTAATTCCTTTTTATAATTTTCTGGTGTTTTTTTTCCCCCCATTAATTGTGTATAGAATTTAATAATTAATTTATGATTTTCCAGTTAAATATGATGGCTTAAAATTCCCAGATAAATATATACAATAAAGGGCCTGAATGGTCGAGTTGCTAGCGCTCTGGCGCTCGGTACCACAGGTTTCGGGTTCGAATCCCGGCGGTGCCAGGGTTGTTTGTAGTGGTTCGGAATCCACTTTAAAAAGTAGGTCCCGATCCTAATAGGATCGTACAGCGTTGCGGGGCATTGTTATTCCGCGTCCGTGGCTTGTCTTCAAATTACACGCGCCCCCTGCGTAATACAAAGTGAGTACGTCTGTGCAGCACTTGCCTTAAGTCCACTCGGCTGACTGTCCATTGGAATCCGGTGTGAAATGATGGAGCCATGTTTCATCCGTTACATATCGACGCAAAAATTCGGGTTTATTACGATTGAACAGCTCCAAACACTGCTTAGAATCATCAATTCGTTGTTGTTTTGGGTCGATTGTGAGCTCGCGCGGTGCCCATTTTGAACAGAGCTTTCGCATATCCAAATATTCATTCACGATATGTCCAACATGTTCCTTTGATATCATTAGAGTCTTCGCTATCTCAATCAACTTCACTTTATGGTTATTAGAAATTCTTTTGTGGATTTTTTTGATGCTTTCGTCGGTAACAGCCTCTTTGGGGCATCCACAGCGTGCATCGTCCTCGGTGCTCATTTCGCCTCGTTTAAATTTAGCAAACCTCTTCTCTACGGTTGATTTTCCTGGTGCAAAGTCCGAATAATGTTTATCAAGCCAAGCCTTGGCTTCAATAGAATTTTTTTTCGCCAAAAAAGCAATGCTTCATTAACACACGAAAATCCTTTTTATCCATTTTTTCAAACTGACAAAAGTTGCTTCACTAAAAATGCTATAACTCACATACTAATAGTGCAACAGCTGTCAAATTTATATACGTGTTTTTTGAAGGTTAGGGCTAACTAAAAATCATATGGATTTAATACTAGTAGCTCCATCTATGTGTCAGCCTACGAACATGTCAGCCCAACTGTTATTTAGTCAGAAAGGTCAATTCCACGAACCCTTTTCGTGGAGTAACGAAAAGGATGGAACGAAAGGGAATCTTTTCGTGGAATAATATTTTGAAATACTTAAAATAAAATTACAAATGTAAATAGTGAACCAAGAAATGTGATACGATGTATATTTTGTTCATTAAAAAATATTGAAACGCATTACTAAATTTAAATCTTATAAAAATTCACTATTAAAAATAAATAATAACAAAATGCGTAATTAAATATTGCCAAGTCAAATACTGAATTTTTTTAACTTTAAATAAAAATATCTAATTGAGAAGGAATTGCTGTGAATTGCAATTTTTTTTTGTATTAAGAATTTAACACTATTCTTTTCAACCTTCTATTCAAATTAATTTTAAATTGCTTTGTTTTACACAAAACTCCCGAGTTTTTAAATTAGACTTGGAGATAAGCAAAAAGATAATTACTATAGACTTCAGCCGCTTGCAAAAGATGGATCCCAGCCGAAACCCCAATTTATGTAGATTTACACCGGTTTCAACTGATGCATACCGGCCGAACCTACAGTTTTGTTAAGACTTTACCAGTCTAACAGTGGCTGTACTTTTACAGTGGGTGTCTAGGGGTGTATTTCCAAGCGAAATAAAGAAGCGTTGGTTTTCTCTCAACAACACATATTTAATGAATATGTTTACATCAATATTTACAGAAAGTATTGATACATTCACAACCATTTTCTACCGCTGCTTGACGCAGTGTCTCCCATGTCAGTTAGCTTTCCCCTCTCGCGCCCAACTACGGGGTTTCTTCCCTTCTTCCAGGGCCAGAGTTCAAGGTCCAATACTGCCACTACATGGCAAAAGGTTGGTGTGAAAGACACATAGTCCGTGATGTGTTTCCATCTGGTGCTTAGCAGGTAAACAAATCCTACATTACTTCGAATAGAAATCGAAATAACTTGCCTAGAATTCTAGTGATATTAACATCTAGTAATAAAACTTCTCAATCGTTACATATTTTATTATTCAAAAGACAAAATATTTTAAATAAAATATTTTATTCAGAAATTCTCTTCAACAAAGTGATAACAGTCAAAGCAAGAATGATAAATGCATTCAATGCAGCGCTACAGCTATGGACACAGTCGCTATTGCTAAGTGCATCCTCAATTTCTTTACAAGCCTCTTTGAAAGCTCTACTTCCTGCATCCCTGTACCGTTGATGAAACATCATTGCTTCTTCACCGCAAGTGGAATTGGTTTCTTCATAAAGGCATTGGTTGTAATCATCTTCGAATCTAAAATATACATTATTAAACTATAAGACATTGCATTTATTTAT
This sequence comes from Caerostris darwini, assembly GCA_021605075.1. Lineage (NCBI taxonomy): Eukaryota > Metazoa > Arthropoda > Arachnida > Araneae > Araneidae > Caerostris > Caerostris darwini. The sequence continues at coordinate 709,724 of BPLQ01014835.1, forward strand.
TTTTACTTTATCTAATAAAGCATGTTATTTAGTTTCCATTGAGCATGTTTATGACATCATGCACAGACACCAGAAGTAAGAATTACAGATTATAAGTTATTTAAAATTGAAAAACTCTTCATTGAATATTGTTTGTAAGAATTTAATTAAAAGACGTCTATATACACGGGGTTTTCAAAATAATGGAAACACCATAGATTTATGAAATCTTTTATTAGTATGGTGTAGGACCGCCTTTGGCATATAACACAGCTTGGATTCGCATAGGAATCGATTCAAACAAGTGCTGAATAGTTTTTAGAGGAATATTGTACCATTCCTCATGGAGATACTGCGAAAGATCTGGGAGAGATGCTGGTGGAGGATATCGATTTCGTATTGAACGCTCTAAAATAAGACCATAACGGTCAATGATTTTGACATCGGGTGACACGTAGTTCTCTTTCACTGAGCTTTTCTTTCCGTCCACTCTTTAGATTTGCCGAGCTTCCCTTGCCACGCTCTGTGTATGCTGCCATGACTTTAGCCACCGTACCTCTAAAAAAGCTTAAAAGTTAGGATGTTTCGGTTACACGGGCTCCTACAATTTGGCCTCCTTGAAAATCTGAAAGATCCGACATTTGACGCGTTTGAAATAAATCCAAGACTTAAGATCTTTAATAAAGCTACCACATACTACCAGAATATATGCATTTCTATTTAAAAAAAAAACTGGTAGTTATTATTATATTTTGATGGTTACGAAGGGCCTGAATGGCCGAGTGTCTAGCGCTCGGTGCCACAGGTTTCGGGTTCGAGACCCGGCTGTGCCATGGATGTTTGTAGTGGCTCGGAATCCACTTTAAGCCGTAGGTCCCGGTCTCCTATGACTGCAAGAGCGTCACGGAGCAGAAGTCAGACTTCTACCTACGGGTGCTCCATCAGAACAGCAGCTGCACTCTTCTCCCCTCCTTCCATAAGGGACACAACAACAATAACAACAATGCTTACGAAACGCATTCAAAAAGGTCACTTTTATTCCCAGGTGTTTCCATTGCTTTGATAACCCCCGGTATATAATTTTAGTATGTTCAATCAATTTCGGTTTCCAACACTATTTTGTGTCATCTACTCAAATCGATAAATTATTGCATAACGGCGATACATTTATTTGGAGTGTTTTTTCAAAGAAAACGGTTGCTATGTATGAAAAAAATAAATAAAAATTGATCACATTTAATTTAAAATTCCATGTATGCACATACTTAAGATATTTTTTATGCCTGGTTGTGTGTTCACCTATAAATACTTTTGCTATTGCTGAATAGGTTTTCATATATATATATATATATACTCTGTAAAAAATTTCTTGGAATTGAAATTAATCAGTGTATCACGTACAGTATTAATATTTCCTTGTTAGCAAAACAAGGAAAATTTAGAAAAAAATTTTTATTTAAAAATATACTTAAAAATTGCAGGGTGCAAAGACAGGCCGTAATATAAATTCCATAAAAAGGTTTCGGGCATTAAATTTTAATCATTTTGAATGTAGGATCAACTATGCTAATGCCATAACTTTCCCTCATTATTGCCAGACTAAATTGAGCACGATTGTTGTTGAATTTCTATCATGCCCTTTGAATTTCAACTATGACTATGTCATTTTATATGGTGGAAGTGAATTGCATCAACTTTTACTTGATGGGGTTTTGAATTATAGTTACAGAATTTGCTGAATTATATACGGTAAATCAAAACCATTTGTTTCCTTCTGTATGTAGTTAGTTTTGTGTAAATATAACACTTAATTAAAGATAAGGTCGAGAATCATTTTTTTAAAATTTATTCTTCTGACAACATATATGTATTAGAGTATTCATTCATAAATAACAATGCATCATAACCATAAAAATCTGACATCGATTTCCAGATGTTATACAAACATCAAATCAAAAGTATTTAAATAAGCCTAAATTATTATTTTTTATTTTAAAATGTTGTATAATTACATTTATTATTTATATGTAGAATTAAGGGTATCCTATTAGTTCATAAAAAATGTACAAAAAGAGGAAAACATGAAAAAATTAATATTATAGTCAATTTTTTTTTTTTTTACATTCAGTATTTTTAGGACGGACTGGTTTTTAAGTTAAAAACAGATTTAAATAAAAATACAAGAATGAACAGTATAGCACCTTTTTATTTATTTTGCCTATGGATATTTTGTGCTATTTCCGCGAATTAAAAAAGGAGGAAAGTGTGAAATGGTATGTGTGGTTATATGCATGGTAAGTATGAAAAAGTAAAATTGGATTTTATACCCTACGTATATATCAGGCATTAAATACAGATTAATTACTTATAACATATTTAAAGTGAATTAATAAAAATAGTAGCAGTACTACTGTGTCCAAAAAAGTAAGACTAGTTTTCAATTTAAATTTCCCGGGCATATGGTGTTTAATTTTTCTTCTTTTTTAGGTTGTTGGCACTGTCCTTGACATCTGTGTGAAATTTGACGTTAAAATATTCATCATTGCTTGAGTTACTCTTGGTTTTGTGAGATGCTAAAACTAATTCCGGCGATTTTTGAAATGTCTCTTCAATCGACTGAAAGCGGTGTCCCCGGGGTGGTCTTTTGAGTTTAGGGAATAGCCAGAAATAACACGATGCTAAATCAGGTGAATACAGTGGTTATGGAACGATACGGGTTTCATTTTTGGCGAAAAAGTCACGAAGAATCAATGCGCATTCAATGTTTTCGGTACCAATCAAGCGTTTGAGGCCCAAAATATCTTTTAAAATGGAATTTTGAAATTCCAACATCATCAGCAAAATCTCTAATTGTACATGGATGGTTTGCAAGCAAACGTTTAATGGTTTGGACGTGAGCTTCGTCGGTTAATGTTGGTGATCAACCAGAGGGATCTTCGTCTTCATCGCGTTCTCTGCCTTCTTTGAACTATTTTTACCACTTATAAACATTTCTTTCCGATATAGGAATGCTCAGCGAATGCCTTCTGCAACATTCTATACGTTTCTGCAAACAAAATTTAACGTTTCACGTTAACTTTTAACGTTTCCACACACAAATATTCATTCCGCAAACAAAATTGAATGCAGGTTCTTTGTTTAATTAATTCAGACATTTCAAAAATCGCCGGAATCCGTTTTAGCATCTCACAAAACGAAGCGTAACTCAAACACTAATGAATATTTTCACGTCAAATTTCACACAGATGTTAAGGACATTGAAAACAACCTAAAATTGAAATACCATATGCCCGTGAAATTTTAAATTGAAATTAAATCTTTCTTTTTGGACACAGCAGTATGATGGTTAAGTAAATATAAATATGGTGAATTGCAGTAGTTTGCTAAAGTACTTACCTGCAACGAACTTGCCAATAATCTCGCCCACGCATTTTATCTGTTGTCATGTTAAGACGAGACGTTTCTGCCATCTGAGGAAACAGGCATGGAACACTATTAACTGCAGAGGTATCGAATATACATTCCTTATGTTTTTTATACACTGAAAGAAATTTCAGCAAGTGATTTTTGATGTTATGGATTTTGATCGCTTTTTTTATGTTCCTGACATTTGCAGTCATTCTAAGTAAATGTTTTATTAATGCATGCTTGAAAGAGTCAACATTAAAATACTTTAACAAAAATACGAATACTATATCTTAAAAAAATAGTGAAGTTGTTGCCTCAGGGATAAATAGCTGCACATCGATAGGTTGAAGTCAGCTCTAGATAATGTAAACATCCTGTTTGTGTGGGCTGTCTGGGTGGGGTGCGCTGACTGGAGAGTCAGTCAGTCTTTGGTTATCGGTGCTCATTGGCCCCCATAGGGCCTAAAACACCTGGCTTGTTGGGATGAAGGCACTGATAATATGTACAGTGAGATATGAGCATTACAAGTTAGAGAGCAATAATTTAAGTCTCCAAATTTAAATTAGAAAGATTACAGTTAAATTTAAAAAGTAAACAAAAAAACAATTAAAATAGATCAGCAAATAAATACACAAAAAGAGTTAAGGAAAATAAAACAAAAATTTAAAGCATAAAACACTAAACAAAAAATTTTACACTACAAAATGAAGAAACTGCTGCTAGAAATGATGACTAAAGAATCAGGTCAGGGTCGAACTCATTGCCTGAAGACAGCAAGAACAACACACATGACAACCGATCCAGTTCGTCTAGGACAATTGTAGATTTTTAAGAACAGCCCGAGGGCGTTTAGCATTTTCCGGCAGAGTGAAATCGTATCTCGGAAGATTACGCATTTCATCATTCGGAATATATTTTCAAGACTTGCATAAAAATTGCTGGCAAGCTTGAACATAAAATTTTGAATAGAGGGGAGGTCAAGACTGCGACGAATGTCATCATTTCTAAAGTACCATGGAGAGTATGACTGACTGGAGAGAGGGAGAGAAATGTAACACTTAAAGCTCGTGCTCACCAAGGCGACAAGATGCAAGCGACCAAAATTTGACCCACCGCGGCCGCCTGAAACCGGTTTGCAGTTCGCCGCGTGGAGTAGACCAACTTTCAACTTCAAGCGGTTTTTCACTATGCGTAATGCTATTTCTGACGTTTCGCTGTGAAGGGGTCGAAAAAATTTGGTCGCTTGCCTCTTGCATCTTCACGTCTCTCGCCTCGGTGGGAACGAGCCTTTAAGGCTCGTTCCCACTGACGCGTGAAGAGTTGATCATTCACTAGCCGCCTGAAACCGGTTTGAAATCCGCCGCTTCGAGTTGACGAACTTTCAACTCGTAGCGGAACTTCACTAGGCGTAATGTTATTTCTGACGTTTCGCTGTGAAGGGGTCGAAAAATTTTTCTTGTCTGTCGCGTGAATCTTCAACGCTTCACGCCTGAGTGGGAACGAGCCTTTACAGTTTGAGTTTGGTCGTGTTTACAGTCCGCTAGTGCGATGTGTTTTATTCTTAGACCATAACAAGTAGGTATACTAATAATTGCTATTAGGTCATTAATTTATTCGTAATGTCCCTTATAAGCCATCGATCACCGAAGTCAAGCATCATCGGGCGCGGTCAGTACTTGGGAGGGTGACCACCTGGGAACACCGCGCGCCGTTGGCATTCAAAATTTTGGGGCCTGAATGGCCGAGGAGCTAGCGCTCTGGCACTCGGTACCACAGGTTTCGGGTTCGAGTCCCGGCTGTGCCATGGGTGTTTGTAGCGGTTCGGAATCCACTTTAAACCGTAGGTCCCGGTCTCATAGGATCGTAGACCGTTACGGGGGCATTGTTACTCCGCGTCCGTCGCTTATCTTCAAGTTACACGCACCCCCTGGGTAATGCAAAGTGAGTACGTCTCTACAGCGCTTGCCTTAAGGCATTCAAGACGTCCATGTCTAAGTGTTTGCCAGCTGCATTAGAAAAAAAAAAAAAATGTCCCATATAAAATACCTTGCATTTTTCCCAACTTAAAAATCATGCTTATGTCTACTGAGCTTTTCTCAACAATATTCATAAGCATTTCGATATTTAAACTTCATTTTTCCAAAGGAGAGATTTATAAGCTTGGCTTGGCTCCCTGGTCTGATGTTGCAATGTCAGATCAGGTAGTTTGTTCAATCCTGTCAATATGCCTGAGCTCTCAAAATTACTTAAACTTCATATCTTCGCTAACGTATTAACAGGCTTATAGATGAGATCATTTTCTACCATGGTTAAAATATTAATTGAAAATTTGGGTACTTACGTATTAACGGTACCTTGGCGACAGTTGCGCCAATAAAGAGCACAGGGGCCAACCGCAGCTACAGATTTGGCGGTTTTTAAGTTGCGCCAATCTACACTTAAAATTTTTGTTCAAAATAATAAAATATATAAAACACTTCATTTAAAATCAAAACGCTTTCAAAATTCAAAACACTTTTATCAATTTCCACAACACAATTTGGTCCACCTACCTTCTTTTTTTGGTTTATTCTCCATATCCAAGACACATAATTCACGCATGTAATTGTTCCAATCTATAACAGATTTATCCGATAAATCAAGTTGCTTTTCACAAAATTTAATCGACGTCAACTCCTCGCACCAGCAGTATATGAATTTCAAAGCTGTACAAAATGGAATTCTGCTTCCCTCAAACCAGTTGTCTTTTCTAAGTCCACACGATAAGCACACTGACTGAAATTGCATTTCCAAAACTAACGTTTACCAAAATAAAGTTTCATGTCATGGGAATTGGGACATTTTCGTTGTTTTGGTAAAATATTTCGCTCCTGAAAAAATAAAATTGCATCTTGTTCTGTTTCTGGCAAATCCCAAATACGCATTTTCGTAGCACTACAAAATGGTTTCAAAACTCAGCAAATCTGCAGCTGTTAGATTGGCGCCACTTAAAAACCGCGAAATCTGTAGCTGTTAGATTGGCGACAAGGTATCGTTAATACGTAAGTACCAAAATTTGCAATTTATTTTCAGTGATAGAACTACACACTTTAATGCCCTCCAAAGTCAATCAAATATTCATCTTTTGACCACGCATAGAATTTTTTACTGAAGAATGCAAGAGATAGTTATGGAACATTTTGTTTTACGCATAATGCATTATTCGATATCCCTTTTGTCTTATTCTTGATAGAAACTTCTATTTTATATTGCTAATAGGAATATTTGAAAGTATACATTTTACAATTTGATGTCATGAACTAAGAAAAATGTTAATCATTATTTGAAACGATCAAAACATTGGCTGAATAAATTATTTAGTACTTTTTAGAAAAATAATAATAAACAAAAATTCAGAAAAATGGTAAAAATTATGCTGAAGGGTTTGCAAAATTCTAGCATAGATTTTAGTTCAGTTTACTGAACTGTTATTAAAGTTTTTTTTTTGTAAATTATATCGATAAATGCTTAAATTTTAATTTATATTGTGTACAAAAATAAAGGTTTTTTCCCATCCTATAAACAATACTTTCTAAAAAAATTTCACAAACAATCTAAAGTTTTAATTTGAAATTATAATATTGAAAATCACTTTGGCAAAAATTCATTATGAGAACTAATCATGACAAAACATTTTTTATTTCTACATAGATATCACTTAAAGGAGAAAAAATAACAAGCTAAGTTTAAAAAATTATGTATACAATTTGCCACATATTGTTTTACTTCAATTTGAAATGCAAGGGTACATAGACAGAGATTAACTATTGCTTTAATAAAGACCCTATTATAGGTAGATTTGCTTTATATTAAAAAGTTATACGGTTGTTGTTGTTGTTTCTTATACCACTTGGCTGGCCAAGCCCACGGGCCCATACGTACTCATGATTGAAGGGGAAGGAAGCAGCTTCTGTTGTGATGGAGCACCCCGTAGGTAGAAGTCTGACTTTGGCTCCGTGACGCTCTTACAGTCATGGGAGACCGGGACCTATGGCTTAAAGTGGATTCCGAACCACTGCAAACATCCATGGCACTGCCGGGATTCGAACCCGAAACCTGTGGCACCGAGCGCCAGAGCGCTAGACACTCGGTCATTCAGGTCCCAAATGTGTGAATGCCAACGGCACGCGGTGTTCCCAGGTGGTCACCCCCCCAAGTACTGACCGCGCCCAATGATGCTTGACTTCGGTGATCTAACGAGAACCGGTATATTCAGCATGGTATGGCCGTTGTCACGTTATACGGTAGGTATTTAATGAAGAATTAAACTATGCAACATGACGTTAATGGGAACGTAATAGTAATATAAAAAAATTCAATTCATTCAATACTTACGTGTATTTAATTCTGATCCTTCAGTGCATACGGCTTTGCGGACGTCCACTATATCTTTGGCAATGGGGTCTGATTCGACATCGCACTCTCTCAGTATCATGGTTTCATAACAATCAAATGCATTTTTTCTATTACAGAAAATTTTAGAAAAAAAAAATTATTTTAATTAGCTTGACCTGAAATTAGGTTTTTGAAACGACATAGTTAACATAATTGTTATCTAGTACTACTGTGCCCAAAAAGTAAGACCAAATTTCAATTTAAAATTCCCGGGGCTTATGGAATTTAAATTTTGTCTTCTTTTTTTATGTTGCTGGCACTGTCCTTGACATCTGCGAGAAATTTGATGTCAAAATATTCATCAGTGTTTGAGTTACGCTTGGCCTTTGTGAATCACTAAAACTGATTTCGGCGATTTTTGAAATGTCTGAATTAATTGAGCAAAGAACTTGCATTCAATTTTGTTTGCGGAAACGTATAGAATATTGCAGAAGGCATTGGGTGAGCATTCCTGTGTCGGAAAGAAATGTTTCTAAGTGATAAAAACAATTCAAAGAAAGAGAGCGTGTTGTAGACGAAGAGCCCTTTGGTCAACCATCAACATCAACCGACGAAGGACAAGTCCAAACAATTAAAGATTTGGTGCTTGCAAACCTTCGATTAGAGACCTTGCTGCTGATGTTGGAATTTCAAAAGGATAGATCAATTTCATTTTGGTCCTCAAACGCGTCAAATCTCGATTGGTACCGAAAATGCTGAATGCGGCAGTTCACACTGCATTGATTCTCCGTGTATTTTTTGCTAAAAATGAAACCCATATCTGTCCACAACCACCGTATTCCCACCGGACGACTTCTGGCTGTTCTCTAAACTCAAAAGACCACTCCGGGGTCACCGTTTTGAGTCGATTGAAGAGATTCAATGTGAATCGCCGCACGCTTTGAAAGCCATCCCTGCCGATGGCTTTTTAACACGCATTGAGGATTTGAAAAAAAGTTGACATAAGTGAATTGTGTCCGGAGGGGATTATTTTGAAGGCGGTAAAATAAATTTGGAAAAACAAATAAAGAGTTTTTGAAGGAAAAAAAATTGTTCTTACTTTTTGGGCACAATAATATCTGATTACGAAATCCAATAATCAGAAAACTTATTTCATTTTGGTGTCAGATATCTACTTTCTATTATGTGTGCTGCCCTTTGAGGATTCTTTAAGGTAACTTACGTTATTAAATCGTAGAAATAGTGAGTTTTTTTATCGTCCGATATAACGTTTTTTTATCGTCCGATATTTTTTTCTTCCTAGTACGACTTTTTTTTTCATGCTCATAGGAAACATTGTACCTATTGCACATGCGTATCTGTAATACTGCACTGTTGAACTAACCTATGAGCATGCGCGCTAGGAAGAAGAATATCGGACGATAAAAGAACGTTATGCAAAAACTTTCTATTATCCCAACACCTCTCATTAAATCCGAATTAACGTGAAACATCCAAACAAGTTTTTAGTTATTATTTTTTAAGCAGACCGCAAGTTAACAGCGTCATTGATTTAATGTCTAGACCAGGGGTGACCAACCAGCGGGCAGCAGGCGGCTCACCTTGAATAATTTTCCGGCCCGTGACATTTATCACACTTTTACAAAAGATATTTATTTTATAATGGCTAAAATTGTGAAAAACAATGTATTAAAAAAAGGCATTATGAGTACATCCATATATTCAAAAATTAACTGCCGATATTATGAGAAAAATTTAACTTTGATTTTAAAATAATATTCTTGCGAATATACTACTGTGCTCAAAAAGTTAGACCAATTTTTTTTTTTTCGAAAACTCTTTAATTATTCTTCCAAATTTATTTCATCCCCTTTCTTCTCAAATGTATTTCAACTTTTTTCCAATGCATGCTAAAAAGTCATCGGCAGGGATGGCCTTCAAAGCGCGCGGCGATTCACATTGAATCTCTTCAATCGACTCAAAACAGTGTCCACGGAGTGGTCTTTTGAGCTTAGGGAATAGCCAGAAGTCGCACGGTGTGAATACGGTGATTGTGGCAGTATTTAATTTTATTCGAAATTTTATTTCGGTATATTTGATGTACTATACGTTAATTTTATTTTTATAATTATTTTCTCATAAAAGGCTTCAAAATTTTGAAATATTAATTCAGGAATTTAACCGCAATAGGAAAAAGAAACATTATTTGTACTAGCTTAATTAGCTGTATTAGTTTGGTATTTGTACCAGCTCCGTCGCTTTTTGAGCAGTGACCATTTTATATCTTTTTGCCTATATTAGCATGATGTAATGGAATTTATTCTCCACTATTACACCACACAACTGTGTGTAGAGCTGAGTTGCCCTTTTACAGTTTGGGAATGATGTGGGTGAGAAGAAGTTTGATTGGGCTCTGTGACGCTCCTATGAGATCGGGACTATAGCTCAAAGTGGATTCCGAACCACTACAAACATCCAAGGTGTCGAAAATGATGTCGATCTAGAACTTTTTATTTGTTTATCACGTGAACACTTTTCCTCTCTTAACTGTAACCAACCGTACTTCGGTTAAAGAACTTTTTTCGCGCTCTGAACTTTGGTACTTCCTTGTTAGTAGTTCGCCGCGCCAAGATGCGGTTTCTCTGTCTGTATGTCCAGTAGTTTTTTGTGTCATCTCGTCATTATAATATGCTTAATAAAAATATTGTAAATAGATATTGGAATTAATTGTCTACATCCCGCTCTTTTGGATATCTCACTCTTAATATTACTGAGAACTGGAAAGGTAAGAGAAATTTTGTATGAACCTTCCTAATTTTTTTTTTTTTTTTTTTTTTGGAGGATTGTTTTGGTGAGGTAAAACAAGGCACCGCCGGGATTTGAACCCGATACTTGTGGTACCGAGAGCCACTCGGCCATCAGGCCCCAAATATCCTCCACTGCTTATTATATACATGAAAAAGAGTTGAGTTTTAATGATAAAACTGAGAAAAGAAACTTACGAACAACTCTCATTATTCGGAAGGTTAAATCCACCAGGACAGTCCGTTTCAGACAGCAGCATGCATGTCCAATCACAGGATGCGATTCCTAAAAAGGCTGAAAATAAAAGTTTAAATGCACGAGTAATACATGAAATGCAATATCAAATTGATTATATGAAAATTTTCATTTGTTCTATACTATATTTAGCATATTAAATGTTTAGCCATATGAATTTAATATAACTTTTTTTAAAGAGTATTTAAGAATATAAAAGAAACATTATAAGCTTGAACAATGGATCGGCAATACAAAAACAATTCCTTTTTTTATCTATTGTAGAATCAACCGTAATTGTAGGGTACTATAGATAAAAAAAGGAATAAATAAATAAATTATGCACGTAAATGTACAGCGTATATTTATTATGCGTAATAATTATTTATTACAAACTTTAACATTGTTAATATATTATGATGTGCTGCTAAATTTTTCTAATAAAGTGAAGGCGATTAAACAGACGCTACAGTGATAATTTTTAATGCATTATATAAAACTATAATATATCAATCATATAAAAAATTATTAACAAAAAATTGTAATGCAATAACTTTGTATCCATAGCAATGAACTTGGTCCATAGCAATGACCTTAGCAATGGTAGAATGGTCAGGTTTCGTGGCATACATTAGAGCAAGAGTGGCCAACCCACGGCCCGCCATGAATATTATTTTGGCCTGTGAGATTTATTATACTTTCACAAAATATATTTAATGATTGAATTTGTTAATAATTAATTGAATTTGTTAAATTTGATAATTATTGTTTACTTATTATGGTGGGGGTTTGCAATTATATCACAATGATAGTGGTGTCTTGTGAGAAATACGGAACTTGAATTCTTGAGTTTGATATGAATAGATGGTTGGCCTGTCGGTTGCTGATAAGTCGGAATTAAGAAAGAGAAAATTCCCTTATGTATGCTTCCAATTTTGTCGCTAGGAAATTGAAATAATATTTGATTACATGCATATAATGTTAATAATCTTCAAAGCATTATTGAAATTTTCTTTTCATTTCAATAATGCTTTGAAGATTATTAACATTATATGCATGCAAATAATAATTCAAAATTCAAGATTCAAGATTTTCATCTTGAATTTTGAATTATTATTTGCTCTCCTATCCAGAACCATCAGAGTTCACCAAACTTACCTTTGCAAAAATTATAAGCATTTATCTTGAGTAAAATGTACACTCTCCATAGTTAAATCATGGCAAGAGTTAAGCTGAAAGAGCTTACACTCAAGAGCCAAAACATTATGACCACCCCTACATTTTGCAATGAACTCGCCTGGATGACGTGGAAGGCACGTGATCAGGTGGAAGTGGTATTTAACTGGTATTAATCCATGCCAAGGCGGGTTGAAGCTGTGTTGCGCGCCAAAGGTGGGCCAACTCGTTATTGACAGGTGGTCATAATGTTTTGGCTCTTGAGAGTATATTTTTAAAAAAAAGAGCATTTTCAGTTTTATAATCTACCATTCCTGAAGAGTAATTGGCACTTGTTAAATAATCTCAGCTGAAAGCACAATTTGGGTATATATTCAAAATAGAAAAAATCAACGAATTTTAGCCTTTACTAGACTATACTTCAAATTTTGTTATAGGCGTATCAAGTTGTTATGTGTCTTAAGTTGATTTTTTTTTGGAAGCAAATAGAAATATCCACTATACTGGAAGAAAAGAAATTACTTAAGTGTGCTTTCTCAACACCGGTTTGGTCAAGTTGTAACCATTTTATCGTCAACTTGGTTACTGCGTATAACACCAATGATTATGGAGATGTCGTGTACATTCAGAAGGTGAAACTTCAAAATACAAAAAAAAGAAGAAAAAGAAATACCATATTCCTTCTTGTCACAAAGACTAGTGTGAGAATAGTAACATGCATTATATTTTAGGTGACCTTAATTACACTGCAAGTGCACACATATAACTAATGTAGAAAAGAGAAACACACACTGTATGTGTTTATTTATTTCAAAATATTTCTTTAAGCAAATCAAACACTTTCTATAATTTTGCATTTTTAAATGCAGTCTAAATTTTCCTATTCATTTAGTTATCATTCAATTGAAACATGGTAAGACAGCTTCAAGAAAATATTATTTTAAATCATCTTCGTCGTTTCCTATTTATCATTTTGTATATATATATATATATATTTCAGATATAAATATATAACATTTATATATATATATATTTCTTATATAAATATATACACTCAAGAGCCAAAACATTATGACCACCCCTACATTTTGCAATGAACTCGCCTGGATGATGTGGAAGGCACGTGATCAGGTGGAAGTGGTATTTAACTGGTGGTATTAATCCATGCCAAGGCGGGTTGAAGCTGTGTTGCGCGCCAAAGGTGGGCCAACTCGTTATCGACAGGTGGTCATTATGTTTTGGCTATTGAGTGTATATATATATTATATATAATTTGATAGGACAATTTCCCTTTGTATATATATATATATTTTCTTCTAATGCAGCTGGCAAATAGACCGTGATCTTTCGCCATAAGGGCTGCACCGATGTTACTCACTTTGCATTACCCAGGGGGCGCATGTAACTTGATGGTAAGCCACGGACGCGGAGTAACAATGCCCCCGCAGCGCTCTGCGATCCTATTAGGACCGGGACCTACAGCTTAGAGTGGATTCCGAACCACTACAACACCCATGGGCAAAGCCGGGATTTGAGCCCGATACCTGTCGTACCAAACGCCAGAGCGTTAGCCATTCGGCCATTAGGCCCCCAACGATCAACCCTATATATATATATATATATATACAAAGGGTAATTTTCCTATCAAATTCTGAATTTTTTTTAAGAAGAAATAATAATTTAGCAGAACAATAATTTAATGAATCTTTCCTTATAAGTGCTTTTTTTTTCCTTCAAATTATTAAAACAATTCTCTTCATAGATCTTTCACAGTAGAAACATACTGTAAATTAACTTAATTAAATGAAACATACTTTAAATACATTTTTTTCATACTTCATAAATTCACATAAAAGTATTATTATTTCACTTACTGGTCAATACAAAGGGACACGAAGTCTTCATAATGATCTATTTCGCTGCGTTAAATGGTATCTGAAATTAAAACCCATCAGTTCAATAAGTTGAATGAAAGAGGAAAAGGAACACTTAAAATATCTACTAATCAGAACAATGAATATCTGCCACGTGTAGGAAGTAAATTACGCCATTTTTTGAGATTTCGTTGTCTACATTTCCTTCCATTTCATTTCCATAGCAAATATCAAACTTTTATGCAGATAATTTTTATAGTTATGCTGTTTAATGAGAATTTGTTTTCATTCATTGAATGCTACATTTAATCCTTTTTTGTAAAAATTATTCTATATTTCATCTATACACATTTGGGCCTGAATGGTCGAGTGGCTAGCGCTCTGGCGCTCGGTACCACAGGTTTCGGGTTCGAGTCCCGGCCGTGCCATGGATGTTTGTAGTGGTTCGGAATCCACATTAAACCGTAGGTCCCGTTCCTAATAGTAGCGTTGCGGGGGCATTGTTACTTCACGTCCATATCTTCAAGTTACACGCGCCCACTGGGTAATGCAAAGTGAGTAACGTCTGTGCAGCGCTTGCCTTAAGGCATCCAAGACCAAGCTGTCTAAAGTGTTTGCCAGTTGCATTGGAACAATAAAAAAAAAATATTAATAATGTTTATAGTCCATACCAGGGGTGGGCAACCCGCGGCCCGTCTTGGACATTTTTCCGGCCCGTGAGATTTATCGCACTTTTGCGAAATATGTTTATTTCCTGATGGCCAAAGTAGTGAAAAACCATCCATTAAGGGGGAAATACGTTACGCGAGCATCCGTACGTTCAAAAATGAACTGTCCAAGTTACGCAAATAATTACCTTCTATTTTAAAATGTATATAATTTAATGTTGCCAATATATGCTAGATATCGCCTATTTTATTTAAGAGTTTATAGTTCGTGGTAGCCGAATAATTAAATTATATTATGCGAACTCACGAGGTGCGCGCATATTGGAACAACTAATATAACAGGTAATCTGATAGAACATCTAATATGTTTCTCTTTCAGTGATCTCAGTGACCATCCCTAGATACGCACAAATGATTGTTGACAGCAGAGCAAACCAGACTCTCAGTTGAAGTTATTAGCGCTAGTAAATTGAGATCGATTTGCAAATATCGCACTAGTAAAATAACTATTTTTTAATGATTTATTTTTTTCGATTGGAGAAACAAATATCGCATTAGTAAAATAAATAATTTTTAATGATTTATTTTTTTTGATTGGTGAAACAAATATCGCATTAGTAAAATAAATAATTTTTAATGATTTATTTTTTTCGATTGGAGAAACAAATATCGCACTAGTAAAATAAATATTTTTTAATTATTTAATTTTTCTATTTCGTTTAAATTTATATATATATATTATATTTCATATTTAATGTTATGCGTTTCTTTGCAATGTGCGTTTAATGTCATTATTATTATATTATCTATGTTTACATGTAAGAATAATAGTAAACATAAAAATAATAACTCACTCTGTTTCAATTTTTTACTACAAAAAACGTCTATAGTGTGCCTAAATATAATATTGGGATATATAATTTTATATGCGACCCTCGGAGTTATGATGCATTTCCAAAGTGGGCAGCAAGATCATTTGAATTTTCCACCCCTGGTCTATACTATTAATGAAAATTTGTTTTCATTCATTGAATACAAAATTTAATTAATTTATAATAATTATCAATAAATTTATTGTTCTTATTGTTTATTTATTCGTCTCAAATAAATTTATAATAATTATTTTGTATTTCATCTGCACATATTTAGTCCCCATACATTTCATTCATAATTAATTTTCTTAGACTTATACGAACGGCTGATATTAGTATCCTCAAATTATTTTATAACGATTGAGAAAACCTGAATATCAAGATGTAGTTCACTCACTTAAAACTATTTAGAATTATAGGAAAGATTTCAGTAAGGGTTTACCTCATTATAATCTTCTTTGTCAATTTAAATTAATAATCAAATTCTTTATAACGATTTTTTTAATTAAAAATTATATTGATGTAAAACACATTGAATTGATTAATAATTATTTAACAATGTTTCAATTAATAAGAAATAATCAATGCACAAATTTTAAATTCAAAAGATTTTCTTCTGGAAAACTCAAAGATGAAAACACTTACTATTTAAATAATGTATTAATGATATTAAACAATAAAATAACTAATTGTTTGCATAAAAGATAGAATGCATAATATTTTATGTTAAATTGAGAAAAAAAAATATATTCAATTTTAACTTTTTTTTTTTATCTTATTGGCATTTAAAATTTCTAAATAAAAACATTCGAAGCAAAAGAAAAAATGTATGATTGAGTTTCCATATATTATATATAAGCCACACGAGAAATATCTCTCTAGATTGTAAAGAATGGTACAAAGACATGAACTATTTTCCGGGTAAATATACGCCTTGGTAAAGCTAAGAAAATATATGAAATTTGAAATTAAAAGGCTAAATGAAATCTAAAGTCATGCATAAATCTTTCTCTACATTTCTTTTGGTCTCGGTTACTACTGTGCCCAAAAAGTAACACCAATTATTATTTTTTTTTTTCAAAGACTCTTCATTTATTCTTCCAAATTTATCTCATCACCTTCAAAGTAATCCCCTCCGGACACAATGCGCTTATACCAACTTTTTTTCCCCAGTCCTCAATGCATGCTTAAAAGTCTTCGGCAGGGATGGCTTTCAAAGTGCGCGGCCATTCGCGTTGAATATCTGCAATCGACTCAAAACGGTATCCCCGGAGCGATCTGTTGAGTTTAGGGAATAGCCAGAAGTCGCACCGTGGGAATAAGGTGGTTGTGGAACGATACGGGTTTCATTTTTGGCGAAAACGTCACGAAGCATCAATGCAGTGTGAGCTGGGGCATTCAGTGTTTTCGGTATCAATCGAGATTCGACGCGTTTGAGGTCCAAAATAGAATTGACCTATCCTTTTGAAATTCCAACATCATCAGCAAGGTTTCTAATTGTAAATCGACGGTTTGCAGGCACTAAATCTTTAATTTTTTGGACGTGAGCTTCGTCAGTTGAGGTTGATGATTCTTCGTCTTCAACGCGTTCTCTGCCTTATTTGAACTGTTTATACCACTTCTAAACATTTCTTTCCGATGTAGGAATGCTCACCGAATGCCTTCTGCAACATTCTATACGTTTCCGCAAACAAAATTTAATGCAAGTTTTTTGCTCAATTAATTCAGACATTTCAATAATCGCCGGAATCAGTTTTAGCGTCTCACAAATCCAAGCGTAACTTATGAATATTTTGACAGGAAATTTCACGCAGATGTCAAGGACAGTGCCAGCAACCTAAAAAAGAAAAAAAATTGGAATTCCATACGACCCGGAATACTAAATTGAAAATCGGTCTTACTTTTTGGACACAGTAGTACTTTTTAATTTGGAAATCTTTTCATTATAGCATAAAATTGCTCTTGCGTACTTTATCACACCATAAAGTAGACCTGTTTCTTATCAATATCAAATTTGACACATTTGAGTTTCTTTTAATGGGACACACAAAAAGCGCAATTTTGGATGCACTCATTGACAGAGAGCCAAAATCATATCCAGAGTATCAGTTTTGCAGGGATTGTTTATGATATTTCAGTAATGTATGAATATAGAGAGGGATGTGGTGTCTATGTAACTTGAAAATAAAACAGTGTGTTTCTTTTTTAGCCATTTAATTAAATACTATTATCTACACCAGGGATGGGCAAACTACGGCCCGCCGGAAGATTCTATCCGGCCCGCGGATAGAATTTTAATTTGCCGTCCGATGCAAATTACAAAAATATATATTTATATATTATATATCCATCTCTTTTTCTGCTTTGATTAAATATTATTTTTTTCCTCCTTTTTTTCAAGGGACTGGTGATCTTTTTACTTTTTTTATTTTTGTTCTACAAAACATAAATCCACGGAAATAGCAAGCATAGACAACTTTCAATCGGTAAAGTGTTAAAAGTGGAAGTTCTTTGTTAGTTATAGTTGTAGATTGGCGCCAAGAAGTTAAGAGTTTTACAAATCATTATCGAAAGTAAGTTTCCCAAATTTACTATATCACGCCCAGAAAATCAGTGCTACGTTTGCTTCATCTTATATATGCGAACAAGTGTTCTCAACTGTGAACCTTAGAAAGAATTATTTCAGAAGCAGACTGACAGATGAGCATTTAGCTTCGTTCCTTAGAATCAGTACATCTCATTTCGAACCTCATGATCAGGAACTTTTAAAAACAGAATCGCAATTTCATTCATCTCATTAAAATATTTAAATAATACTTGTATATTGTTTTTACAATTTTAGAAAAAATTATCTTGGCCCGTCAAACTTTTTGTTTTTCAATTTTTGGCCTGCGACCGAAAACGTTTGCCCATCCCTGATCTATAGCTATATTTACATTGATTATTGATTCCGGTTTACATTCTCCGCATTCTGGCTCTCTCGCTGTGCCACGCAGCTGTCTCGTCCCCCCCTTCTCCTGGGGTCAAAGTTCAGAGATCATTACTTACCACATGGCGAGAAGTCTCTGTCATTTACACGTAACCGTCATGTGTCTCCGCCTGCAGATTGGCAGACAAACAAATCTTACATGTCTGCGGTGTTTTTTTTTTTTTTTTTTTTTTTTTCTACTAATGCAGCTGGCAAACACTTAGACAGCTTGGTTTTGGATGCCTTACGGCAAGCGCTGTACAGACGTACTCACTTTGCATTACCCAGGGGGCGCGTGTGACTTGAAGATAAGCTACGAACGCGGAGTAACAATGCCCCCGCAACCTACGATTTATAATGGATTCCGCACCACTGTAAACATCCATGGCACCGCCGCGACTCGAACCCGAAACCTGTGGCGCCAGAGTGCTAGCCACTCGGACATTCAGGCCCTAGAGTTTATACACGTATTTAAAAAAATAATAATAATAATAAAATAAGGGCCTGAATGTCCGAGTGTCTAGCTCATGGATGTTTGTAGTGGTTCGGAATCCACTTTAAACCGTAGGTCCCGGTCTCCTATGACTGTAAGAGCGTCACGGAGCAGAAGTCAGAATTCTACCTATGGGTGCTCCATCGAAACAGAAGCTGCAGCCCTCTTCCCTCCTTCCATGAGGGACACGACAACAATAACAACAACAAAAATAAATATAGAAAGAAAATTCAGTAAAACTGTTATTGTAAAATTTTTATTACTTTTTTGTAAAAATTATTCTATATTTCATCTATACACATTTGGGCCTGAATGGTCGAGTGGCTAGCGCTCTGGCGCTCGGTACCACAGGTTTCGGGTTCGAGTCCCGGCGATGCCATGGATGTTTGTAGTGGTTCGGAATCCACTTTAAACCGTAGGTCCCGGTCTAATAGGATCGTAGAGCGTTGCGGGGGCATTGTTACTCCGCGTCCGTGGCTCATCTTCAAGTTACAAGCGCCCCCTGGGTAATGAAAACTGAGTAACGTCTGTGCAGCACTTGCCTTAAGGCCAAGCTGTCTAAATGTTTGTCAGCTGCATTAGAAAGAAAAAGAAATTTTTTTGATTAGGTATTAATTGTTAAAAATTGTTAGGGTAAATCATATTTGTCGGAATTTTTTGGCAGATAATCGTTTGTTTTCTAGAGTAACATCTGATAGAGAAATTTACAGAAGTATAACTAAAGAAACAATATTAATTTAATTGGAAAGTATCTTGAATAATTTTTAAAAACATGCTTTTTGTATTACAATATTATATAATAATTTTGAATACAAATTATATTTTTTTGGAAAAATAATAATTACAAATTTAATATGAAATCTTAAAAATGAAGTTTGAACTTGAAGTTAAAAAATATAAAATTTACAAAAGTAATATCATAAGAGAAAAGTGAAAAAAGTGTTCCACTAACGACTGGTAAATCTCTTGAAACACAAGAAACGACCAAAGCCATTTATCTAAAAGAGTAATTTAGTATTAAAGATAAACAAGAACATATGATTGCTTCTTATTAAATAATGTTTAATATTATTGACATTTGTATAATGCAATTTATTTCACATTTCACAACAACAATGAGAAATGTTAGAAACAATGAGTCCTTTGAAAAAAATATTTTTTATTTGCGACTATGATCTGAAAATATAGCTGCCTTTCCCCATTTTTTTTTTTATTTAAGAGACAAAATATGATAGCTATAAACAATAACTCAACCGTAAAATATTTTTAAAGATATATTTACTTATAAAACATATGCCCATGAAAAATTCTCGCTTTTAAAGCAATTTTATTTTTTCAGAAGCGAAATATTTTACCAAAACAACGAAAATGTCCTAATTTCCATGACATGAAACTTTATTTTGGTGAACGTAAGTTTTGGAAATGCAATTTCAGTCAGTGTGAGACTTAGAAAACTCCGTTTGACTACTTTGTGTTTAAATAAAGTATTTTTGACGAATTTGTGTTTAAATAAAGTGTTTTGAATTTTGAAATCGTTTTGATTTTAAATGAAGTGTTTTATATATTTTATTATTTGGAATAAAAATATTTTGAAAGCGTTTTGATTTTTTAATGAAGTGTTTCATATATATTTTATTATTTGGAACAAAAATTTCAAGTGTAGATTGGCGCCACTTAAAAACCGCCAAATCTGTAGCTGCGATTGGCGCATGTGGTCTTTATTGGCGCAACTGTCGCCAAGGTACCGTTAATACGTAAGTACCAAAGGTTTATCTTTTCACAAAGAAGGAAAAGTCATTTTTCACTAAACGATAAATTGTTTATAAAATTTCATTAAGTTCTCGATTAATCTATTTATAAGTTTCAAATAATTCGTAGCAAACATTTTCCATTGATCTATTTACTTATTTACCTGCTTGAAAACATATGGTTTGAAATGCGACTAATTAAATAGCAATTCATGCAATTATCGATTTTGTTTAATTAATCCTAAAATGTACTTCAGTAACGCGTGGTTTCTCTATGCAAAGAAGAATTCTTTATTAAAAATACTCTAAAATTCATTTTCATCACAAAGCAGTGAAACATTATACAAGACATAATAGCTCACCTGAATTTTCTAATCCTTGAGAATCGTATTAGAACCCGTTCTAAACTTTGATTTCCTAAAAGCATGTAGCAATTGATCTCTAGTCCTTTTGAGTATGTAAGAATGCAATCTTAGCCCGAAAAACGTATCACGGCAAGTCCTCAACAGTTGTGAAATGTATTCTAAATGTTTGTTGTTTTCTTGTAGTCAGGGCCGGATTTTCCTATAGGCTAACTAGGCTTCAGCATAGGGCCTCAAGATCAAGAGAGGCCTACATTGAAATTGTTAGCACAATTAGAATTATACTATTCTAAAAACAGTAAACACTAAATCACTGAATCAAAAATAAGGAGAAATTCTACATATATGAATAATAAACAAACATAATAAGTAATTTACAAACTTAAAAATGGGAGGTGACAGGAGCTCATAAGTGGAATAGCTAAGGGTTCTTTTCATCTAAATCCAGCCGTGCTTGTAGTCGTTGTAAAGATCTAAATAAATATTTAGTTGATCTTGAGTCTTCTACTTTCAAGAATTTTTACATAGCGTGGCGCAATAACGTTTGAAATAACTATAATTATTATTTTCTCGCTCGTTCTAAGAAACTACAGAAGCTCTATGAAGGGAAAATTCCCTTCGTCACAAATGCCGAGAAGCAGTACACATGGTTCACTTCCGCGTTCTTTAGAAAAGGGAATATCCCCTTTTTACGAATTGATCAAGAGAAGGATTAACCGGTTTCCAACTAAGCCTTTCGTTTCCCTTTCGTACGTGAATCTAACATGTGGGCTGAAAAGTTCGTAGGCTGGTTCGTAGATGCCGCTACTAGTATTAAATCCTTATGATTTTTAGCTAGCCCTAACCTTCAAAAGACAAATGTATACTAATAGTGCAACAGCTGTCAAATTTATACACGTGTCTTTGGAAGGTTAGGGATAGCTAAAAATCATAAGGATTTAATACTAGTAGCGCCATCTATGTGTCAGCCTACGAACCTTTCAGCCCATCTGTTAATTAAGTGTTTTGTGTTTATAAAGAATTCATGCTTATGAGTGTATGCATTCTGATATTTGTAATCATCGATATTTCAGAGTAATTCTTGGAAAAAAATCACACGATCTGTGAATAGATAATATTTTTTAGTGTTGAATCTTAAGCATTTATTCAATTATTCTATGTAGGGGCGGATTTTCCTATAGGCTAACTAGGTTTCAGACTAGGACCTCAAGATCAAAAGGGGCCTACACTCAAATTGTTAAACTTTAAAGGCGAATTATTATGAAATAAATGTATCTGAATTGAATTTGCTTTAATCTGCAATGTATTGAATATACTTAATTTAATTTGATAGAAAATATGATAAATTTTTATTGCATATTTTTTTTTTGTGGTCAAAGATTTTTATTATTTGAATGTTATTTCTTTGTAAATGTTGTGTGTTATGTTTGATTTGTTATTGTTACAAGGTCTATATAGGGTGCTGAGAATAAATGCCCAAATAAGTGTTCTCGACTTTTTTTTTATGTTGTAGCGACACCTATTGATGTAAAATGGAATACAAATTGAACGACTTCTACTTTCACTGTTAAAAAAGGGAATTTTCCCGCTAGAATAAAATAGAACGTAGTAAGCGTTCGAAGTAGAATAAACATGTCGTAATTGTGAAAATTGACTATCGTCTTTTATTTTGCCGTCTGAATTTTAATAACACTACGCAACCTTTACAATACCGCCACATACTTGGTGACCCGTGAATTGTTTGCAAACAGTGAATTATTTACAAAATGACTGAATCTAATGAATCGGCGAAAAAAGATGAAGTAGCGCGGGTAAGTGTCAAAATACCTCCTTTTTGGGCAGAAAAACCAGAAATATGGTTCTTTCAAGTTGAAGCACAGTTTTCAATTTGTGGAATAACAGCCGAGGATACAAAATTCAACTACGTAGTTTCACAATTAGAACCGAAATTTGTTGAAAGTTTGTGGGACATTATAAGTGATGATAATAGAACAAAGTATACCGCTGCGAAAGAACGTTTGCTGAATACATTTAAAGAAAACGAAAATAAGCGTCTTCAGAGACTACTTACAGGACTTGATTTGAGAGATCTTAAACCCAGTCAACTTTTACAAAAAATGACAAACTTGGCTACTGATGGAATTACTGACAAGGTACTAACAACATTATTTCTACAAAAAATGCCTGATTCCGTACGGAATATTTTACTAGTTAGTGATGAAGGAATTGAAAAACTGGCATTAATGGCGGATCGTATTCTTGAAATGCAACCAAAACAAGAACTTTACCGCGTCAGCAATGTTTCATCAGGATCAGATGCCATGACTGAGTTACAACAACAAATTACATCTTTGGAAAATAAACTTGAAAAACTGAGTGTCACAAGGAACTCTCGTTCCCAAACAACAAATAGCGGTCGATACTCTTCTTCTCATCGAAGTACGTCTCGGAATCGCTATTATAATCCTTCAACCAAATACTGTTATTACCATTTTCGTTTTCGAGAAAAATGTTTTCCTGATAAATGTAAAGCTCCATGTGCATGGCAAAAACAATCCTTCGGAAAACCAGAATCAACAACAGAATTAACGGCAGACTCTGCTGCTGAAAATACAAAACATTGCCGTCAATACCGTCTATTTGTCAACGACAAAAAAACGGGTTTACGCTTTCTGGTTGACAGTGGAGCGGACGTAAGTCTTATTCCTTCTACTTCTAAACACAAATTTATTAGTGACTATAAATTATATGCTGCAAATAATACTGCAATCGATACTTTTGGTACAGAAATTTTAAATCTTGATCTAGGTTTACGCCGAGAATTTCAATTCCCGTTTATTGTGGCCGAAATTAGTAAACCTATACTAGGTGCAGATTTTTTAAATAAGTTCAATTTATTAATTGATATAAAGCATAAAAGATTAATTGATGGTGTAACTAACCTTGCAGTTTATGGTGACATTGCACCCATCTCTATTAAT
Source organism: Caerostris darwini (assembly GCA_021605075.1). Classification (NCBI taxonomy): domain Eukaryota; kingdom Metazoa; phylum Arthropoda; class Arachnida; order Araneae; family Araneidae; genus Caerostris; species Caerostris darwini. The sequence continues at coordinate 733,666 of BPLQ01014835.1, forward strand.
GAAAGTATAAATACAACGAGCAGCTTATGTAAATATTCTGATTTATTTTCTATGTATCCCAATATAACAAAACCAAATTTTCTTGTTTCAAATGTTAAACATAATGTAAAACATCATATTGTAACTAAAGGACAACCAATAAATTGTAAAGCAAGACAATTAGATCCAAAACGGTTGGAAATAGCTAAAAGAGAATTTAAATATATGCTTGACAATAACATTATTAGTCCATCTAGCTCAGAATGGGCAAGTCCATTACATATAGTAACAAAGAAAGATGGTTCTTTTCGTCCATGTGGTGATTATAGAAGATTGAATGATTTAACTATACCTGATCGATATAACATACCTCGAATCCAGGATTTTCAACATATTTTAACTAATAAAACTATATTTTCTAAAATTGACATTACTAAAGCATATTATCACATTCCTGTAGCAGATGAAGATAAGGCAAAACTGCCATCATCACACCTTTTGGACTTTATCAATTCAATGTGATGAGTTTTGGTCTCAAAAATGCCCCTGCAACATTTCAAAGGTTTATAAATGAAGTTCTTTATGGTCTAGACTTTGTGTTTCCATACTTAGATGATGTGTTGATCGCCTCTTCTTGCGAGGAAGAACATCGTTCACATCTTAAAATAGTTTTCCAGCGTTTAGATAAATATGGTCTACGGATTAATATTAGCAAATCAGTTTTGGGAGTACCTGTAATAGATTTTTTAGGCTATCAAATATCTGCAGAAGGCTCACAATCTCAACCTCAAAAGATCAAAGCTATCATAGAATATCCATTACCAGAAACTATGCACGAATTACGTTCCTTCTTAGGAATGATCAATTTTTATCGTAATTATATAAATAATGCCGCAAAAACTCAAGCCCCTCTACATGAACTTTTGAAAGGATCTACAAAAAAAGATCGACGCAAAATACCATGGACCGATGAAACTAGACAAAGTTTTGAAAAATGCAAACAAGATGTTGCACAAATAGCGTTAATGGCATATCCCAACTCGGATTACCCTCTGGCACTTCTCACAGATGCATCTGATTGGGCTATTGGATCAGTTATTCAACAAAAAGAACCAAATGGATGGAAGCCAATTGCATTTTTTTCTAAAAACTTAATGATGCTCAGAAAAATTACAGTGTTTACGACCGTGAACTTTTGGGTATATATTTATCCATTAAACATTTTAAGCATTTACTTGAAGGTCGAGATTTCGATATTTATACTGATCATAAACCGTTAATATTTGCTTTTAAGCAAAACAATGATAAAGCCTCCCCCAGACAACTAAGACACCTACAATATATCTCACAATTCTCTACTAACCTATACCATATCAGTGGTCGAAACAATGTGGTAGCAGACAGACTGTCTAGAATTGAGGACATCGATTCACCTATTGTCGATTATGACTTGATAGCTGATGCACAAATTAATGATGATGAACTGCAACAATTGAAATTACATTCCAAATCATTACATTTTAAAGAACACCAATTGCCATCAGGAAAGCTCTTGTATTGTGATACCTCTACTTCCAGTATCAGACCATTCATACCAAAACATTTTCGAGTGAAAATATTTAATACAATTCACAATTTAGCTCATTCTGGAATTCGAACTACTGTAAAAGAAATAACTAAAAGATTCATTTGGCCAAATATGAAAAAAGATGTTAAACAGTGGACTCAAACTTGCATCAACTGTCAGAAAAATAAAATAACTAAACATACAAAATCAGAATATTCACAATTTCAAGCACCAGATGAGAGATTTAGTGTCGTTCATATAGATTTAATTGGACCTTATTCACCTTCTAATGGATACACATACTGCTTGACGTGTATTGATCGGTTTACCTCTTGGATGGAAGTGGTACCGTTATCAAATATCACTGCAGAAAGTATAGCGAAAGCTTTTTATGAGCATTGGATTACCCGATTTGGTGTACCTACTTGTGTTATTACTGACAGAGGCACTCAATTTATTTCAGAACTATTTCGAAGTTTGGCTGCGCTATGTGGTGTTAAAGTAAACCATACGTCTTCTTACCATCCTCAGAGTAATGGAAAAGTTGAACGTCTTCACCGTACCTTGAAAACAGCTATTAGATGTCATAACAACGTTCGTTGGACGGACACATTACCAACGGTTCTTATGGGTTTGCGAGCTGCTCTACATGAGGACTCTAAGTATACAATAGCTGAAATGGTTTATGGAAAACTATTAAACTACCAGGCGAATTCTTTGAAGAATCCAGATTGCCAATATCTGATGATAATTTCGTAAGTAATCTCCGAAAACAGATGGCTGACTTAAAACCATATCAATCCAAAAACAAATGTAAACAAAAGATCTTCATTCCAAAAGATTTGTACACATGCTCACATGTGTTTCTGCGAATTGACAGAGTTAAAAACCTTTAGAACCCCCATATGAAGGACCCTATTTGGTATTGCAAAGATCCCGAAAAACTTTCTTCTATCAATTAAAAATAAACAAGTTAATATTTCAGTGGATAGATTAAAACCGGCATATGTGTTACAACCTAATGAACTTCTGAATCCAACATCATCAAATGATCATACATCTGTGCCGAGTGAACAAACATTTATACCAAGTCAGCAAGTTGCACAACCAAATACAACAACACGTTGTGGAAGACAAGTAAAACTTCCTGTTCGTTTCAATGACATTATTGACTTTTCTTCAAACTTATAATTCATCCATTCCATTTTAAAAATTAATTTGATTTATTGTATGTAATTGTTTAAATGTAATTGTATTTGTAATTATTTTGTGCAATTTCAATTTGTATCAATGTGTATTTGTTCGCTATTATTTGTATTGATATATTAATTCGTCTACCATTTTCAAAGTAACGTAACTTTGTTACTGGTAGGGGAGTGATGTAGCGACACCTATTGATGTAAAATGGAATACAAATTGAACGACTTCTACTTTCACTGTTAAAAAAGGGAATTTTCCCGCTAGAATAAAAATAGAACGTAGTAAGCGTTCGAAGTAGAATAAACATGTCGTAATTGTGAAAATTGACTATCGTCTTTTATTTTGCCGTCTGAATTTTAATAACACTACGCAACCTTTACAATACCGCCACAATGTGTATGCCACATTTTTTATAAAGATTAGTACCAATCACAACATGTTTTATTTAACATATTGATATATATCACAAAAATGATGTATTTTATTATCTGGCATGTAATTTACAAACTTAAAAATGGGTGGTGAAAGGGCCTCATAAGTGGAATAGCCTAGGGCCTCTTTTCATCTAAATCCTGCCCTGATTCTATGCATATCTAGGATATTATATCCGCCACCTGGGGATGGGAAAGTTTTTATTGTTGTGGTTCTAATGCAGCTGGCAATACAGAGACAGTAAATCGTTATGCCATAAGCAAGGGCTATACCGCTGTTACTCATTTAGAACTACCTAGTGGGCACATGTAGCTTGAAGATATGCTACGAACGCGGGTAACACTACTCCCACAACGCTCCACGATCATATTAGACCGGGACCTATGGGAAAGTTTTTATGTTCTGGCCAATACTTATTCTTTAATAATATTATGTTTCATAACTGTTTATGATGTATAAATGTTTTATATATGAAGATTTTTTTCGATTTGTAAGAAATTTTCAGAAATGTAACATTCAGATATTAAGCTTTTATACCATTACGTAAAACTTTGTTTTCATTCAAACTTTGTCTTAAGTTTTGAGAATTTTAAGATAGCACTTGGAAATAATTTTGTTATAATAATTCTGGTACAAATGTTATAGAATTTTTAAAGGTTTATAATATATAATTATTCGAGTAAGTATAATGTATATATATTTATGAATACCATATTTAGTTTTGAAGTGTTATCATTATGAAAATTTAGATTTTGATTTATATATAATTTGTGATGTTTCATTTTGTGATTTTGAAAAAGGTATTAAAAGATTGTTTCTTGGCATATTCTACACTCATGCCGTTTCTGAAACAGCAATACCGCAACTGAATTCTACGTGAATCTTCAAAAAATAAAAGTTTGATACAGTCATCCCACGTTAAATCATTTATTGATAACCACCGTTCGTATACTTCGTCACAAGATGAGGCGATTTAACGCTAAATAAAAATTTTGTGAAAAGTTGAATTTATGTCATTTATACACTATACGAGTATTAGATGATAATTAAGGTTATTCTGTACAATTGAGGCGGACCTACTCTTAATTAAAGAAGAGTTAAAATGACATGAAGCAAAGTTAAAGTTTTTTTTCTTTCTTTCTAATGCATCTGGCAAACACTTAAACAGCTTGGTCTTGGATGCCTTAAGGCAAGCGCTACACAGACGTTACTCACTTTGCATTACCCAGGGGGCGCGTGTGCCTTAAAGATAAGCCACGGACGCGGAGTAACAATGCCCCCACAACGCTCTACGATCCTATGAAGACCGGGACCTACTTTTTAAAGTGGATTCCGAACCCCTACAAACATCCATGGCACCGCCGGAACTCGAACCCGAAACCTGTGGTACCGAGCGCTAGAGCGCTAATCACTCGGCCATTCAGGCCCAGCAAAGTTAAAGTTCGAAGATTAAAATTATGGGATCATTAGGACTGATATATCAGATATTCGCGTGTTATTTCTTATACATTGGAATAAAATATATGGAATGAAAAGTTGTGAATCAAAACATTGAACTTTTCTATGCTTAAAGTTTGTCAACATGTGTTGTATTTGATTAAGAATTCTTAAATGAAATGTGATCTACAAGATAATATAATATAGACAATATAATTTTAAAGAAAGATGATGAATTTTAAGGATTTTTTTAAAAGTGTGAAAATGAAGTACAGTCTGCAATTATATGATATAATGATAACATTAAAATTTTATATAAGGTATTATAATAGTTGCAAGTTGAAAATCAAGGACATTTTTTTTTTAAACTTTTGTTATTTGAAAAACAAAGAATTTGAGTTATAAATTTGAGTGATTTGAATATTGTCGAAGAAAAATTGATAAATGATACTTTTAAGTTGGAAGTTATTTAAACAAAAAAAAAAAACTAATTAAGTGTTTATATTAATAAAGGGGAATGCAAAGCTCATTAACTTTTCTATTTGTTTTGTGATTTCTTTCATCATAAAATAATAAAACATTTTTTGTGAAGAAGAAAAAACACATTTTCTAAATTTGAATTTGAATAAAATATACTGAATGAAAAGTTGTGAATCAAAACATTGAACTTTTCTATGCTTAAAGTTTGTCAACATGTGTTTTATTTGATTAAGAATTCTAAAATGAAATGTGATCTGCAAGATAATATAATATAGACAATATAATTTTAAAGAAATATGATGAATTTTAAGCATTTTTTGAAAAGTGTCAAAATGAAGTAAACTCTGCAATTATTTGATATAATGATAACATTAAAATTTTATAAAAGGTATTATAATAGTTGCAAGTTGAAAATCAAGGACATTTTTTTTTTTTTTTTTTTAAACTTTTTTTATTTGAAAAACAAAGAATTTGAGTTATAAATTTGAGTGATTTGAATATTGTCGAAGAAAAATTGATAAATGGTACTTTTAAATTGGAAGTTATTTAAAGAAAACAAATCAAATAAATAAGTTTTTATATTAATAAAGGAGAATTTTAAGCTCAATAACATTTTTATGTATGTACATTTGTTTTTATTTACATTTAGAAGTTGGTTTTAATTATTTCTTATTTGAATTTTTATGCATTTTGTGTTCCTTCAAAGCATCATAATACCCATATATTTTTATTTAAATGCTTTGAAACTTCATGTAAAAGTTTTCTTTAAATGTATGAAAGGAATAGAACATGGAAATTAACCTAAATTCGTAAATTATTTTTATTTCAATTTTTAAACTAAGAATTTTTGTAAATATGTAAAAAAAGTTTGTGTCGACAAACTTTAAGCATAAAAATGTATAAATAATTAAGATATAAATTTGAAAACAGTATATCACCTACATAAGGATATTCCCAGCATAAAAATATTTGCAAAGGAAAAAACTATTCATGTTTTATTTATTTTTGAATTATCAAGTTTTGCAACAATATCACATTTTTGCAATGTTTATCCATATTTTAAAGAATAAATTGTATAAAAAATAGTTAAAGTTGATATTTTTATGTGAAATTCAAAGGTTTTGAATGTATTTAATCAAAACACTTGAAAAAAGGCTAAATTATTTATATTAAAAAGCCTTTGCAAATAGAAGGAAGTTGTAAAAAAAAATTTTGTCGAGCAAATTTTAACTTTTTCAAAACAAAGCTCAGAAAATATTTAGAGCTTTAAGGGAAAATAAAACTATATTTTTTAATAAATAAGACTATGAACTTGATAATTCAATGGCATTTTAATATATTTACAACATTTTTAAAAGTAATATCTCCAATTAAAAGTTGTTTTTAGCTTTTTCTCAGAATGAATTTTTATGCTTTTTGTTTTCATGTGAAGCACCATAACACAAGTAATTTTGATCCAAATGTTACAAAACTTTGTATTTATGTTTTTCATAAATGTTTACAGGTAATAAAACTCTGAAATGATTATAGCTACATAAATATTTTTTATTTTAATTGTTAAGCTTGGAATTACATGCAAATTTTGAAAGAATTTTGTGTCGTCAGCATTTAAACTAGCACAAAATAATAAAGATATAAATTTACCAGCGATCCATTCCCTGTAATATGTTAGTACAAACAAATACAAACTTAAAAATTTAAAAAATATTGATTTGATTTTGAGTTATCATGTTTTGTAACAGTATCAAGTTTTGGCCATTTTTACCCTTATTTTAGCTTATAAAAATAAAAATAAAAATAATAATGATGAAATTTTTTTATGTGAAATCATTAGTTTTTAGATATATTCAATCCAAAAATGTGTACAAAGATAAAAAATTTCAAAAAAATTCTTTCGAACGTGTTCGTGTACCTTAAACAATCGTTTACATTTTATTGTGAATTTTTTTTTAAGTCATTTATTATTATATCTCGATTTTATTTTAATTGTATTGTATTTTTTCAATTATCATTTTCAGTAAAATGCCACCAAAAAAATCTAACCCCAACAATACCGGTAGACGTGTTGAGAGGGCCCTCATGTCAACAAATCAAACCACGACAGCAAACGATAACAATACCAATTATAGTATCTAATAATTGAACGAAATACAAGAAAGCCACAGCAACGCGTGGCCGGGTCTTCTAGTAAATATATATATATATATAACTAATTCTAATATATGTGTCTAATTTCTGTTTTATATTAAGTTACTATAAAGTTAATTATATGCTGTACTCTATAGACCTACAAAATTTAAAAATTAATTTATTCAATTCCTTCTATTAGCTCCCACTCTCCCTATATATATATATATCTTGTTCAAATTTTCAATCGTTAATAAAATACTTTTTATTCATCCACTCAAGTTCAAATGAATGTTTTTTGAACTTGTAGCGGATGACACTTGATGTTAATACAGTTTTTTTCAGATATTAATTAATTCATGAAATCTAAATAATTAATTAATTTTTTTTTTAGTTTTAAGTTGCATATAACTACCATATAACCCAAACTTAAGAAAACGAATGGAAATTATTTATGCAGGACTTTCTGCAATAAAGTGAAAAAAAAGTAGGAATTGACTTTAAAAAAAATTTATATTACTTGTTTTTTTATGTTATTTGTTTCATTATGTAGCTATCATATAATGCTTAATTTTACGAGGAATAATTTTCAAGTGGCAGGCATCTACAGAGTTCATCAGCTAATCTCTGTGTTTCAAATTTGTATGAAAAATTAATTATAGAAATTTATTGATAAGAAAATAAAAATAAAGCTTAAGTTTAATAACAATCTGGTGCTTAAGTATTTATTAACTGTACCTTGGCGACAGTTGCGCCAATAAAGAGCACACGCGCCAACCGCAGCTACAGATTTGGCGCCAATCAACACTTAAAATTTTTGTTCCAAATAATAAAATATATATAAAACACTTCATTTAAAATCAAAACGCTTTCAAAATATTTTTATTCCAAATAATAAAGATTGGCGACACTTAAAAACCGCCAAGTCTGTCGCCAAGGTACCGTTAATACGTAAGTACCAACAATCTAATAAACAAATTAAAGTTAAGAAATTCTATTACTTGCTTTCAAAAACGAAAAAAAAATCTAATTTATATTAATTATATTTACAATGCATTGGAAATCTTACACAAAACTTATTTAAAACATATTTAAAGAATATTATTATTAATAATAATATTATATTATTAAAACAATATCGTTATTATTTAAACAACATTTTTATTATAAACAAAACTTAAAATAATTAACATTGAATACAAATGTTTTATATAATACTAATTAAAAACACTATCCTGTAAATTGTTTATTTCAAAATTATTTTACTTGTTAAAATTTTAATTTTGTGTATTTTAATTAAAAAAGCTGTCAGCTTAGAATTTATTTCAACATATTCTACTGAATTTTTTTAATAAAGCACAGATTGTACATAAATAAATTTCCTGACAATATCACTTTTTGATGTAAACTTATGTTTGCGAAAATTGCAACACCATGTAGGAATCGTCATAATTGAATGAAATTTAACACACAGTTGAGTGGTAGTGGTACAAATAAATGATTAAATGTTCAAAGCAAACAAACAATAACAAGAGATCGGAATCAATATTTTGTGTAGCCACTACGCACCGCAATAATTGCTGCTACACGACGTGGCATGGAGTCAAACAAATTTTGAACGTATGCCTGAGGAAGAGCATTCCATATTGTTTGTATGCGCACCCAAAGTTCGTCTGCAGAAGCAACAGGACGAGGATCACGAGCGAGACGTCGACTAACGAAATTCCACACATGCTCAATCGGCGACATATCCGGTAGGCCAATGAAGAAGCTGTACCTGCCGCGTTGCAAAGAAGGATTGAACAGTCCTAGCGATATGAGGGCGGGCATTGTCCTGTTGAAATACAGCGCCTGGCAAGCTTTGATGGAAGGGAACAGGTTGGGGCTGTAGAACTTCACTGATATACCGGTTGCTGTTCAGATTGTCCACAATTCTTAGCAATTGAGATCGTCCATGATATGCTATGGCACCCCAGATCATAACTCCGGGTGTGCGTCCACTGTGGCTTTCGATAATGCACTCCGGAAGGTGGCGTTCACCGGCATAGCGTCTGACACGAATGCCGCCGTCATGGTACCACAAATTAAAGCGGGATTCCCCAGAAAACACGACATGCTGCCAATCAGCACGCCAGTCTCTATGCTGAGCGGCCCATTGTAGCCGCAGGCGGCGATGGTTTAGCGTGAGAGGGATCCTGTATAAAGGGGTCGCACAGTCCACGCTGCAGCAGACATTGATGAAGCGCACATTGAAACACCTGTAGCTATTGCCCAATGTGCTGCCAATTGTCTAGAGGAAGCTATACGGTCCATCAGCGCCATGCGGACTAGGTGTCTATCATCACGAGCTGACGTCACATTTCGAGGTCCACTCCCGGATTTCCGAGTTGTCCGACACTCGTCCGTCCACTGCTTCCAAAGACGCATCACTGTGCTACTGTTACGCTGCACACGAGCGGCTACTGCACGATAAGACCAGCCAGCTTCACGAAGGCCGATGATTCTCCCCCGTTAAAACTCTGTAAGTTGTTCAAATCTTGCTCTCGTTCGTCGGAGAGGCATAAGTAACGATTGAGCTAACGTTTACCACTAGCAGATAACCACCGATAACCATACACGCCTCGCTACAGCCGTCTATTTATTCGGATCCATCCGCCGTTCAGAGGGCGCTGCTCAGCATACGCATGCGCTACGAATTTGAAATTCTAATCATTTGCATATCATGCGCTAATTTGCATTTCCTGAAAATTTCAGCTCACTCGCAGAAGTCCTTCATGGTGTTGCAATTTTCACAAACATGAGTATAAAAGAAAGTTTAATAGAGTGAGGTTTTTTTATTTAAAAATTTTTTTTTAATTATTATTTTAATAATAAGTGATGAAAGTAATTAAAATACATGGGAGAGAATTAACATAAAATGAACGAGTAACTGAAAGAGCACAATAAGGAAGTTGAATATACTGGGTAGAGAGATTGGTAAAGAAATAAAACAGAAATGTTTAAATCGTTGGCTGGGAGAGAAAAAATCGCTAGATATGATAAAAGGTAAAAAATGCAACTTCTTTTTATAAATGGAAATATCTACGTATTCTGTTTGAAGACTGTTTTCAGTTTAGAAAGTGTTCTGACGTCAAGAGGGGTTTGGCGCCTCTGAAGGTTAATTGATTCGAAACCTTGACCTGAGAAGATGTTTCTGTCTTGGCCGCTATAGAGGAAGTAAGAAGGGCAAAAATTTCCTTAAATATTTGTGACCTTGGTAATCAACTCGGAGGAGATATTGAATTATATATAATAAAAATTTAAAATATCAAATATAAACTGGCGAAATAATACTTATGCATATGATGGATGGTGCGCTGCCTTCAGCGAGATAGAAATATTTTTAAAATAAATAAAATTATGTAACAGGTAAAATAAAAGCATATATTTCAACTACGGTAATGTCAAGCATTCAACTGCTTGTTTCTTCAAAAATAAAATATGACTTTTGAATGTAATTATGAAAAAAATGAGAAACTAACAACCACTTCGCAATATTTTGGAAACAAACCTGAAACATCAACATTTATAAAAAAAAAAAAAAAATTATTTTATTTAAGAATATACTTTATTGTTTAGAATTAATTATAAATAAACGAAATTAAAATTGGATTAAATATAAATAGTTGATTTCTTTAGAAGGAGACTATTGACTGCATATTATGGCCTTTTGGTTGATGAAGTAAAGTACAAAACCATATAGGAGCCTAATTTACAAACCGTTTTCAAATGATAATCTTTGATGATGTTTATTCGCCACATATAAAGCAAATTAAAGCTGTATTCTTACTAAAAGCTTACGGTAATTATATTTTGTTACCACAAATTTTAACGAATAATTTAAATAAAAGTTAGAATATTTTAGAGTTTTTTTTTTCTTGTCGAGTTTAGTAGATGGACTTGGTTGCCATCAGACATATCAGTTACCTTTATAACAAAAACACTAGAACTATCTTTCTCTACGGAGTTGCGAACGAATGGTCTTTCTCACCTAGAACCACCATTTTATCTTTCCCTGAGGAGTTACGAACGAATGGTCTTTCTCATCTAGAACCACCGAGTTATCGTTCCTTATGGAGATACGAATGAATGGCCTTTGTCACCTAGAACCAATGACTTATCTTTCTTTACGAAGATAGGAACGAACGGTCTTTCTCACCTACAGCCTCCAACTTATCTTTCCCTACGAAGCAACGAATGAATGGTCTTTCTCACCTAGAACCATAGTTGGAACCTAGAACCGTCTTTGGAGTTAGAACGAATGGTCTTTGTCACAAATCCAATGCGATACGAACACGAGCGTTAAGCGTCTGAATTTTAATTAAGTATGAAACTTAAATTTAAAATAAGTGGTAAAACATAATAATATTTTCTGTATGAAATTCAGTTGAATTTTAATAAATTTAAAATTAACAAAACTTTATACGTAGAAAACTTATCTGGTAAAAGGATTTTGAATTTTTGAAGGGCGGATACTTACACGAAACTTAGCAAGCAAAGCGAAATAGTACAAAACTCCAATGATTATGATAAGGATAATGGCAATATAATAGTAGATCTACACTTAGGGTCTAGATGGATGGACGGATAGCACCAATATTTCAGAAAGCGCTACTGGTGATTTACATTTCAAATTCATACCTAAAATTCCTTGTACACTCAAGCAGGATCTATACATGTGAGTATCGCACATGGTCAATATTCAAAGCATTTTGATGGCAGATCGCAGATGAAAAAAACCTTGGAGAGCTAGTTATCTATCATGCATTTATTAATGTGTATAAAAATAAATAAGCAAATATAATAATATTTAAAAAAATTATTTAAAAAATAAATAATATAATACAAAAGAAAATAAAGAATTGTACACGTCATCTTACATTTATTTTACAACTATTATAATATTTAGCTCGATTTTTGCTGAAACCAAATTCAAAATTTGTTCATTAAATAATTTTTGTTTTCCAAATACTTCAACTCGCTTTAATAGGTTATCCTCAAAGATTTGACCACTATTTTGTAAAATGCAAAATAATGGAGATTTTGAGCAGCTTTCAAAATATAAAGAGTGATTATAATTGAAGTCCCTCTTTCAAAGTGCTGTTAAGAACCACTCACCACAATGAATTCAAATTTGAACTGAAGATAGTTGAAGAAGGGGGAAACGGGAGGGTCAAAAGTGTATTAATAGCTCTGTACGCGGCATAAAGAAAGTGAATTCAGCTACCAGTGATATTTTGAATCGAAACTACAACATATTTGGCATGAGTTGCACATTAAACCAACTGTAGTGTTCAATGTGCTTGTTCAACTTCCAAATCATTCGACAATTGTGGCACTGTTAGTGGAAATCCCATCCACCACGGCAAGGTCATACCACATTGGATGGGAAAAATCGGTGGAACTTCTTTTTCGATGGCATACTATTTTCCCTTTCTTCAAGTATTTTCAGTTCAAATCTGAATTTTTTGTGATGGGTGGTTCTTTTTTACAGCATTTTGAATGTGGGACTTTAATTATAATCACCCTATATATAGAGATTCTGTAATTAAATGTTTTATTACAACCAATGTGTTCATGGCAAACAAAGAGTATACGTGGAAAAATAAAAAATAAAAAAATTTTATGTAGGTTGTTTTTTTTTGAGAAAGATTCGTATTATTTGAAATTTGGGACGAATTAGAAGACACCAAACAAATCGTAAGTTTAAATTTATATTTATTTATTTTTTTAAACTAGAGCCAGATTAAGTTCTATATTTAATTTTTATTAAAATTAAATAGTCCTCAATATATATATATATCATGCCACATTTTGAATTAAATTAAGGCGATATTTAGAAGACCTCCTAGAAACGAGCACTTTGACCTGTGCTTACTAACATCAAAGTCAATGTTAGCTTGAATCCGAACTAAAAAAATCATGTCTTTAAAACCAACTGATTATTTCAGAAACATTATATATCCCCTATCAATCTCTGGAAACAAGTATTGTTCGTTTATTTAGATTCACTTTTAATATGTCATCCAGCAATAAAATAGGATGGATTTCAAAAAATCTATGCAAAAACTGTTTTTCTTGCACGCAAAGCATTGAACTCATTTTTTTTTATAAAATTTAATTTTAAAACACTAATGGTGCATTGAAACTCGCAAAATTTTTAAAAATTTTTTTTGATAATCTAAACTATTATATATTATACATTTGAAAACAATATGAAACCTATCCCTATGGTAAATTTACTTTAATATTATATGGACTAATTGTATTGATAACGAATTTGGAATTGATTGTGAATTTTGAAATATTCATATAATAATGACGCAACTGTCTCTCAGAACGTTCAATCACCCAGATTTAATGGAAATATAAAGATGTATTTATAAAATTATGAAATTAACCATTAAAAGTAATTTCGTAACGTAAAAATTTTAAGTATTTATTTTTAAAACTCTAATGGCATCATATTCCATCTTTAAATCTTTCAGACTGGTTTGGTTTGTCTCTCTACGGTCATCCTGTGTTCATTTTATTCTAAACACACCGGGACCTACAGATTAAAGTGGATTCCAGACCACTACAAACATCCGTTAAATCTTTCAGAAAAAACAAAAAGTCTTCAGAACTTATCTATCAAGCTGCTTCTTGAAATAAACTTGCCATAATACAGACCAACAGCAACTTTGTTAAATGAATAACAGCAGCTGTTTCTTATATACTTAACAACGTAAGTCGAAAGAAATCACAAAAGTTGTTTTTCTTTTTGTAATTTTTTATACATTAAAAATTATATATTTTATTGGTAGCAAAATGTCTTGTTTCATGTAAATCTATTTGCATTTAGTTTTGTTAAAAGAAGTTGATAGCCAAAAATGTATGGTAATAAAAATTTCAATAAAGATATGCATTACACGACAAAATTGTCAAAACAAATCTAGGAAACTTAATAATCTCGGAGCATCATTTATGAAGTCACTTCCGTTTAGGTTCGATCTTGTGTCGAGTTAGAAATGTGTTTATATTAATTTATAGGGAACTATTTGACTTTACTTTGCTTCCAGTATTCAGTTATCAAATTCTATATTCCTTAAAATGCCACGAAATTGAGAAAATCATCCTAAAAATGTATATTATGTGTGTGGTGAAGCATCTATGAAGTGAAAAAGAAGGAATATTATTCCTTTTATAAGAAAATGCCATATGATCTTTAATTTGGGTGTGAAATAGATGATTAGGACAAATCTTAATCTTTTCATATTTGCTGTGCTTCTTGTGTAGCATTACTTATTGGTTGGCGTAGGACTGAAATGTAGTTGTAGAATTTGGAATACTTCATTCTTCATTTATGCCTAGAAATTTCAAACTTTTATATATTTTTTTGACTATTGAATGTTATAATATTTATTGTAGATTTGGGAATACTTCATACTTCATTTATGTCTAGAATTTTCTAACTTTGATATATACTTTTGGGTATTGTATGTGATTACGTTTCTTGTAGAATTTGGAATAGTTCATTCTTCATTCAATGCGTTTACGCAATCATTTCTTCTTACGTTCTACTTCCATTTTATTTTTAGATTATGTCTTTCTGTTTACTTGTATTTATCTCGAAACGTTTCCTTCAACTCTGCTTCTTAATTATTTTTGTTTTTATATGTTTATAAATTAAATATAAATAAATAAATTAATTAATTAAAAAAAAATATTTGTTTAGATTACTTCAAAACGTTAAATGACACTTTCTTTTAATTCTTTATATATATATATATATATCTGGGCAAGTCACCTATTAGTCTTTACCTGCCTTCTTCTTCAACGTATTATCTCATAACTTCAAAGGACTCCAACTCAAGATAGAAGCTAGCGGATGCTTCGCACCAACATAAATCGTCGTCTGTTCTACAATTTTATTTTAATTCTCTCCAATATATTTTAATTACTTTCATCTCTTATTATTAAAACAGTATTAATAAAAAAAAAAAACCTCGCTCTATTAAACTTTCTTTTAGTATTTGGGCAAGATTCCTTTTAGTCTTCACCGCTTTCTTTGCCCAGCAATGCTCTTTCATCCTTCCAATGGACAATCCAAGATCGAAGCTAACGGCTGCTGTGCAGCCACAGTGCTTCACCAAAACTCAAATCCTCATCATCTGTTCTACAAAAACACTCTACAGACATATGTCAGTCTTTACAGTTTATCGGAGTACATTGTGCACAGGGGGCCTTAAACTCCTATCTGGTCAAAATGTGTACATGGCGATAAGTAGGAGAAACATGGTTATCATAAAACAGTAAATAAGTAATTAAGGAAAATGTCCCCAAATTCAAAATTTTTAGAAGAAAATGAATAATATAAAACAGTAAAATAGCAAATTAAAAAGAGATTCCACAGGAGGTTAGGGTAACCGCTGCTATAAATGATGACGAGGGGACGAGTTCATCTAGGAACTTCATAAATTGTAAAGAACCGCCCTGGGGCGTTTAGCATTTTCCGGCAGAGTAAAATCGCATCTCGGGAGATTACGAATTTCATCATTCGGAATATGTTCAAGATTTGCATAGAATTTCTACACACATATGTGAGAGAACGAATTTCAGATAATAAAGGGATAATTCGAATTTTGAGAATGGTAAGTAAATGAGGAATATATGTATATACAAAGAAAATTCACAAAAAAATTATAAAGTGAATCCAAATGAACTGATTAGCTGAGCATTGAATTTCCGAATCGAGAGTAACTGAAGCATGACAAGTCTGCAATCCAGAAAGTTATTGTTGTGGATTCAGGAAACATGAAGGAAAACACAAAATACCCCCGTTGAAATATCTGGAAGTTTTTTATTCTAAATTGTATTTATATTGCAGCATTGTGCAAAGAATTATGACTCCACCTTTAGGTGGGTCTCTATAGAAGGAAATGCACATCCCCTTCCACGTTCTCCACGATTGAAATTACCTCCACTTCTGAAACGTAGGGAATATTCAAATTTGAAACCTAAATATATCAAATCAGTAGAAAATTTACAGGTTATATATAAGGTAAAAAATATTAAAATTTTAATAATAAATGCATAAAAGTATCAATGTTTTACTAATGCATGATAATCGACTAAGTAATAATAATAACATACTTGGTAATAAGATACTTAGTAATACTAATCAGCATAAATATAGCATTTAAAAAGTGCAATTTAACATAAAATGTTCCTTCAATAAGTTTAATAATTAATGTTAAACATACAAACCTATAAAAGTTTGGTTTATCTAAAAAGGAAAGTCAAATATTTAAAATAACTCTGGCGCTCGGTACCACAGGTTTCGGGTTCGAGTCCCGGCGGTGCCATGGATGTTTGTAGTGGTTCGGAATCCACTTTAAAACGTAGGTCCCGGTCTAATATGATCGTAGAGCGTTGTGGGGGTGGCTCCGCGTCCGTGGCTTATCTTCAAGTTACACGCATCCCCTGGGTAATGCAAAGCGAGTAACGTCTGTGCAGCGCTTGCCTTAAGGCATCCAAGACAGCTCTCTAAGTGTTTGCCAGATGCATTAGAAAAAAAAGTATTTAAAATAAAGAAGTTTTTTTAAAACCTAATTTGAAATTTGATTGAATACCTGTGATAATTAAATAAAGATTCATAAGTGGCATAAATATTAAATTTAAAGGTAAGCCTTATCTTGCAATTTTCAAGAATTTTCAATCTTCAAAAACAAATATATTAAATTTGTAATTTCGAATAAAAAAACATTAAAACTGTACAGTGTGCAATATATCGGTTAACTGTATGGATAACATCTTTGGAAAACAATTTCGTTTTTTTTCCTAGAGTGGCGAATATTTACAAAATTATTAATAAACTGTGCTACGTTAGGGACCTGATGGCCGAGTGACTAGTTCAGTGCCACAGGTTTCGAAATCGAGTCCCGGAGGGCCATGGATTATCGTAGTGATACGGAATTCACTTTAAACCGTAGGTCCGGTCTAATATGACTATAGAACGCTGGAAGTAGGGCTGACAACCATACCCCGTACAAAGAAAATATCTCCTGACTACAAATCTGCTAGTAGACAGACGACCAGGGTCCAACATAGGGCTGTTGCACCGCTAAAGAAGAAGTAGTACTTTAATTAACAAGGAATACATGGATATGTTTAAAAACATGTTTTGTGTCATATTATAATAATTCAAATTGTTTAGCGAAAAAATTCATTAAAATTTACTCTGAAATCTAGAATATGAAGTTTTAACTAGAAGTTAAAAATATTAAATTTATAACAACGATATTAAGAGAGGTGAAAAAAGTGTTGCTGCAATGAATGGTAAATTTCATGCAACTCAATAAACTATCAAAGGCATTTAACAAAAAGAGAAATTAAGTATAAAAAATAAACAAAATATAATTGCATTTTATTGCATAATATTCGGTAATATTGACATTCATGTAATGATTTACTAATTCATGTAATGAATTTGCTTCACATTTAAAATTAATTAGTCTTTTGAATAAACACTTCTACTTCCACTTTATTTGCGACTATAACCTGAAAATATAGCCACCATTTTTTTATTTAACTGATGAAATATCATAACTATTAAAAATAACTCAGACATAAATATTTTTAAGAATATATTTACTTACAAGACGTACGCCGATGAAACATTCCTGCGTATAAACTCATAACCTGTTTTGATACGGTTGCCTGGTTTCAAGTTTATTCCAGTCAATATTCAGTGTTTGGCAATATTCCGTCCATTTGGTTTCAGTAAAGGTTTCCCTTTTCACTGCTTTTTTAAAAGAATGACTCGTGACTTCTTTTCACTAAATAATAAATTGTAGATAAAATTTTACTTATTAAATTTTCCATTAATCTATACATCTGTTTAAAATAATTTGTAGCAAACGACGTTTTTTCATTGATCTATTGAATCATTTGTTATTACTTTTTTGAAAACAGACGGATCAAAATGTCATCATGTTTGAATATCATGTAATCAGCGAGTAATTATTATCCTAAAATGTATTTCTCTACTACAGGTGAAAAGTATAAAAATCATTTTGCCTTCAATAGCCTTTTTTATATATTTTATTAAATGGAAGCAAAACAAATAATTATTATTTAAAAAAATAAATAAATAAACCTCTGTTCATCTTGTTCTGTTTTCTTTTTTTTTTCTGTTATATTTAAGCCAATATATTTTTCCCCAATTATGCTTCAATGTAATTACATATAATAAATAATATTCCAAATCTAATCAATTATACACTCTTTAAAATAACTATGGTAACATAACTAAAATTAATTGTTTCTTTTTTTAATGTAGGTGCCTTTGACAGTAGTTCTTAGAAAGTATGTGTGTCCCTATAAGAATAAAGGGCTTGATGTATTTTTTTATGAGTAAAACAGGATTTTTCTTAAACACGAAATGATGCGATAAAATTTTGGTTGAAACTCTGTCTTCAATTATTGTAAACGTCATATCTATAAATAATTATTTTCTAAAAAAAATTAAATTTTTTTCAATCCAGAAAATTTAAAAATCCTGCACTTAGCATTCAACACGAGGAAAGAAGCATCTGTTTGATGGCGTGTCTGAGGGCGGATTTTCCAAGGTTAAAATCATTTTCATTTCAAGTTTGATAGCAATGTCTATCATAATTCGGATTGCAATGTCTGTCATCTTTGGAACCATACAATCAAAAGCTCAACTGATACATGGGGTCAGTAATAAACGCGGAAAGGATGAAGAATAATTAAATATTATTTCATTATCGTAGGGAAATATTAAAAATTCGAATCATTTTATTTTTATTGGCTGCATAGATTGTTTTGTCAAATGTTGATATAAATCTTTAGCAAACTGTCTTGTGCAAGATTACAATTAAATCGTACAATTACAATCGTTAATTTTTATACTGGCCTTTCTATAAAGATAAGCTTGTGATGGTCAAAGTGGTTAAACATACATAAAGGTGTCGATTCTGACTGTAAAGGTAATATTATACACAATAAGAAGATTTAGAAATTATGCGTGTTTGCTTGTCTTACTAGTATGAAATTAAATACGAAAATAACTCATGAATTGTCTGGCCCTATGGTTGTCTGCTGTCGCAATCACCATCATATCTACTCCGTTCTGAAGGTAGTCATTACAGGAAAAGATCTAAATTTTCATAATAAATTATTAGTAATGAAAATCTATTTTTGTAAATAATGCTCTCAAAATGTGTTAATATTATACTTTTGTTTAATTTAGGATGACTTTGTAATTTTTCTCAGTTTTTATTAATTTTATTCATAACGGAAATTATCACATTAAATGAGCTATAATTTTTATTTTATTTTACACTTTTGTTAACTCGAAGTCTCCAAAATAATTGCTCTTAAACATTATACTGCACTTTTGCTTTTATGAAACATTTGAACATTTTTTAAAAAGGAATTTCTCTTAGCATTTTTCTTCATCAGTGTTCCAAGGCCTACACATGAGCTTTTTCAATTCCTTCTATTAGCTCACACTCTCTCTATATATATCTTGTTCAAATTTTCAATCATTAATAAAATACTTTTTATTCGTCCACTCAAGTTCAAATACATTTTTTTGTACTTATAATGGATGACACTTGATGTTAATAAAGGTTTTTCAAATATTAATTCAGTAATTAAATGTAACTAAATAATTTTAGTTTTTTTTTAGATTTAAGTTGCATATATCTATCTATAGATGGCGCCAGATAAACTTAAAAAATGAATGAAAATTATTTATTAAGTCCTTCTGAAATATAGTGAAAAAAAAGTAGGAATTGACTTAATTTTTTTTTTTTTATATTACTTGTTTCTGATGTAGAGAATTAAATTTTATACAAATCTTTAATAAATAAATTCCCTTAACATTTGATGCCAGTATCACTACTGAGCATTTTACAATTGGGCTGTAAAGAATGCAGGGGGAATTAAGTTGAATTATAAGCTACGTTAAAGGGTTATATATCATATGTTATATATCTTTAACAAATGGTACCAAGCTTGTTCCTTGGCATTTTCTACGCGTATGCCATTTCTGAAACAGGGTCCCCTTAAATAAAATCGGCAAAAACGCAGAATTGGCGTTAAAAAATATTTCCGCCAAAGTGCGCCAGTACCGGTTTGCGATCGTAATAGAAGAGAATTGCAATCAGTGAGAGAAACATGGCAATTTATACAACATTTGGCTATTATTACCACATTTGGTAATTTATCGCTATAAAAAAACACTAAAATCCAAATGGCCTCTATTTTGCGATTTGGCCCTGAAATCTACGTAAAACTTCAAAAAATAAAAGATTTATACAGTTATCCCATGTTAAACCATTTATTGATAACCGCCATTCAAATTCTTCATCACAAGATGAGATGATTTAACATTATATAAAACTTTTGTGAAAAGCTGATTTTAAGTCGTCTCTACAAGATTAGATGATTACGAGATTGTTCTGTGCAATCGAGGCTGAAAGCTGATTTTACGTCGTCTCTACAATAATCTTGTAGAGGCGTCATCTCTACAATAATCTTGTTGATCATTACGAGATTGCAATCGAGGCTGACCAACTCTAGATGAAAGAAGAGTTACAATGGGACCAAACAAAGATAAACTTCTTGGTCACTTTAAATTTAGAAGTTAATTATTATTAGATTTATTAGTTAAGATTATTCGATCCTTACGGGGGATATATAAGGCATTATTTTGGATGATATATAGGGGATTCCTACTCAATTTTCTTCTAGAGCAACTGCAGGAACTTTCGATCTACAAATATATGGGGCATTGTAAGCACAATTTTGATGTGACATTTCAATTTTGTTAGTACCGAAAAGAAGAGGCTTACATAGTAGACTAATAATCTAATCCGATAATTATAATAATTATTTTTTTTTTCAAAATCTTCAGAATAGAGTCTGATGGGCTTTGGCGTCAAAAGGAGCGCCAAGAAAAGAGTAACGATTCTAAGTGAAGGGAATTGCTAAGAGTACAAGAAACCCATTTTACAATTGGCTCTTATTATTAACATGTTACATTTGGAGACTTATCGCTTAGTTGGTGTCACGAAAAAGTCGTCAAATCTCAAAGGCCTCTATTTTGCGATTTGGCCATTTTTTAAATATTTTCCATATTTATCTTGGTGCATACAGAATACAAAACAAGTGTTCTGTATAATAAGCAAAGTAATTAAACAAATTTGTATAAAATATATTTCAAGATACAAAAATCAAAATAAGTTGTTTCTATAGGTTATTTATATTTTAAAAAATTGTTAAGTTTATCAAGAGTCACTATTATTTAGGTAAATCGTATTTATCGCATGGCAAATCAAATATTTTTTAATCCCAATGTCAAATTAATTGGCTAATTCTTTCATTGCTAACATTTTAGTTTTATTTAGCTTTTAATTCTGTTATTTTTAGACATAAAATAAACCAAATTTAACTATAAATTTTTTAAAATAAAATGTGCATTATTTTCTGTTATATAAAAAAACATTTATTCAGTTTAAAATATTTGTATTCTATAACTATATTTGTATTCATATAACAAAATATAACAATAATATATAATAATTGACAAACAAAAACTCTCCAGATAAAGCATACATTTTCGAAGGGTATTTTAATAATTTATGTATAATATATCTCCACAGAATAAGAAGTGTAAAATGAATCCACTGAATAATTTTTTACTAAATCTATGTGTTTAGAAATGTTGTTTTTAAGCGCTGGTGGTAAAGAAATTAGGAGAGATAAAATTAATAGTTAAATGAAATAGAAAGTAATGCGTAAATCATGACTTCACAAGCTGCTTTCGATTCTATTATGAAACAAATTTAAGTTTTATCAAATATATCATCAAGACATTACAAATATATCATCGTTATCACAGATGAAATAAGAGGGATTTGTAACTAAGGAAGAAATGTTTAATGCATCAAATTCGAAGGATACCACTTACGAAACTTATAAAATCAGACTGGATTCGTAAATATTAATATTAGAATGAAATTGCATCAATAAAATTAAAATGTGTATGTGAAGATATATTTAACAGATAAAATGAGTAATATATATATATATATAACGTGGTAGGGAGGTGATATACACACACACACACACACACATATATATATATATATATATATATATATACATAATGTACTAATTATAAGTTCATAGAACCCAGAACAATAATATACTTTGCTCTATGAACTTATGATATTGAAAATGACTTGATTTCTTCATATAATATCGTCATATCTTCAGTTATGCTAGAAGTATTGACAAACACATTACACAGCAAAATGTATGCGTTGACAAAGAATTTACAGAGTTCCTCAACAAATCTCTGTAAATTGCATTTTTTCAAATCAGTAATGTGAAAAGTAAATTACAAAATGTATTAATAAGAAAATAAAAAAGAACGTAAGTTTAATAAAAATCTCATTAACTAAAGAGCAGTAATAAAATTGGATTATCTTATTTGTCTTTTAAAGAAAACATTTTCTAATCAATACTAATTATATCCTGATAAGTGATATTGTGTAATTTTCAATACATACTAATAACAGATTACCTCGACTTTTACACTTATCAAAGAGGAGAATTTCAGTATTTAAAATAAAATAATTATAAATATTATATCATTTAATAACAGACCATTTCAATAAAATCAATAAAATCATAACAAGAATATAGTTCTGTGGTATTCTTGATGATGCATTATATTGAAGATCTTCACAGACATGCATAGTCAAAATATTTGAAGAATTGATGAGTCTTTGTCTGAACCTCATTGCCTCTTCACCACATATAGAATAAATGTTCTTGTCAATGCATTCGTTTAAACTATCTTGGTGTCTAAAAGATACAGAATTATATAATTATTCATCAAATATCATGCAAATTTATACAGTTAACACTTGTTCACTCACACAAATGACACAATACTTGTTCATTTACATGAATGACACAATGCTTGTTCGCTCACACTAATTACACAATACTTGCTCACTCACACATATCACGCAATACTTGTTCACTCACGCATATCACGCAATACTAGTTCACTCAAACACATCACACAATACTTGTTCACTCAAACACATCACACAATACTTGTTCACTCACACATATCATACAATACTTGTTCACGCACACTAATCATACAATACTTGCTCATTCACACATATCAAACAATTGTTAATTCACGCAATACTTGTTCACTCACAAACAATAATTGTTCACTCACACACAATACTTGCTCATTCACACTAATTACACAATACTTGCTCACTCACACATATCACGCAATACTTGTTCACTCACGCATATCACGCAATACTAGTTCACTCAAACATATCGCACAATACTTGCTCATTCACACAAATGACACAATACTTGTTCATGCACACTAATCACACAATACTTGCTCATTCACACATATCAAACAATACTTGTTAATTCACGCAATACTTGTTCACTCACAAACAATAATTGTTCATTCACACACAATACTTGTTCATTCACACTAATTACACAATACTTGCTCCCTCACACATATCACGCAATGCTTGTTCACTCACGCATATCACGCAATACTTGTTCACTCACACATATCACACAATACGTGCTCACTCACACAAATGACACAATACTAGTTCACGCACACTAATCACACAATACTTCCTCATTCACACATATCAAATAATACTTGTGAATTCACGCAATACTTGTTCACTCACAAACAATAATTGTTCACTCACACACAATACTTGTTCATTCACACTAATTACACAATACTTGCTCCCTCACACATATCACGCAATGCTTGTTCACTCACGCATATCACGCAATACTTGTTCACTCACACATATCACACAATACTTGCTCATTCACGCATATCAAACAATACTTGTTAATTCACGCAATACTAGTTCACTCACACAAATCACATAATTTTTCATTCATACGAATAACACAATACTTGTTCACTCACAAACAATAATTGTTCACTCACACACAATACTTGTTCATTCACACAAATCACACAATACTTGTTCACTCCCATATATGACGCAATACTTGCTCACTCACACATATCACACAATACTTGTTCATTCACACATATCACATAATACTTGTACATTCACCATATCACATAATACTTGCTCACTCACACACATCACGCAATATTTGTTCATTCATAAAAATCACAATACTTGTTCACTCACACATATCACACACTAATTGTTCACTCACACATATCACACAATATTTGTTCACTTACACATGTACAACACTTGATAAATTTTCTAAATTAATTTGAAGGACAAAAATATGTTTAAAAATAAACTAGTTTAGCGAAAATCCTGGATGCGTAGGAAAATCTTCGTAAGAAAACACATATGTTTCGAAATTTCTAAAAGAAAAAAATTTTGCATTGAAGTATTCTGTTTAAATTATTTGCGCAATAAATATAATTTCATTTTTAGGGGCGATGTGCTGTTAATAATCGTTTTCTTCCATCTTATTTCTAATTATATGTGTATTCTTATTTTGCTTTTCAAACACATCATTTATTTCTATCATTATTTTTATGGTGGAAATAATTGTTGTTTTAAGCACAATTTAAACTTTAAAAAAGAATTGGTCCTGCCCGCCACGTTTTAATGGATGTTTTAAGCTGAAATAAAATTGTAATCGCTTCACAGAAAAAGACCCAAAGATCAATACGACATAATTTCAAAACAGTTAAAAAATAATTCATAGTTTTAAAAAGTTGCCAAATTTTCTAATGATTAGGTGTGGTTTGTCACACTACTGTCATTTTTTGCACACTTTAGGCTAATTAGATTGGAACCTACAACGTGGATTCCGGACCACTAACAAACATCCATATCACCGGCAGCGTTCGAACCTGAAGCCTGCGGTACCAAAGGCCAGAGTTCTAATGATTAGAGAAGAATTTATTTATAAAATTATCAATAATTGTAGCACAACAATAAAAAGTAGATAAAGCCATTTTAACTTTGCTTATTCAATCACAATTATTAGCAATAAATTTCAATGTTAATCTAAAAAGAGAAATATATATTTTCATCATATATAATTTTGAAGATTACTTTTCTCTTTTTCCTCATTTTTCGAAAACAAAATATTTCTTATTTCTATGAGATAGGGGGGATTTTTAATAGACAAAAAATCTATGTGAAAATCGGGGGGCGATATTCACTATTCTGTTTCTATACATATCTATACATAGGTATGTTTGTTCATACATATATTAAAGTATAAAGCGTAAAAAATATGAAAATTTATTATATATATAAAGGAATCTAGTCATTTAGCGAGCAAAAATAACATTATTCATAATATTGATTGTACGTATTCCTTCATAAAGCTTTCCTTGGTATATTTTATTTATTTTGCTTTAAGATTACTAATTTCTTTTGAATTTTACGAATGGAACGACATGATTTAACAACCAATCATCGTATATTTCATTTATATTTAACAACTAATTTAATTTATTAATAAAAATAATAAATAATAATTTAATAATAAATTAATTAATAAATATATAATATAAATAAATTAATAAAATTAATTAATAAATATAGATTTCGATATCAATATTAACAAATACATTCAATACATTGATACAAAATTCATTAATAGAAATTCACAAATTTGAAAGTTTCACTTATTTAGTGTTGTTAAAAAAAGAAATAAATATCAAAATAAAAAGCAAACTTTTCTTTAATGTTACCATTTAAAAAGAAATTTAATATTTGCAGCAATGAAAACACATCTAAATGTTTCAAATAATTCAAACAGCACAGCATTATTATGAAAAAATATATAAAAATTATTTGTCTAATCCATGTCGTTTAAATTTTCTAATTGTCATATTTTCATTTTCATATTTTTCTTAAAAAATTAAGGTACTTCATATTTTTCATGTATTACCAGTAGGATTTGTTTGTGTGCAAATCAGCAGGCGGCGACACATCAAGGTTGCCTGGACAGAGCATGTTTATAATGTGGGGGAGTATTCAACTTTGAACTCTGACCCCAGGGGAAGGGGACAGATCCCCGTAGATGAAGAAGGAGAAGAACGCTGGTCGACAACGAGAGAGGAGACGAGACTGGGTATGTTCACACTTAATTAATAACTAATGTAAATACTATTGTATAATAGCGTGTAATTAAATGGCTTTATTTAAGAAAACATCCCATTACTTCATTTTGTCTGTCAAATTCCCTAGACACCCACTGCAAAAGTCCGGCCATTGTTAGACTGGTAGAGAAGTCTACAAAATTGGGGGTTCGGCCGGGATGAATCTATTGGAAGCGGTTAAAGTCTACATTACTAATTTAGAAAAATGCCCCATATGAAAGAATGGAGTCGTGTGAATAAATGCACTTACTTGCAAGCTGCTCTAAAGAGGTCTTCTTCAAGTGTCTTGATATCGAAATCTGCTTTTTTTTAAGTTCTTCTTTTACAGGATTCATACACAAAGTGTTACCGTCGTCTGCTCCTTGAAATGAGCATTCTCCATACTTCTTAAACACTAAAACAATGTTCATGGATTTATAAAACACATCTTGGTTTACAATTTTATATTTTGCTGATGCATAAATGTGTAAAAAGAACAAGTATGCTAACTATTTTTTCAATTCCTTCTATTAGCTCACACTCTCACTATATATATCTTGTTCAAATTTTCAATCTTTAATAAAACACTTTTTATTCATCCACTCAAGTTCAAATACATTTTTTTTGAACTTGTAGTGGATGACACTTAATGTTAATACAGTTTTTTCAAATATTAATTCAGTAATTAAATTAAATTAATTAATTTGAGTTTTTTTTTTAGATTTAAGTTACATATATCTGCCAATAGATGGCGCCAGATAAACTTAAAAAAATAAATGAAAATTATTTATAAAGGATTTTCTGCAATATAGCGCAAAAAAAGTTGGAATTGACTTAAAAAAAAATAATTTTTATATTACTTGTTAAGTTCAATTACACTTTAATTTTATTCGAATTTTCAATTTGTTTTTGGTAATTATTAATATGTATACTACTTAGCCCAAAAAGTAAGATCAATTATTTTTTTTCAAAAACTCTTTATTTATTCTTCCAAATTTATTTCATCGCCTTCAAAGTCATCCCCTCCGGACACAATGCACTTGTGCCAACTTTTTTTCCAATCCTCAATGCAGGCTAAAAAGTCATCGGCAGGGATGGCCATCAAAGCGTGCGGCGATACACGTTGAATCTCTTCAATCAACTCAAAACGATACAAAACGGTGTCCCCGGAGTGGTCTTTTGAGTTTAGGGAATAGCTAGAAATCGCACGGTGTGAATACGCTGGTTGGGGAACGATATGAGTTTCATTTATGGCGAAAAAGTCACGATGAATCAATGCAGTGTTAGCTGGCGCATTTAGTGTTTTTGGTCCCAATCGAGATTTGACGCGTTTCTGTGCAAAATTTAATTGACCTATCCTTTTGAAATTCCAACATCATCAACAAGGTCTCTAACTGTAAATCGATGGTTTGAAAGCACGAAATCTTTAATTTTTTTGAAGTGAGCTTCGTCGGTTGAGGTAGATGGTCGACCAGAGGGCTCTTCGTCTTCAACACGTTCTCTGCCTTCTTTGAACTGTTTATACTACTTCTAAACATTTCTTTCCGATATAGGAATGCTTACGGAATGCCTTCTGCAACATTCTATACGTTTCCGCGAACAAAATTGAATGCAAGTCCTTTGCTCAATTAATTCAGACAGTTCGTCTCACAAAGCAAAGCGTAACTCAAACACTAACTAATATTTTGACAGGAAATTTCACAGAGATATCAAGGACAGTGCCAACAATCTAAAAAAGAAAAACAAATGAAATTCCATAAGACCCGGGAATTTTAAATTGAAAATTGGTTTTACGTTTTGGACACAGTAGTATTACTCCAATAAATGCAATATTCCAGTTTACTTTACAGCAAAGAATGTAGTGCATTTTACTGCAATTAACACTTACATGTATTCAACTCCGTTCCTTCAGTGCATGTAGCCTTGTAAGTATGTAGCATATCTTGCACAAAATTGTTCGACTGAAAGTTGCATTGCCTTGCTCCTGTTTCAAGACATTTCGCGTATTCTTTATTTCCACTGTGAAGATTACCATAATGAATACGTGAGTAATTAAACATATATTACTTCATAAGTAAAAAAAAATAATTAAATATTTTTATAATAATTAATTAATGAATGGATAATATCCAATACTAGTAATTTGCAGTTAACTTCGCAAATGCTAAATGTGTTACAAAAAGCATATTTTTTAATAAAGAGCTCTGGAGCTCGATACCACAGGTTTCGGCTTTGAGTTCCAGCGGGGCCATGGGTGCTTGAAGTAGTTTGGAATCCACTTCAAACCATAGGCCTCGTTCGACTACGATTTTTAGGGCATTGGAAGTAGGGCTGACAACACTGCCCCGTAAAAAGAAAACATTTCCTATCTCGAAATGTGCTAGTAGACAGACGGCTTTGGCTCACCATGGGGCTGTTGAGCTCATGCAGAAGAAATGAAATGGATATATGTAATGCTGTTTGAAAAAGGTCACTTAAAGAATATGTAATTTCTGTACAGAGGTGAACCAAGTTCAGTGTTAATTGGAATACTCTACAAGAAAATCGTTGCCAGATTTCACTCACATTTTACCGAAGTTATTTAGTTTGAAACGAATACCACACGAGGTGATATCTAGGATTGGTATCACCTTACTCATTTCTTCAAGTACAATGGGAGGACTTTTGGGCCATGATTTATTGCTCTCCTTCTTATCGTAAACACTTGTCTTACCTTATATGCTTAGGCTACAGAACTGTATACTTCCATTGTGAAAACTCAAAGCCATTACAGGTTATGACTTGAACAATGCAATAGTACATTTCTAAGTAATATATGTGATCTTGATATAAGTAATAATTGCATACGATACATTTTAAAACTCATTTAGAAGTACAAAGATACACTTTAAAAAAAAAAAAAAAAAAAAAGAGTTTTTTACGACCTACTGAGGTTCAGGAAAATTACTTCCCGGTGATGAGAAAGAACATTCCAGAATTTCCACAAATTCTCTTATCAAAAACAATTTAATTTTCAATATCTGGATGGGAATCCCCGGGGATAGGTTAATTGCGATCTATATTAACTTTAAGAATGGAGAAAATATATCTTTTTTCTTCACTGGCGCAACAGCACCATGGTGGACCAAGCACCAAGACGCAACAGCACCAAGGCCGTCTGCCATCGAGACAGGAGATGATTTCTTTTTACGGGGTAGGGTTGTCAACTCTACGCCAAACGCTCTACAGTCGTATTAGACAGGAATCTGCGGTTTAAAGTGAATTCCGAACCACTACAAACACACATGACACCACCGGGACTAAAACCAGAAACCTGCGGCAGCGAGCACCCGAGTTCTAATCACTTCCCCATCAGGATAAAATATATGCGAAGATTTAATTCCTATTTCCCCTCTGGCTATCAAAACAGTAATAATTTTTAGATATTTTTTTAAGCTTATAAATTATTCAATTATTTATTTTGACCATTTTTTTAAATTTTTATTTATTTATTTATTGTCTTTTAAAAATGATACCCATCAAAGAATTAAAATGTAAAAATTAATATCACAGAAATGTAAAAATTAATCTCACAGAAGGGTTAAACTTATGTATAAAATATATTTAATTCTTGTCGAAAAACATTAAAAGAAAACGCATTGCAATTTATGAGATTTATCTTATGCTTGAACTTATTTTTATGAAAGAACTAACTTACCCACAAATAAAATCATTCGAATGCTTTGCCATTACCTGCAACAAGCACAATGATTTTGCTTTCTCGAAACACATATTGCCACATGATGCAGTCCCCAACAGCGCTGAAAAGAGTTTTAATTAATCTTTGATAAATCAAATAAAATGTTCAATGATATAAAAATTAAAATTTATAAGATATTTCAACACATCTTCAAGAAAAAAAGAACCAGCAAAGATTTTTTTCCTAATCTAAATTGTTGTTCAAATGATTGAGATAAATCTTAACAAATTAATTTTCACAAATCTGCATAGATTCTTATCAGACTACTTTCGAAAGCAATAACATTGACATTATCTTTGTGTGTAGCATAGACGCAAAACTTATTTATCTTACTCTTTCATATTGCAATATACCTTCGACAAAAAATTAAATAATGTGATTATCAATACATAAGTTTAAAAATAATATAGAAATTACAGTTTTTAATAAAATATTAAATAAATTATTGCTAAATGTTAGATAAACAGATGGTTTCAGAATATTCTTTTTATTTTATTGACTTTGCTTTATTAATCCTAAAATTTACTTCTTTGCTTAACATGAAAAAGGTTAAGAATAATTAACTTACAAATAACCCTTTTTAATTTCCATTAAAAAATCATAAAGCATTTGTTAAATAATATATTCACCTTCTAATGATATATATATATAATGTGTCTAATCTCAAAAATTGTTTTGAAATAATTGCTGATTTTAATTCTAACCAATATTTGAGTATACTCTTTTGAGCTTAGTAATAGGGAAATACCCTTTTCACATTTCTTAAACCTTCGACAAAAAATTAAATTATCTTATCACAAATAAATATCTAAAAAAATTTGTACTTACTGAAAAATTAAATAGATTATTGGTAAATTTTGGAAAAAAATATAGGTTCAAAATATTCTTTTCATTTAAGTCTCGAATTAGAAAAATACCTGTTTTGTTTAGTTATCCTAAAATTTACTTCTTTGTTTAAAATGAAAGATGCTAAGAATAATTTGCTTAAAAGATGCCGTTTTTAATTTCCATTAAAAAAAGAATCCTAATAATAAAAATTTATATGAAAACTACTTTATATCTTTTTGTTTCATCAATTATGTTTTATAATTGCAATTTTTTAAGCTAAATACGTTTCAAAATGTACAATATGGACAGAGTACATAATTTTTTAAAATAAAGCATTGACGAATATTTTATGTATATTTCTAAAATGGAAGAATTGAATTATATAAAAGTACAATACAAGTACTTCTCATATTAGGAGAGATCATCAAATGGGACAACAATTTTAAAAGAATGACGGATTTCTTACATATAAAAAATAATTTAATAAAAAGTTTATTAATTTTAATTGCGCGTTATCAGTAATTGTCACCGACTTCAAAACTATAAATTTTTTCTTAATAAATGAATTATCATGTTCAAACCTTAAAACATTAAATAGTGTAACTCCTTTCAAAACAACGAATTTATAAAGAAACAATTTTTTTTGCTTTAGTATTTTCAACTCATACATCTCA
Organism: Caerostris darwini; assembly: GCA_021605075.1. Taxonomy (NCBI): domain Eukaryota; kingdom Metazoa; phylum Arthropoda; class Arachnida; order Araneae; family Araneidae; genus Caerostris; species Caerostris darwini. The sequence continues at coordinate 765,354 of BPLQ01014835.1, forward strand.
AATAAATATTTTTACTAAATGTCTGAATATACATAAGTAAAAACAGACTAATTACAAAAACAGTTTTTTTTTATGATCAAAAGTAGTTAATTTTTTGATGTTTTTCAGAGTAAGAAATAAAATACTTGCTCATATTTAAAAAGACATTTATTATTTTATTTGGAAACATTCATAATCCATTTAACTAATTGCAGTTAAAAAATGAAATTTTATACTCTCATTATAAAATAAATTGAATAATACGAAGTTATCAAAAGGCGGCGACCAACGTTGCCTTTGTTTACACGTGCGGATGTAAGAAAAAAAAATGCCATTGTACAATGTAAATATATTATTTTCGTAGCATGCGGAATCGAAGTACTATAAAAATCACACAAGTTATCGATATTGAGTAGGTAAACTATTTCAAATCCATGAATGAATGTTTTTCTTTAAAACTCATTGAAGATTTAAAAACATTACGAAATTGACACTTACCGGCTAATACGAGGGGGAAAAAGTTCTTCATGTTGATCTTACTTTGACCGCTGCGGAAACGTTTGTGAGAGAACTTCGCAGGTGGAAATTCGTTTCGTTAGATCAAGGTCACAATACAGGTTTTTCGAACAATATCTGTCAAATGCGTAGTCTATTATTTGAAAAAAGACAATCGCTACAACTGAAAAAGTTTGCGCATCTGTGATGAATCACGATATATCTGAGGAGTGTAAGGAAATAAAACTTGCAAATCAGCAGGAGACCTAAAATTAGGCCTCATATTACCTCTGTAGTAGGAAATATTACTTGTTTATTGCAATTCTTTGGATGAAAAAATGAAACTTTGAACTCTGTTTTAATTTTGCGATTGCACGGTTTGGTTTGCAACATTATGTAATTTTAACTCTTCGCATGAAATTGTAAACATTAAATTGTTCATTCTTACCACTTAAATATTTTAATTTTTTTATATGAAATATAAAAAGATATAAATACAGATGGAAACAAAGGCAAATGGATAAGACGATATAAAGAAAAACTTTATTGCTCTAAATGTTTACATTCAATGTCATTACTTACATTGAATTAATTGATAAATATAACAATTTTTCAATCAACAACTTATCTTTTGGAGAAGTTAAAGACATAAAACTTTTATTTGATGATCTGATCTTATTAAACTCATTGACCTTTTCGTTCAGAATCTTTTCATTAACTTTTATCTCACTGTTGTGTTGGCACTTAATATTCCTCATCAGGTAGTATAAAAGATGATATCGAAATCCCGAAGATGGATAGGAGGGTGTAGTCACATCTGCATTGCACTCGACAAAAAAAAAAGTAGAAGACTGGAATATATAACTGAAGAAATTGTTGAAAGTCACGATAATATTTATGTTATTCATATTATTCGTAATACTCGTATTCAAACCGTTACAATCAAATCCTTTTCATTCATTGATAACTTCTCCCAGATTTCTGGAAAACAGCGATAGTGATCACAATCCCATAACTAGCATATCAGTGTGGTAAAACATACGCCAGTTACTGACCCATCAGTGGATTTGGGCCTGAAGATAATTCATTGCAGTTGAACTACGGCAATGATGTATTTTAATAAAACAATTCAGAAATTTCATTTATATCTAGTATTCTCATGAACCCTTCAATGAAATATGTGAAAGGATTCAAATATATTTTTTGTTCGTCTATTTTTTTTTCATTCAGTACCGAAACCAACGACAAAATGATTTTGAAATTGCATCAAATTTTACTAAATAAGAAAAATAATTTTTCACTGAGGTATACTTCGTTCTTATTATCATTGGTGAACATGATGTTGTCATGGTTCGGGGTCCTGGACGTTATCCGAAAATGAGGGCCAAGCAAATAAAACTCCATTATAAATTTAGGGGAGAAATGGTACTTTGAGCTCCTTAACTCCTGATATGATTCATGAATATAGTTAATCTTAAGGAATTTTTGGGAGAATTTGGCTTTTGATTGAAGTGTTTTGTAGTATGATTTTGTATCACTTTTCCTGTTTTGGGTTGGGATTTTAAACATTTGTATTTCCAATGGCTATAACTACTCGAAGTGCATTTATCAATTCCTTCTTTTTGAAGTTTCTTTATACCTTTTTGGCATTTTCCCATGCCTACCATGGATTGTGTAAAAGCTATGCTTAACGAAAGCGTTGTTGATAAATGTTTTTGGGCAGAGGCATTGGTACGTTTTTCTTATGTTAAAAATAGAATATGCCCTAAATTTAAATCAAAAACTCCATATGAACTTTACTTTGGCCATTAGCCGAATGTGTCGTATTTTAGAGTATTTGGATGCCATACATATGTAGGAATGCCTAAGCAACTGAGAACTAAACTAGATTTACGTGCTAAGCACGGGATAATGCTAGGTTATGCTCGATCCACTAGAACAGGGGTCGGCAACCTGCGGCTCGCGAGCCACATGCGGCTCTTTGGATGTGAAGCTGTGGCTCTTTAGTTCCCTACTCAAATATTATTTATTTTATCAAAAAAAAAAAACATTTAAGAATCGTTCTGAATCGATTAACGGGGATTAGGCACCGATTCTATCTCTCAGCCACTTGTATTAGCTTTTCACCGCACCCCTCCCCCGTGACACGCGCCGTCACTGTCGTCAGTCCATCGGAAGCTCTCGAATGACGCCGTCGTCGGATGTTTCTATGTAGGTTTTAATTCGCTTTCGATGCAAAACAATTTGGCGTCTTCATCAGTGCTTTGGCGTGAAGTATAATTTGTTGTTTCAAGTAAAAGACTTAGAAGCGAATTATCTTCTCAAAGTTATGTATGTACGTATATATATATATAATAATAATAATAATAATAATAAAACTTAAGAAAAGGTAGGTAAAGTAAACCATTCACAGATGGTGAGTATGTCAAAGATTGCTTCATACGTGCATCTGAAGAACTGTTTCGTGATTTCAAAAACAAACCAGGAATCTTGAAAAAAATCAAACATTTGCCACTATCCATTAAAACAGTACAAGATAGAATAGCTAAAATGTCTTCAAATGTAACATATTTGCAGGTGAAAGACATTCAACTTTCTTCTGCCTTATCATTTGCTATAGATGAGTCTTGCGACATAAAAGACAAGGCACAAGTTGCCCTTTTTGTCAGGTATATGTCTTCCCAAGGTCCAAAAGAAGAACTTCTAGGATTGCTACCGCTCTCGGGACAAACTAGAGGAGAAGATATAGCGAATGCCGTGCAAAAATGCCTTGAAGACAATAAGATCGATTTAAATAAAATCGTTTCAATAGCAACTGATGGAGCCGGAAGTATGACAGGAAAAAATAAAGGGGCAACAACAATTTTTTAGAGCAAAATAAACCACGAAATTCTTATATATACTTATGTTTCACTGCATAACGTTCTTCCATTCACTGCATAGCGTTCTTCTCTCGAAGAAGCGCTTTGTGCCCAAACATTTCCGGCTGAAATAGTTGATGTCATCAATTTTGTAATCAAGATTGTTAACAGCATCTTGTCAAAAGCACTCTACCATCGTCAGTTTAAAGAATTCTTAAACGAAATGGAGACTTAGTATACTGACCTCCTTCTTCACAATAAAGTGCAATGGCTTTCCAAAGGTAAGGTATTGAAACGTTTTGCTTTGTGCTTGAATGAAATAAATACATTCCTAAATGAAAAGCACATTAATTACCCTGAATTAGAGAACTACAAATGGTTGCAAAAATTTTACTTTATTGTGGATATCACAGCGAAATTAAATGAGCTGAATCTAAAACTGCAAGGAAAGGGAAACTCAGCCTATGTTTTGGTAGAAGAATTGGTTTGTTTTGAAGAAAAATTAATTCTTTTTTGCAGAAGATATTCAGAGCGGTAAATCGCTTCATTTTCAATTTCTAAAACAATGTCGCAATAAAACTAGTGCAACTGTTGAGACGAGGTACTTCAGCACAGTTATAAAAAAAAAATTAAAGATGAATTTGCTGACAGATTTGAGCAATTCAAAACCAACAAAACCACCCTAGCATTCATAGTAAATCCTCTCAACACAAATAGTAACGAAATCCACATTGAGCCATTTGGAATTTATACTGGATCTCTAGAAATACAATTGATCGATTTAAAAAGTAAAGCTTTGTGAAGTGGAAAATTTACAGAGTTGAAAAGCAAGTTGGAAGAGTTGGAGGTCCAGAAATGTATGTACGTAACGCAACAAAAGTGGACCGAAATGCCGCAAGTTGAGGCACTTATATTCGACGCATGGAATAGTCTTCCAGATTGCTACAGTGAGGTGAAGAAGTTGGCATTTGGAGTGCTGGCTATCTTTGGATCGACATATTCGTGCGAGCAAGCGTTTTCTTGCATGAATATAATTAAAAATAAAGTAAGAAGCCAACTAACAAATGAAAATTTAGAGTCGTGTTTGAAACTTAAAGCAACAAGTTATGTGCCAAATTTATCCAAACTTTCTAAAACCATGCAAAGCCAATGCTCCCATTGAATTTGTTTGCTCAATTGTTTGTTATTGAAGTACAAGTCAGTGTTGTAAGTAAATGTTTAATTGTTTTAATTTTTTACTTAAATAATAAGAAATTATCTAATAATGAATAAATAGAATGATATAATAAATCGATATTTTTTCTTATGAGTAAATAGATTAGTTTTTTTTTATCAAAACACTTTATTTATGCGAGTACTAACAGGTGGGCTAGTATTATTAAATCGGGGCTACTAGTATTAAATCCATATAAATTTTAGTTAGCCCTAACCTTCAAAAGACACGTGTATAAATTTGACAGCTGTTGCAATATTAGTATGGGAGTTATAGCACTTTTAGTGAATCAACTTTTGTTAGTTTGAAAAAATGGATAAAAAGGAATTTCGTGTGTTAATAAAGCATTGCTTTTTGGCAAAAAAAAATACTATTGGAGCCAAGGCTGGACTTGATAAACATTATTCGGACTTTGCACCAGGAAAATCAACCGTAGAGAAGTGGTTTGCTAAATTTACACGAGGCGAAATGAGCATCGAGGACGATGCACGCAGTGGACTCCCCAAAGAGGCTGTTACCGACAAAAACATCAAAAAAGTCCACAAAACAATTTCTGATAACTTTAAAGTGAAGTTGACTGAAATAGCTGAGACCCTAAAGATATCGAAGGAACATGTTGGACATATCGTGAATGAATATTTGGATATGCGAAAGCTCTGTTCAAAGTGGGTGCCGCGCGAGCTCACAATCGACCCAAAACAGCAACCAATTGATGATTCTAAGCAGTGTCTGGAGCTGTTCAATCGTAATAAACACGAATTTTTGCGTCGATATGGGACAATGGATGAAACATGGCTCCATCATTTCACACCGGAGTCCAAGCGACAGTCAGTCGAGTGGACTGCACGTGATGAACACTAAAAATGCTACAACTTCACTAAAAATGCTATAACTCACATACTAATAGTGCAACAGCTGTCAAATTTATACACGTGTCTTTTGAAGGTTAGGGCTAACTAAAAATCATATGGATTTAATACTAGTAGCGCCATCTATGTGTCAGCCTACAAACTTTTCAACCCACCTATTATTTATTGTTGGCAAGAAAAAATGTTGTGGCTCTTTAAAAACTGAAATTTTCTAAATTGCCATTTTTGGCTCTTCCGACTCAAAAGGTTGCCGACCCCTGCACTAGAGGATACCATATTTGTTTGCTCGAAGAACAAACACTAATTGAAACTTGCAATGTGCGTTTTGATGAATCTAAATGACTAGCAAATGGAATTTTTAATTTTAGCAATTTAAACAATAAAACTAAAAATTGGACAGAATTCAGAGTAAATGAGCCTCTTACCTCATATGATTATGATGACGACTCAAATGATTCAAATAGGCCTGAAAATACTACAATCAGCGATAATTTAGATAAATCAGTCCCTGATCCGAGTTCATCTAATTTAAAGCCATGCAGTTCAATTCCTTTTTACAGAGACGCTGCTTTACGTAAAAATGTAGAGAGATACGATGTTTACTATCAAGTTAAAGGACAAAATTATAGTTTAAAAAAACTAAAAAACACGCTTTTAGAGTTAATCAAACTAAAAAGTAAAAAATAATTGTTAACATAAGAATAACATTACTGACGAGAAAATGAACGTCACTGTTCTAAAAGCGTGGGGTGCTCGATATCAATCGTTATAATTTTTCAGTAGTTTCATTCCGAAATGCAGAATTAGTTTAAAAATGTCATACAAAGCACCCCACGCTTTTAGAACAGTGACATCAATTTTCCCGCCAGTAATTTTATTTTTATGTTAAGAATTATTTTTTACTTTTTATTTTTTAGTGTTTTTAAACTAATATTTAAATGAGGTCCCTGTACGGAGAACTGGAACTATAGTTCTTAGAATAATTTAATTGTGAGTAAACCAAAGGCTAAATACTAATATGTCGAGCCAGCCAGGATTCGAACAGAGAATCTCCTGATCCGTAGTCAGGGCGCGTTATCCGTTGAGCCACTGTCCCACGTAGGTTTGTATGTCTTAGGTACTTTCATTCTACATGGGTTAAATTGCTCTTCATAAGTTAAAATAAAATCACTAATCATGGCGATCCTAACCATGATGAGATAATAAACTTATCAAAATATTTTATTGTCGTCAGTCCTTGATAAGTCTACAGCGTTTAAATTAAATCGGATCTCTTAAAGCAGGGCAAAATCGAGCCCAAAGAGTCAGTTACGAACAAACATGCAGGTGAAACTAATAAAAGCGTATTAAAAAGTAAGACTACTATCTTACAATGACGCAGAGAAATATTGTAAGACAATAACATTCAATATGACACAAATTTTTTGACTTTAATTCTACTGGAGAACATCTAGCAAATCATCCAGAAGCGTCTAATATTGAAATTTTAGTCCCCCGACACTTTAAAGATGCTTTAAAGTCTCCCCAGTCAGATAAATGGCAAGAGGCAATGGCTGATGAGATTCAGGTAATGAAGGGTAGAGAAGCATGGGAACTAGTACCAGCTCCTAAAAATTCTAAGGTAATTAGATGCAGATGGATCTATACCAGGGATGGGCAAACTACGCCCCGCGGGCCAAACCCGGACCTCCGAAAGGTTCTATCCGGCCCGCGGATAGAATTTTAATTTGACAATCCGAGGCAAATTAAAAGAAATGTATATTTATATATTATATATCCATCTCCTTTCCATATCCTTATTACATATCTATCTCCTTTCAGTGACATTCAAATGGAATTGGCTATTTTTACCATGCCTTTCAACTTAAATAGTGAACCAGTGAGGTCATATTTGCAGGTTGTATTAATTGAGTTGCAATCTAACAAGTATCTCAAGCATTTGTTTCTAAATATACCAAAGTTAGAGTTTTACAAATCATTATCGAAAGTAAGTTTCCCAAATTTAATATCTCATGGCCAGAAAATCAGTGCTATGTTTGCTTCCTCTTATATATGTGAACAAGTGTTTTTAACTATGAACCTTAGAAAGAATTATTTCAGAAGTAGACTAACAGTTGAGCATTTAGCCTCGTTCCTTAGAATCATTACATCTCACTTCGAACCTCAATATAAGGAACCTCTAAAAATGAAATTGCAATTTCATTCATCTCATTAACATATTTAAATTGTAATACTTGTATATTGATTTTAAAATGGACAAACTTTTTTTTTCTACTTTTGGCCCGCGACCAAAAAGGTTTGCCCATTCCTGGTCTTTACTCTTAAAAAGCACGAAAAAGGTGTAATTTATAGATATAAAGTTAGGTTAGTTACACAAGGGCATAACCAAAGAAAAGGTGAAACATATGAGGAAACCTTTAGCCCAGTTGTAAACTTTTCACTTATTAGAATTCACTTATTTTGTAATATTTGTTTGTATATTAAAATAGACTCACTGTCAGCTTGATATAAGATGTGCTTATTTGTATGCTAATCTTAAAGAGTGTATTTATATGAAGCAGCCACAGGGATTTATAAATCCAATTAAGATTGATTATGTTTGTTATTTAAAGAAGGTCGTATATGGTTTACACCAAAGTGGGCGAGAATGGTATTATGAATTTGATAGCATTCTTAAGAATTTAAATTTCACTAAACTTGAATGGTGTAATTGTGTATAAAAAGGGTGTATTGTTATTATTGTAGGTAGATGATATTGTCGTCTTCGGCAAGACCCAAAGAGACATTGATATTGTTGCTTCCTTATTGCAAAATAAATTTGATATTAAAATTTTAGGTAAAACTCAGAGATTGTTAGGTATCGAATTTCGTAATATTATTGGTCAATATTTCATACATCAAAAACAATATATAGATACAATTTATAGGATATTTTCCAAATTTAAATATCCCCATGCATCACTATCGATTGCAAAGGGCGTTGTTTTATCGAAATTGGACTGCCCTTCGAATGACATCGGTTTAATGGAAATGAGTTAATTTCCCTTCTGGATGCATGTCTTTTAATGCTAGAATGTATGTGTATTATATATTTGTTTTTGTAAAGAAATAATTTGCATTAGGGGGCCGATTGTTGCCCAAAGTATTGGGAATCATACAAATATTTCTCTTACGTTTTGATGGGTTTTGCATGACCAAAATCCGAATTGCAAATTACAGTGTATTATTCCTTACTCTAAAAAAATAGCTACTTTAGAACAGTTGCCATATTCTCTTATTTTTGGGCTAAAAAAGAAAAATATAGAAAATTTAATGAGTCACAGAATTGTCGTTGTATACTTGTACCCTACAAAGGAGAAAATAACTATATCTGTGCTATACAAATAAGGATACTGACAAAAGATTTTTAAGATTTGAAATTTTTGAAACACGCTCATATTTTACATATATAAACATATTTTTCAATATATTCAATAGTATTTTTTCATCTCCCCTATTAAAAAGAGGTAGAGAGAAAAACATTATATATATATTCTTATATATTCAATGTTTTGCAATTAATATATTCATATATATTCTTGCAATTATATTGTTATTTTAACAATATAATAGCAAGAATAATGTATACAACAAAACAAACATTGTTACTACACTGTCACATTAACAATACTGTCAGAAGCATTATTAAAAAGATACTCCTAAACAATTGATTTTACTCTTTAAACAGTGAAAACAAATCAGTTGTTATCCGACTCGCATCGACAACAGACGTATTTCTCCGCCATCTTTAAAAAAATGATGTTATCTTACTGATGAAGAGAAACGCCCGACCACATCAAGATTTTCCGTTGAATTTTCAAGATTCCCAATCATCACGCGTCACGGGTTCGTATTTTATGCTTTTAATATAAATAGTTGTTGTTGTTATCGTGTGCATAGATTTAAAATTTTATTTTTAAAGTTAGATCAAGTCAAAAGTCTACACGATAGCGGCCGCTAGCAATGTCGCCGCTTCACTATACAGGACTTCTCTTAAGTTGGCTTCGATTGGCACCATACCCAATTGCAAAACATGGGGAGTGAGTGCTAGGCACTCTAGAATCTGCTTAGGTGTTAGGAAAGCGTTGGGGCAATTTCAGCAGGGGTTTGTATTTTATTCTTTTAATATAAATAGTTGTTGTTGTTATCGTGTCCATGGATTTAAAATATTATTATTAAAGTTAGACCAAGTCAAAAGTTTTCACGATAACGGCCGCTAGCAATGGCGTCACCGCACTATACAGGACTTCTTCCCTTAATTTGGCCTCGATTGGCACCATACCCAATTGCAAAACATGGGGAGTGAGTGCTGGGCACTCTAGAATATGCTTAGGTGTTAGGAAAGCGTTGGAGCAATTTCAGCATGAGATGCATTTATTCCCTGGCCTTGTCTGGGAAAATCTTCATCCCTCTGCAATGATTAGTTCTGAGTCTGCTAATAACTGATGTCAACTTCCTAGGAATATAAATAGTTGGAAACGCTAATCAAATAACTTGCTTTTTGAATTGAAGCACTCAATGGAATTTACTATCAAATGTCTGAAATTACTTGTCTGAAATTGGAACGACGAATAAAGGTAATTACCTAACTTTTTTACGATAAACGTAAATATACTTTTAACTTCAAATATGAATTACTTTAAAATGAGTTTAGGATAAATATAATATTCGACAATTATGTAATTGCAAATTAGTTGCGATAAATGTTGAAAAGTTGTAAAATTTTAAAATCCTGGTGACTCTTTTTTAATTTTAATAATAAAATAAATTTTAATAAAAATTATTTTTCTTTAAAATTTAAATTGTTAAACAAAGTTTCTTATAAGTTTTTCTAAGGCATGTTCCTTAATGACAAAATATTTTTAACATGTGATACTCATAGATAAGTAAATATTTCTAAATAACATGAACTGTACTTTTTAAAGTGATTTTGCATTCATAAATTTTATCAAATCGATTGCAAACAATGCCAAATTACTAGCTGAAATCGCCAAATTTATCGCCAACATGGAAATTAAGATATTTTTGCTTTGTACAGTGTATATTTGGTGTATTTTTAAAGAAAAAGATTCATTTAAAAAGTAAATCGAGCAAATCAAAAATGTTATGCAATTTATAATTCTTAAAATTAAAATATTTATTTACACATTTATAAATAATCTTCGTAGAATATTTACCTCTCAATTTCAGACTAATAATTTATTTTCGTACTTTTTCGTCAGCGGAGCTCAATGTCCTCCAAATGTAAAAATGCCGCCAAATAATAGACAATCATAGCATATCACGATGTTTGGCACGCAGCACCATTTTTTTCCCTAGGGTTTCCCAAGTAAAAAAATAGTTTTATTTCAATATGTCACTTTTTTTTCATATGTCCTTAAAATGGCAAATTTATTGGTTTTGTTAAATAATGTATTTCAGGGCGCCCTGACAATTATAGTAACCTAGACATGTATCGCTAATGTATGATAGTCCGTTTTAGTCGGCCCTTCACTGGAAAACTAACAATCATCATTATTTTTTAAACATCGTTTTTTCCTTTTTATTTTTTGAAATTGATTAAATGATAACACACTTTATAAATATCATGGATATTATTTTTAAAAAAAAATGTAAAAATCTATAATCCTCTACCCTTTGTGCCAAATGCATCACCAGGATGCCAAGTCGCCAAGTAAGCATAGAAATGAATGTGCCAAATAATAGACAACAAATGCATAGCAATGAATGCAGGTAGTTTTCGAGATAAAATGATATTACGCCAAAATCCTTTACTGGGATGCCAAATCACCAAATAAACAAATAAAATGGCTGCCGAGTTCGGTGTCATTGTAAAATGGTATTTCACCAAAATTTATCGCCAAACATTGCTATTACGCCAACATTAGTAGCCAAATAGCTATTACATAGATTATTCCTGAAAGTGCTTTATTGCCAAATATTATCATAATCCTGCCAAAATTTTAATCCTTGAAATTCTTTATCGCCAACATTTATCGCTTTATAGCCAAATTTTTTGACTAAGCTAATTTTGTTTTTTGAATTGCTTTTATGCCAAAAGTTAATGCATTATCGCCAAATTTTTATCGCTAAAAAAAAATATATATATATTCCTTGAATATTTTTGCCTCAATTGCTATCGCTTTTACGCCAAAATTTAGCACTATTGTGCCAAACAAATTATGCCTATATTAGGCCTAAAATTATGCCTAATACATTAGGCCAATTAATATCGCGGTTAAAATCCAGGATCCTGTACCCTTTGTGCCAAACACATCGCCAAGCTGCCAAGTCGGTAAGTAAGCATAGAAATGAATGGGCCAGGTAGTTTGCGGGGTAAAATGATATTACGTCAAAATCCTTTACTATATTGCCAAATCGCCAAGTAAACAGACAAACAGATTGCCTAAGTTCGGTGTCATTGTAAAGTGCTATTTCGCCAAAATTTATAGCCAAACAGTGCTTTTGCGCCAACATTAGCAGCCAAATAGCTATTACGTCAAAGTTTATTCCTGAAAAGGCTTTGAAGCCAAAGTTTATCGCTTTAACGCCAAATATTATCACTATCTTTTATCGCCAACATTTATCGCTTTATAGCCATTTCTCACTAAGCAAATTTTGTTATATAACTTCTTTTAAGCCAAAAAATGCTTTATCGCCAATATTTATCACTTTATAGCCACATTTTTTCACGAAGTGAATCTTGTTTTTTGAGGCGCTTTTACACCAAAAGTTGATGCTTTATCGCCAAATTTTTATCACTAAAACTTTTTATCTCTGGAATACTTTTGCGCCAAATGAAACTGCTTTTACGCCGAAATTTAGCGCTATTATGCCAAGAAAATTATATCTAAAATGCCTTTACGCCAATTTATATCGCTTTATCACCAAATTTTTACCACTATTATATCTACAATTTAGTGTTTTCTTTTTACGCCACATATTGCCGCTTTAACGCCAAAATATATCATTATTTTGTCAACATTTTATTCCTAAATTGCTTTCACTCCAAATTAAATGGCTTTATCGCCAAATTATTGTGTGGAATTTTATTTTGCTAAGTCACAAAAAAGTATCGTTTAAACAAAGATAATAATCGCTGTTAATTGATGAATTAAAATTGACATGTTCTTTACGAAGCCGAATTCGAATGATAAATTAATATTAACAAAAGATAAAAAAGAAGAAAAAACTAGAGAATAACTTACCTTTTATTGTGGTATGTCCTTCCACTGTGGTGGAAACAAACATTTTATTCCATCGGTGAAATCATAAATTATTTTGCGGATGTCACATTTGTGATGGCGCCGCCACATGCACTCTGCCAGATAATTATCAAATGCTCCGGACACATTATAAATTATTAAATAATTTATTAATATTAATTTATTTTAATTATTAAAAATTTAAATTGTAACGTTAACTAACGTTCTAAAAAGCTAAAGCTTCAAATATTCCGAGCGAATTCTAATTACGGTTGTCACAAAATTCTAACTAAACGAACATCTTTAAAAAGGAAATTAATTATTTAAGAATAAAATATAAGTTATTAATAAATAAAAAAATCGTTTTTCTTGTTTGTTTCTTACTTTCCTGAGTGGCAACTTCATAAATATTGTTTATGTTCTGAACCAGTGACCGACGTACGTTGTAAGAATAAGTTCGGAATAATCAGTAATTTATTGGAATACTAATTTAAAAGAGTATATATTTCTGTTCTTATTTACTGCAAATAAGTATTCTGCAAATAATAATATAATCACAATAACAATAAATAGTCATTATATTGTTTGGAAAATGAAGCTACGAATTCCTCTAATTATAGTATTGCAACCCTAAAGAAATTGGCGGAAAATTGGCGAAATATTCAGGGTTGCTAGATTGGCGACTTCCTCAGGGGTACAGTATCCTAGATTTTAACCAATATCGCTTTATCGCCAAAATTTTACCATTATTATAGTAAAATTTTTAAAGTTTTCTTTTTACGTCACATATTGCAAATTTAACCTCAAAATATATCATTATTTCACCAAAATTTTATTCCGAAATCGCTTTTACGTCAAATTTAATCGCTTTATAGTCAAATTATTATGTAAAATTAAACTTTGCTACCACAAATAAATTTATCATTCGGACAAAAATAATAATCGTTGTTGTTATAAAATTATGCCAAAATTATTAGCTAATAAGGCATTTTTTTTTCTATTAAGTCAAAAAAAAATGTTTACGCTGCCGAATTATTATGATGTGCCAACATAATAAAAATTGTTTACTTTCTGTATTAGTAACTGACATGCGTTATAAGAACAACTCAGAATAATCAATAATTTCAGAATAATCATAATAATCAATAATTTCAGAATAATCATAATAATCAATAATTTCAGAATAATCATAATAACAAATAATCGGAATAAATATTTAATATAAAATATATTTATATTATCGATTTACTATAACTCAAAAATTCTGCAAATAACTATCAAAATGAGGTTTGAACATAGTGGCCGAGTGGTTAGCGCTCTGTCACTCGGTACCACAGGTATCGGATTCGAATCACGACTGTGCCAGGGATGTTTGTAGTGGATCGAAATCCACTTTAAACAGTACGTCCCGGTCCTAATCGGATCGTAGAGCGTTGTGGAGGTAGTGTTACTCTCGTCCGTATCCTATCTTCAAGCTACACGTGTCCCCTGGGTAGTGCTGAATGAATAACAGTTGTACAACCCTTTCTTATGGCATGAAGATTAACTGTCTGTATTGCCGCCTGCATTAGAATAATAACTATCAAAGTAGAAATAAATAGTCGTTATATTGCGCCGAAAAAGAAGTTACAAATTCCTGTAGAGTATTGAAAACCTAAAGAAATTGGTGAAATATTCCGGGTTGCAAGATGGTGACTTCCTTGGAGCTTCAGTATTCTAAATTTCAACCAAAAGAAGAAAGAATGTAGGAGAGGTAAGGAATTTTTATCAATTCTTATTAAATTGTGATTTTTAAGAATTGTCCTAATGTAATACAACTGATAAATCTTCTGTATAGAGTGTTAGTCAAACGAGAATCCTTTTGGTTCTAATTGAATCCGTGGATTTGACGAATATTTTCGTCACCAAGCTCGTGCCAATTAATAGATAGCGTCTCCAATTGAAATGTAAACGTAACCACTTTGTCACTCCTAGAATCCTAGGTCCTAGAATCAAATAACCCTTATATATCTCACATAATTTTTCTTACGAAAAGAAAAATATTTTTGAAAAATAATCGCGTATTTCTAAATAATTTTAGAATGGTATGAAAGTATTAAAATTGTTAAATATAAAGTTATAATTATTGTAAAATATATAAATTAAAAACAATTATGTGACAATGCTGAACTTCTGCTGCACCTGAAAGTTATGCTTCTAGATGGAAAAACAGGCTGTGTGTTTTACTAATGCTGATATTAAGTCATTCATTTTAATCATTATATTATGGTATATCGTTTTCTTCTTATAAAATATTAATTTCTTACGCGAATCGCTGTAATTAATAGAACATAGCATTAGCTACGTAAACTTGTCTGCATAACATCCTCTCCAATAAATCTATCCAATTATTATACTCTCCAATAGCCTACAACAATTATAATTCCTTAGCATTTTATCATAAGGATAGTAATTTTAATAAATTAACACCCTAATTCACTTAGAATCGCACCCTAATTGAAAACAAAAGAAAAAACACTGCTTAAAGGACATTTCAGTGGCGATATTAATAATAGGGAATTTTGAGATAAATAATAACAATTTTTCAAGAGAATGGGGAAGATTATTTTTTCCACGGCAAAATATTCGTGAATTTCTTATTCTTAAGCTTTTATAAAAAACAACGAATAAAAAGTAAAGTTTGTATCTCATGTTAAGATATAAGTGAATAAGAACATTTCAGCTATGTTAATTTTAAATTAAATTTTGAATAAAAATTCACACATCAAACATATTCTTAAAAAGTAGAGATCAGTATTAAAACACTACAAATATTTTCGATGAGGACAAGACATCAATTATATACAGGGTAATAAAATTATTTCAGTCGTTACACCTCGTCAGGTCGTCTTGGGGCAAAATCCCACCAGGAATTCGTGGATATTTGATTCGTATTTACTTCATTAAAAGTGATTAGATATAGCTCCGCGTGATTCGAAAATAGACGAATATATTTAGCGAAAAATGGTAGGCATAATCATTAATAATAGGCAAACATGAATATATTAAAAAATAATTTATTTATATTAAAACCAGTACTCGAGGAACATTTAATCTAAGAAATAAATAGTAAACTGCGTTGACATTTAGGTAGACTACTTTCAGCTGTATTAATTTTAAATTAAATTCCCACGTCAAAGATATTCCAAAGAAAAATAAAACAACAATAAAAAAAATTACAGATTAGTCCAAGCCTACAAATACATACAGGTTCACAATATTATTTCAGCCATTATCCCTGGTGGGGTCGTCTTTGGACCAAATCTCACCAGGAGTTCAAGGATATTTGATTGGTATACATTCCATGAAATGTGAGTAGATATAGCTCCATCTAATTCGAAAAATAGGCAAACATATGCATATTTAGCGAAACACGAAAGGCATAGGCGTCAATAATAGGCAAACATGCCCATTTAAGGAAATAATTTTTTTATATTAAAACCATTACTTGAGGAACTTTTAATCGAAAGAATAAATAATAACATTTGTAAACCACGTTGAGAATTATGTAGACTAATTTCAGCTATGCAAAACTCAGCTATGCAAATTTTTAATCAATATTCCCTCATTAAAAATATTCCAAAGAAGAAGCAATCCACACTAAAAATATTACAGATTAGGAAAAGCATACAAATACATACAGGTTCACAATATTATTTCAGCTGTTATCCCTGGTGGGGTCGTCTTAGGACCAACTCCCACCAGGAGTTCATGGATATTTTATTGGTATTCATTCCATGAATTGTGAGTAGATATACCTCCGTATAATTCGAAAATCGGCAAGCATATTTAGAGAAACAATGTAGCCATAGGCAGCAATAATGTTCAAAAATGCCCATCTTAGGAAAAAATTTATTAATAATAAAACCGTTACTTGAGGAACATTTAATCTAACGAATAAATAATAACATTTGCAAACCGAGTTGACAATTAGGTAGACTACATTCAGTTACGTTAATTTTAAATTAAATTTTGAATTAAATTTCCAAATCAAACATATTCCAAAGAATCAGAAATCGACACTAAAAATATTACAGATTAGTCCCAGCATACAAATACATACAGATTCACAATATTATTTCAGCCGTTATCCCTGGTGGTTTCGTCTTTGGACCAAATCCACCAGGAGTTCATGGATATTTGATTGGTATTCATTCCATGAAATGTGAATAGATATCGCTCCGTATTATTCTAAAATAGACGAACATATACATATTTAGCGAAACATTTTAGGCATAGGCATTATTATAGGCAAACATTCCCATCATAGGAAATAACTTTTTTACATTAAAACCATTACTCGATTAACATTTAATAGAACGAATAAATAATAACATTTGTAAACCGCGTTGAGAATTATGTAGACTACTTTCAGCTATATTAATTTCAAATTAAATTTTGAATTAAATTTCCAAATCAAACATATTCAAAAGAAGAATAAATCGACACTAAAAATATTACAGAATAGTCCCAGCATACAAATACATACAGATTCACAATATTATTTCAGCCGTTATCCCTGGTGGTTCCGTCTTTGGACCAAATCCACCAGGAGTTCATGGAAATTTGATTGGTATTCATTCCATGAAATGTAAGTAGATATAGCTCCGTCTAATTCGAAAAATAGGCAAACATATACATATTTAGCGAAACACGGTAGTCATAGACGTTAATAATAGGCAAACATGCCCATCTTAGGAAAATAATTTTTTTATATTAACACAGTTACTTGAGGAACATTTAATCTAACGAATAAATAATAACATTTGCAAACCGAGTGGAGAATTACGTAGACTATATTCAGCTATATTAATTTAAAATTAAATTTTGAATTAAATTTCCAAATCAAACATATTCTAAAGCAGAAGAAATCGACACTAAAAATATTACAGATAAGTCCCAGCCTACAAATATATACAAGTTCACAATATTATTTCAGCCGTTATCCCTGGTGGGTCGTCGTTGGAGCATATCCCACCAGGAGTTCATGAATATTTGATTGGTATTCATTCCATGAAATGTGAGTAGATATTGCTCCGTACAATTCGAAAATAGGCAAACATATACATATTTAGCGAAACATGGCAGGCATAGGCATTAATAATAGGCAAACATGCCTATCGTAGGAAATAATTTTTTAATATTAAAACCGTTACTTGAGGAACATTTAATCTAATGAATAAATAATAACATTTATAGAGAATTATGTGGACTACTTTCAGATGTGCTAAATTTAAATTAAATTTTGAATAATAGATATAGCTCCGTATAATTCGAAAATAGACAAACATATTAACGATACATGGTAGTCATAGACTACAATAATAGACAAAAATATTAACGATACATGGTTGGCATAGACTACAATAATAGACAAACATGGTCATCTTAAGAAATAATTTTTTTATATTATTACTTGAGAAACATTTAATCTAATGCATAAAATATCACATTATTAAATAAATAATAACATTAATAAGTAATAACATGAATAATAACGTAAGAAGAATAAATATTAAGAATAAATAATAACATTTGTAAACCGCGTTGAGATTTATGTCCACTACTTTCAGCTGTGCTGAAATTTAAATTAAGTTATGAATAAAAATTCCATCATCAACCATATTCCAAAGATGAAGAAATCGACACTAAAAATATTACAGATTAGGACAAGCATACAAATACGTACAGGTTAACAATATTATTTCACTCGTTATCCCTGGTGGGGTCGTCTTGGGACCAAATCCCACCAGGGGTTCATGGACAATTGATTTGTATTTATTCCATGAAAAGTGATTAGATATAGCTCCGTATGGTTCGAAAATAGGCAAACATATTTAGCGTAACATGGTAGGCATAGGCAGAATAATAATAAAACATGCCCATCTTAGGAAATTATTTTTTTATTAAAAACCATTATTTTATTTTACAATAACAAATACATAATAACATTTGTAAAAAGCGTTGAGAATTAGGTAGACTACTTTCAGCTATGTTAATTTTAAAATTAAATTTTGATTCAAAATTTCCTCATCAAACATATTCCAAAGAAGAAGAATTCCACAATAATAATATTACAGATTACTTCAAGCATTCAAATACGTACAGGTTATCAATATTATTTCAGTCGTTATCCCTGGTGGGGTCGTCTTTGGACCACATCCCACAAGGAGTTCATGGATATTTGATTGGTATTCATTCCATGAAATGTGAGTAGATATAGCTCCGTGTGATTCGAAAATAGGCAAGCATGTTTAGCGAAACATGGTAGGCATGGGAATAATAATAATAAAACATGCCCATCTCAGGAAATTATTTTTTTATTAAAAACCATTATTTTATGTTACAATAACGAATACATAATAACATTTGTAAAAAGCATTGAGAATTAGGTAGACTATTTTCAGCTATGCAAAACTTAAAATAAATTTTCAATCAAAATTCCCTCATGAAACATACTCGAAAGAAGAAGAAATCGACACTAAAAATATTACAGATTAGGACAAGCATACAAATATACACAGGTTCACAATATTATTTCAACAGTTATCCCTGGTGGGGTCGTCTTTGGACCAAATCCCACCAGGAGTTCATGATATTTGATTGGTATTCATTCCATGAAATGTGAGTAGATATAGCTCCGTATAATTCGAAAATAGACAAACATATTTAGCGGAACAATGTCGGCATAGGCAACAATAATGTTCAAACATGCCCATCTTAGGAAATAATTTATTAGTATTAAAACCGTTACTTGAGGAACATTAAATCTAACGAATAAATAATAACATTTGCGAACCAAGTTGAGAATTAGGTAGACTACATTCAGCTATATTAATTTTAAATTCAATTTTTATATTAATTTCCAAATCAAACATATTCCAAAGAAGAAGAAATCGACACTAAAAATATTACAGATTAGTCCCAGCATAAAAATACATACCGGTTCACAATATTATTTCAGCCGTTATCCCTGTTGGGGTCGTCTTTGGACCAAATCGCACCAGGAGTTAATGGATATTTTATTGATATTCATTCCAAGAAATGTGAGTAGATATAGCTCCTTTTAATTCGAATATATGCAAACATATACATATTTAGAAAAAAATGGTAGGCATAGGCATTATTACAGACAAAAATTTGCCATCTTCGGGCAATGAAAAATAATAACCTTTTTTGACAATAATAATAACTTTTTACAACTATAACTAATAACATTTTTTGTATTAAAACCATTACTTGAGGAACATTTAATCGAACTAATAAATAATAACATTTGTAAACCGATTTAAGAATTATGTAGACTACTTTCAGCTATATTAGTTTTAAATTAAATTTTGAATTAAATTTCCAAATCAAACATATTCCAAAGAAGTAATCGACAAAAAAAATATTACAGATTAGTCCCAGCATACAAATACATACAGGTTCACAATATTAGTTCAGCCGTTATCCCTGGTGGGCTAGTCTTTGGACCAAATCCCACCAGGAGTTCATGGATATTTGATTGGTATTCTTTCCATGAAATGTGAGTAGATATAGCTCCGTATAATTCGAAAATAGGCAAACATATACATATTTAGCGAAACATGTTAGGCATAGCCATTATTATAGTCAAACATTCCCATCATAGGAAATAACTTTTTTATATTAAAACCATTACTTGATTAACATTTAATCGAACGAATAAATAATAACATTTGTAAACCGCGTTGAGAATTATGTAGACTACTGTCAGCTATGCAAAACTAAAAATAAATTTTGAATCAATATTCCGTCATTAATAATATTCCAAAGAAGAAAAATCGACACCAAATATATTACAGATTAGGACAAGCATACAAATACATACAGATTAACAATATTATTTCCGTCGTTATCATTGGCGGGGTCGTCTTACGACAAAATCCCACCAGGAGTTCGTAGATATTTGATCTGTATTTAGTCCATGAAATATGAGTAGATATAGCTCCGTATAGTTCGAAAATAGGCATATATATTTAGCGAGATATGGTAGGCATAATCATTAATAATAGGCAAACATGCCCGTCTTAGGAAATAATTTTTTTATATTAAAACCATTACTTGAGGAACATTTAATCAAAAGAATAAATAATAACATTTGTAAACCACGTTGAGATTTAGGTGGACTACTTTCAGCTATGTTAATTTTTAATTAAATTTTGAATCAAAATTCCCTCATGACACATATTCAATAGAAGAAGAAATCAACAATAAAAATATTACAGATTAGGACACTCATACAATGCGTACAGGTTAATAACATTATTTCAGTCGTTATCCCTGGTGGGGATAACGACTGAAATAATAATTTTTTTGTACTAAAACCATTACTTGAGGAACACATAAACTAACGAAAAAATAATAACATTTGTGAATTGCTTTGAGATTTAGGAAGACTGCTTTCTGCTATGTTAATTTTAAATTAAATTCTGAATTTAAATTATCTCATCAAACATATTTTAAAGAAGAAAAAAGCATGGCAGACATAAGCATAATAATAGGCAAACATGCCAATCTTTAATAATCAAATTAATTATTACGATTGTTTTAATTAAAAATTCTATAGATGTAAAATACATTGAATTGCTTAATAATTGTTTAGCAATATTTCAATTAAGAACAAATAACTAATGCATAATTCTTAAATTGAAAAGGATGTATTCGGAAGGCTTACAAACACTTTCTAATTACTGAAATTAAAAATTTTAAAAATTAAGTTTGGAGAAAAGATAGAATTTATAATGATTTTGTGGTAAATTGAAAAAATATTTTCCACTTTAACTTTTTGTTCTTTTCGGTATTTAAAATTTCTAAATAGAAATATTCGAAGTAAAAGAAAATTTTATGATTAGGTTTCCATGTATTATATACAGGCGCAGGTTATATAAAGTGGTAAAATGACCTGAATTATTTTTTCCTGCAAAATTTGCAATTTGGTGAGTACAATGTACGATTTAATGTCGTCCTAAATTTTTCACTACGCCTGCTGTTCTGGAATCCATTGAAAAAAAATCTTCTTCCAGGGACCTGATGACCGAATGGCTAGCGCTCTGGCACTTGATACCACAGATATCGGGTTCGAATTTCGGATGTGTCATGGTTGTTTGTAGTGGCTCGGAATCCACTTTAAAGCGTAGGTGCCGGTCCTAATAGGATCTTAGAGCGTTGTGGGGGTAGTGTTAAGTGGCATATCTTCAAGCTACACGTGCCATCTGGGTAGTGCTAAATGAGTAGCAGCAGTGCAGACCTTGCTATGGCATAAGGGTTATAAGGGTTAACTGTCTGTATTGTAAGCTGCTTTAGGAAAACAATAACAACAAATTCTTCTTCCAAGATGGTAGTATATACTTTTAATGGTAGAATAGGCTGGAAAACTTTCATTGTAGCATAAAATTGCTAAAATTGCTCTTGTGCTGTTTCTCACACTGCAAAATGGACCTGCTTTTGGCCATCAAGACCACCAGATTTGTCATATCTGAATGAAATGATAAAAATAGAGGAGACTTTGATGAGACATACAAAGAACCCAATCTTTCACAGGCCCATTGATAATTAGCTAAAATCATATGCAGAGTTTTTGCCGGGAATATTCGTGGTATTTCAGTATTGTATGAATGTGGCATGAAGCTAACACAAGAATTTGCAAAAAATAAAAAAAAAATCTGATAAACTATAATTGCGAAATTTTTATTAATTGAAATTTAATAATTTCGTGAGATGTTTTTAAAATGTTTCTTAACTCTTTTTTAAAATGTATTTGATGTGTATTTGAAATATCCCAAATTTGAAGTTAGCAGCAAATATATACATAGTAAATACGCCAGATGACAACAATTAATTAACATCTAGGTCTTCCTCAGGCTGCACCTTCTAGAATCTGATTCTGTATTTAAAAATGCATTACACAATCTAAAAATTACTGAAGGGTACACTTTATAACATCTTGTCCCATAAGGATTTTACTAGCTCTGTTCTATACGCATAGTTGCCATTTTATTTGTGTATGTTATCTGAGGAGAATTCATGTCTAAGACGTAGTTTTCTAGAACGTTAATAACACAATTTCTACTTTGCAGAAATTGTAGATGAGTTTAAAGTTTGTTATATGACAACAACGACGTTAAACCAAGCCTAATCCACTTATTTTAATATCCTTTTCGATGCAGCATGTTTTTTTTTCACAATTTTACTTATTTTTGGCTATGTAATTGCAATTTTGAATTTTTTTTTTTTTAAAGTTTGAAAAAAAATGTGAGAAAAATGTGTTTCATATTACGAATATTGTGATGGTTTTGTTTTGTCATACTATGTGTGAGTAACGAATACTGTTGTGATTTTTGTTGTGGGAAATGGTCGTGTTTAATTCACCTCTTGTCAATTCCCGTTTGGTTTTATGTATATGTATATATATATATATATATATGTAGAGTTTAGCCGCTTGCAAAAGATGCATCCCGACCGAACCCCCAATTTATGTAAGGTTTACACCGGTTTCAATAGATTCATCCCGGTCGAACCTACAGTTTTGTTAGACTTCTCTACCAGTCTAACAAAAGCTGAACTTTTGAAGTGGGTGTCTAGGGTATTTGACGTACAAAACGCAGTAAAGGGACGTTACTTTAAATAAAGCCATTTACTGATACATTATTTTACAATGATATTTACATTAATTGTTAAACATTCACAAGCCTTTCGCAGTCTCCCTCCTCTTTCGTGTCAGCAAGCGTTCTCTCTCTTCTTTTTCAATCTACGGGGTCCTGTCCCCTTCTCGTGGGGTCAGAGTTCAAAGTTCAATACCCCCCGTTGTACACAGGCTCTTTCAAAGACAAGTAAATGTCGCCGTCTGCTGATTATGGTACAAACAAATCCTACATCTATATATTATAAAATTGTAATAATTAAAGATCATAAACAATTATTCATTCATTGCTGCGTTCAAGAAAAAAAAATTACAATAAATTAATCTATTCGTTTTAAAAGATTAAGTCAAATGTAATTACTGAAAATACATACAGTAATGTACTGTATGTTCCAAATATTATTTTAAACGATAAAGAAAATTTAATTTCAGTGTTAGAAATTATAAACCAACAAAAACTGTTTTCAGTGTTAAAGTTCAGTTTTAGCATTTCCAGCAAAGAAAAAATGTAATTAATTTGAATACAATCTTCAAAACGATTTGAAACACTAACAGAAAATTTTGAAAAAGAGAAATTTAAAAATGTGCATGTTTAATCCATTTTTATTTAAATTTTATAGAATTATAATAATTTAAACAGGAAGAACTATATGCAGTAAGGACGCATGCTGAAATAAAGAGCTCTTTATTTGGATTTTGTGTCAAAATCTGAATAAAACATGAAAGCATATTGTCGTATGTTGCTGGTTTAGACAATCCCCGTTAAGAAAGATGAGGTGCAATGGAAAAAGTACTTACTTGCGGATAACTCTGAAACTGCTTTCTTCGTGTAATTTATCGCGTAAGATATATATTAACCAAGATATTGTTTAACCAAGGTCTCAAGTAAATTGGGAAATTCAGTCAACTTTGGTTTACCTTGATTTTTTCCTTTTTTTAATTTCTAACACTCTCCCTATATATATCTTGTTCAAATTTTCAATCCTTAATAAAATACTTTTTATTCATCCACTCAAGTTCAAATACATTTTTTAAAACTTGTAGTGGATGACACTTGATGTTAAGAGAGTTTTTCAAATATTAATTCATTAATTAAATTTAATTAATTAATTTTAGTTTTTTTAGATTTAAGTTGCATATATCTAATAATAGAGGGCGCCAGATGTAAGAGGAAACTTTCAACTTTATTTGTAAAGGACTTTTCTGCAATATAGTGAAAAAAAAAGTAGGAATTTACTTAAAATTTTTTTTATATTACTTGTTTATTTGAAACTATTACTAAAGTTGAGTTTTATTTTTTTATTTCTGTTACTACATTTCTAAAATTCAGGTTACATACTAAATATATCAAAATCGAAATACAATTTACTGAGAACAGGTAATGAATTCTGTAGATGTTTTTTCACTAGAAATATCCTTCTCACATATCTAAGCAGTAAATGATAATTATGTACACTAATTAAACAAATTATGTAGAAAAATTATTTAATTTTCCAGTATTGCAAGTTTATAAAGTTCAGCATATAAGTAATTTTAAAGTAACTTATATGAATAACATGTAATAAGAGAATAATTCATAAATTCATTAGTAATAGAGTAATTTATGTATGAATTTTATATACATTTTAACATTTCATTCTTGCTAGATGTTGATTATGCTTTCATGTACAAGTTAAAATTTTTTTGGTGCCGTTTCATTCTAATATTAAGATCTAATATTCCAAGCTAAGTATTAAATTTTATCATAAACTATAAAATTAATAAGTACATACGAATCAAATAAGATGTCAAAAAATTCAAATATAATTTCACTTCCTTAGAATTGGCTGAAATAAACCAAACAAGTAATAAAAAAAAAAAAATCAATTACAATTTTTTTTCTCTGTACTGCAGAAAGTCCTTTATAAATAAAATTGAAATTTTCTTCTTACATCTGGCGCCATCTATTATTAGATACATGCAACTTAAATCTAAAAAAAACTTGAACTTGAGGGGATGAATAAAATTTTATTAACGATTGAAAATTTGAACAAGATATATATATAAAGCTAGTGTGGAAACTAATAGTAGGAATTGAAAAAAAAAAATAAATACTACAATTCTTTAATAGACTTCAAATCTTTAATAAACTTCAATAGACTCAAATTCTCTTAATAGACGTGAGAACAGTGTGCGAAGTGAAAGATTTAGTTATTAGTTTATATTTCATTAAACTTTGGATATTTCATTAGGTTGTCAATTTTATCTTTCTTAAATTTCTTGATTACACACTTTTAATTATGATATTCTCTTCAAATTTATTTGTATACAAATTGTGTTTTATTAAAAAAATCAGTATAACTTGTTAAAAGCGACTTCTGAACAAACAATTATTTTACTTAAAAATACTAAAAATTAAATCTTAATACTTAAATTATTTCTCAAAAAAATGTACATTAAAGTTTTTTTTAATTAAACATTTATATTTAATATTCAAATAATTTATGAAATTTAATATTAGGTTGGTGCATAATTATCAGGTGTTTTTTGACGTGCTATATTTTAATAAAAATTTACAATAATTTATAAATTTATCAATGAAAATATCCTTCTAGTTTTAGATTATAAAAATGCGTGTCGATATAATCCTACTCATACTCATTTTTGGGTTAGGTTCCACCCATAACAAATCCCGTATAAGATGATTTCTGAATGGATGATCAGCTTCTGTCCCATCAAACCACACCATGGCCTTCTTAAGTGCACATCTTTCGTTATATAACAGGTGGGCTGAAAAGTTCATAGGCTGACACATAGATGAGGCTACTAGTATTAAATCCATATGATTTTTAGTTAGTCCTAACCTTCAAAAGAAAAGACACGTGTATAAATTTGACAACTGTTGCACTATTAGTAGTTAGACCAAAAACAACATCGAATTGATGATTCTAAGCAGTGTTTTGGAGCTGTTCAATCGGAATAAACCCGAATTTTTGCGTCGATATGTGACAATGGATGAAACATGGCTCCATCATTTCACACCGGAGTCCAATCGACAGTCAGCCGAGTGGACTGCAAGTGATGAACACTAAAAATGCTATAACTTCATTAAAAAGGCTATAACTCACATACTAATAGTTCAACAGCTGTCAAATTTATATACGTGTCTTTTGAAGGTCAGGGCTAACTAAAAATAATATGGATTTAATACTAGTAGCGCCATCTATGTGTCAGCCTATGAACATTTCAGCCAACCTATTATATCTTTTGGTGAAACTCCTGGCGGAACGCAGACCTTCTTACTTTTGAGGATTTTGAATAGAAGCCGCGATTCAACTCCAGTGACAAGATCCTTCAGAAACGGACGGCGCTGGTTTCGTTGAAGCAAATCGGTGAAAATTCGGCTTTATTGTAGTTGCTGAGTTCGTGGGGGATCCATCCAGCCTATTTCCCTACCTCTTCAAACTTTTTGAGTGCTGAACGATGGTTGAATGGTCATATTGAAGTTGTCGGTCAGCATTCAAGTTGTCAAGCTTTTGTCCCCTTCCACAGCTGTCAGAAGTGCCTGATCGTCGAAATCCGATGGTAGATCTCTTCCTGCCTTATCTTCCAAGCTAGTGTCGTCAAATTTGAAACATTCCCTGCTGATTGTTCCCTCACCGAAAACTTCGTTGAGATCGCGAAATGACTGCGCCGCTTTCCATCCTTTCTCAAAGTGGTAGAGCATAATATTATTATGCAATTAATGTGACGTAATATGACAAATATGAATATGATTATCGACACGCATTTTTATAACCTAAAAGTAGAAGGATATTTTCATTCATAAATTTATAAAATATTTGAAATTTTTATTAAAACATAGCACGTCAAAGAAACGCCTGATAATTATGCACCTGCCCAATATTATTTTATGCTAAATTTAAAAAAAAAAATTCAATTTGGTAATATTAAATGTTGTGCAAAGTTTTCAATAGATATTTATAATGAGAAGTCTGATAATGAGATATATGGATGTTTATAATGAGAACCTCAGTTTTTACACAAAATACAGAATTTTATTATTCAAAATTTTATAATACAATATTTTAGATACAGAATTTTATAATACAATATTTTAGATACAGAATTTTATAATACAATAAATATAAATGTTTCAATTTAAAAAGAAGACCATTTCAACAAAATCATTGCAATCATAACAAGGATAAAGTTCTGTGGTACGTTAGCCAAATTAGTAGCAGAATTTAAATCGTAATAAGTGTGTGGGGAAAAGGTAAAAGTGAAACCACCTTGATCGACGTAATCATTAGAAGCAGCTTTTGGTGCATCACTTTGGCTAAGTTCTTCACATGTTTGCATGGTCAAAATATTTGAAGAATTCGTGAGTTTTTGTCTGAAAATCATTGCTTCGTCCCCACATGAAGACTTGACGTTCTTGTCAACGCATTCGTTTATATCTTCTTGATACCTGAAATATACAGAATTATATTATTACATGTCACTTATCAATTATCCATATTAAATTAGCACTTGATAAATCGCTCTTTTCTAAAAAATGTAAGTTTCTAAATCAGCTAAAAGTAAGAGGCAGGAATGTTTAATAGGTCTTGACGTGTTTGGGAAAAAAGTATGAAAAATACACAAATATTTTTTATAAAAAAAATTCGAAAGGTGCAATCATATTCAACAACGAAAGTGAAATTGATTAGAAAATTCAAATAACAAAATGTTGAATGATAAGATCTGCATTGGTAAGTTTAAATTCGAATGCGAAAATTCATACGAGACACACAGGGTATGAAACAAGTGGTAATAAGAAATTTGTAAAACCCTAAAGAAATTAATAAAACCAAAATAAAATACTTATAAAAAACAAAATAAATTACTTTACCCTGAGGATAGCTTTATAATGGAATACATACACAGAGGATATTATAAACCCTGTTACTTCTGCTCGCTAGATGACTACATTCAAGACATATCTTGACCACTCCATATTATTGAAATACATTAACATGAAGTGGGCAGAGTCAATAAGTTATAGAATTGACGAAAAACGGCGTGGCATTGTAACTCATTTTATAAAGCAAAAATATATTTTTGCCATTCCTTTTGCATCCATCCAAAACGAAGAATTTTTTTATCGCACGATATTCAAGTTTATCCATTTTAACGTAAAAAAAAAAACACAAGACGTCTAATGCAAAAATTCGTGTAAACAAACTAATTGAGCAAACAAGTTGAAACTTGTCATACGAACTAATGACACGTGTACCCAGGGGCAGAGAACATAAAATTTTGCTGATTGGAGCGCCATCTCTGTGTCAGGCCGAGAACTTTTCACCTTACACTCGTAATTCTGCTTGCTAGATGGCTATACATCCAAGACATATCCAGTGATATATTTCAATAACATGGAGTGGTCAGAGTCGGTAAGTTTTAGAATTGACGAAAAACGACTTGGCATTGTAATTCATTTTATAAAGCAAAAATAGATTTGTACCATTACTTTCACATATCTGGCGACACCAACACTACATCAGCAATGCCTTTTTTATGCTGATAGAATATCCACAGTAGTGATCTAGTACTGACCTTATGACGTTGAATGTCATATCTTACATTGTATTTTGATGTTTGCCCGTATGTCCGTTTGTCTTATTATAATGACTATTAACAATTTTAATAATGAAGTACAACTTTAATTAAAATGCGTTCATGCCGTTTTAGAAAATAATTTTTCACTAAGTGTTGCTGCCATTTAAAGGACCTTAATCATGCTTACTTAAATTTGAGAAACATTTTTACATTGACCCATAAGCAAACAAACAAAATCTTTTAATAAATAAATATCATGAAAATAAGTTAATACTATAATTCATTATACTGATATTATGCAATAAAAATGCCTTGTTTTTGTATTGTTCTTCCATAAACTGACATTTTTTTTTCTTTCTAATGCAGCTGGCAAACACTTAGACAGCTTGGTCTCGGATGCCTTAAGGCAAACGCTGCACAGACGTTACTCACTTTGCATTTCCCAGGGGCGCGTGTAACTTGAAGATAAGCCAAGGAAACGGAGTAATAATACCCCGGCAACGCTCTACGATCCTATTAGACCGGGGCCTACGGTATAAAGTGGATTCCGAACCACTACAAACATCCATGGCACTCGAACCTGAAACCTGTGGTACCGAGCGCCAGGCCGCTAGCCACTTCAGGCCCATAAACTGACATTATTCCTGTTAATAATAACTTTAAATAAAAACAATAAAATGTTATTAAATAATTTTTTTTTGTTCTAATGCAGCGGGCAAACACTTATACAATTATCTCCGATGCCTTCAGGTAATCGCCGCACCCACGTTACTCACTTAGCACTACCCAGGAGGTGCTTCGAAGATAAGCTACGGACGCAAAGCAACAATACCTCCTACGACGCTCTACGATCATGTTAAACCGGACCAACGGCTTGAAGTGGATTCCGAACCACTAAAAACATCCACACACCGCTGGGACTCGAACCCGAAACCTGGGGTACCAAGCGCCAGAGCGTTAGCCACTCGGCCATTCAGGTCTTACTAAGTACTTATAGTATTGTTAATAAAAGGAATTAATTTCAAATTAATAATAAAAAAAAAAAATTCTCAGTTTTACCACTTAATTTTTAAAAAAAAATATTTTCATCAATGAACATACATTTATAACGTTTTAAGCAATTCATAACGTTTTAAGCAATTCTAACGGCAGCATTATTAGAAAAAGAAGTACTAAAATTGTTCGACTACTCCACTTTTGTCTAAATTTTCTAATCGTTAAAATAAAATTACCGGAGAATGTCAAAGGCAGGCAACTAGATCAGCACTTTATTTGGATCAAGTGTCAACTGACGAAAAACTTTAAGGTACTTCAAATTTGCTATATGTTGTCTTTTTATCATCATCATCATCATTGACACAACAGCCCAGTGTGGACTAAGGCCTTCTACCTACTGATAGATTTCAATTTTCATTTTTAAATATTTTCAGCAATGAAAATACATTTGTAATGTTTTAAGCAATTCTAACGGCAGCATTATTAGAAATAGAAGTACTATTGCTCGCCTACTCCACTTTCGTTTAAATTTTCTAATCGTTATAGTAGTATTACCTGAGAATGTGAAAGACACACAACTGGATCAGCACTGTGGAGCACTTTATTTGGATCAAGTGTCAACTGATGAGAAACTTTAAGATACTTCAAATGTGTCGTATGTTGCCTTGGTACTTACGTATTAACGGTACCTTGGCGACAGTTGCGCCAATAAAGTGCAAACGCGCTAACCGCAGCTACAGATTTGGCGGTTTTTAAGTGGCGCCAATCTACACTTAAATTTTTTTTCCCCAAATAATAAAATATATATGAAACACTTCATTTAAAATCAAAACGCTTTCAAAATATTTTTATTCCAAATAATAAAATATATAAAACACTTCATTTAAGATCAAAACGATTTCAAAATTCACAACACTGTGTTTAAACACAAAGTAATCAAAAACACTTTATTTAAACACAAAGTAGTCAAACAGATTTCAGTGGAAAACAGGCCGATATAGAGTTTAACATGGATTCAAAACAGTCTAATTGAGACATTTTAGTTGTTTTGGTAAAATATTTCGCTCTTGAAAAAATAAAATTGCATCTTGTTCTGTTTCTGGCAAATCCGAAATACGCATTTTCGTAGCGCTACAAAATAGCGTCAAAACTCAGTAAATCTGCAGCCGTTATATTGGCGCCACTTAAAAACCGCCAGATCTGTAGCTGTTACATTGGCGACACTCAAAAGCGCCAAGTCTGTCGCCAAGGTACTGTTAATACAGAAGTACCTTTGCCTTTTTAGAAAAACACCATGTGAAGGCCTGAGGTATGATGAAAAATTGTACTTACTTGCATGCGATTTCGAAGATCTTTTTCGCAGTGCTCATGAAACCCAGTTGCTGAAGTTCTCTTTTTCTAGCTTGCATACACAAAACATTGCCATCTCCTGATGTAAAAAATGAACATTCTCCATGCTTCTTGTACACTAAAAAAAAAATGTTTCGGTCAAGAGATTTATAAAGCACATCTATATGTCTTAAGCTCGCTAAGTATATAAGCTAAAAATACACTTTAATTTCATTAGTTTTATTCAATTTTGTACTTAAAAAAATTATTAACGTATTTTGTATGAGAAATTATTAGCATGCATGATCAAGCAAATAAATCAAGAAACATTAGCAAAACATATAAGAAGTTTTCATCTGTTAATTCTGATTTATCTGCAACCAAGAATAGTGAAACTGGTACATTCTGTTTGTTTTGCTTTCAATTACGTATGTAAATTGTGGCTTTTTGAAAGAAGGAAAATTTCTGGCGAAATATATTGCAATTTTTTTTCTGTTAACGGTGATGACTGAAAAGAGATTTTCATAGCATTCGTGATTGTGTCGTGTTGAAAAATACTGAGGAATTTTACAGGATTTTTCTCCAATACGCCATGTAAATACTGAACAATTACTCATAAAAATCCTACAGGAGGATAAGGCATCACTCAGTTCTTTTTTTGAGACGAATTAAATGGAACATACACTCAAGAGCCAAAACATTATGACCACCCCTACATTTTGCAATGAACTCGACTCGATGACGTGGAAGGCACGTGATCAGGTGGAAGTGGTATTTAACTGGTATTAAGTGGTGGTATTAATCCATGCCAAGGCGGGTTGAAGCTGTGTTGCGCGCCAAAGTTGGGCCAACTCGTTATTGACAGGTGGTCATAATGTTTTGGCTCTGGAGTGTAATGTCCACTCTGTGGACATTACATTATACATTATGTATCAATTATGTATTACATTATGTATCAATAATTAAAGTTATTAAAAATATACCAATACTTATATTAATATTTATATAAATTGCAGAAGTCGCTTTTAATTTTGTCAAAAATTAATTATTAGTTTTTCTTTTCACTCATGCTAAAAAAGACGGGTTTTCTTACAACAAAGCAATTAAGTTTAAGTCAGATTTTATTGTTTTGCAGTGTTTTGAAACGCATAAAATAATTGATGTTTGCACGAAGAATCAATTCATCTTCTTCATTGGTGCAACAGCACTATTGTGGGTCAATTCTTCGGGTAGATTTCGAGATAAGAGATGTTTCCTATTTACAGGGTAGATTTATAAGCTCTACGGCCAACAGTCATATTAGACAGGGACCTACGGCGTAAAGTGGATTCCGATTATTATTCCAAATTATTGAATTAATTATTAACTCTTCAAATACAATATAGCTGGATATCCTTTTTCACACCAAATTGGCAAATATTTACCATCATGATTTAAATCAGTATCAAATAACAGTACTCTAAAAAATACATATCTCTAGTGACATAAAGTTATCATATCGTATAAGAAGTGCTAAAAAATTCTAAAATTATTTTTATTTTTTTAAGATCGTCTTTTGTACGGTATCATCTAACATATCCAAATGAGCAATGATACAAAAAAAGGTAATTCAAGATTTGCATAATTAAACCATATTAATTGTTTTATACATTAATTTCAGTCAAATTAAATGTGCATTTATCACATTACGTGCTGGATATTTGATAATTATAAGTTTTGTTGAATTCAACAATCATTTCTTATTAATAAAATATTCCTTCATATAAACATTGTTACGATACAGAATTATTACTGAAAATCTACCAACGACCTTTGTTGTAAAACTGTAAAGATTTGAAAAGATTTTATTAGTGAGAGTTAATTTAATTATCGATGTATTATTTCATAAACAGGAAATACTTGGAATCTAACTGTTTATAGCTAAGAAGATTTGAAACAAAACTATCAGAACAAACGCTGAAAATAAGAAATTTGGTCGTAAAGATTGTAAAAGAAAAATAAAGCATAAAAAATACATTTATTTTTCAGCAACAAACACAATGGTGCAGATTCTTTTACTGCAATAAATGCAATACTACAATTTAATTTTCTGCTGTAAATGTAGCTTATTTTACTACAATAAATACTTACATGTATTCATCTCCGTTCCTTCAGTGCATGCAGCCTTGTAAGTATGTAGCATATCTTGCACAAAATGATCTGTTAGAACGTCACAATCCTTTGCTCCTCTTTGAAGACATTTGAAGAAATCCATGTCCCCACTGTGAAGATTTAATTCAATAGTACATGAGTTACTGAACATAAAATTGTTATTTAAGTAAAAATAAATTGATATTTTTATAATTATAATTCACTAATTAATAAATAATAATATAAAATTTTATTAATTTTCAGTTAATTTCATGGTTTCCTTTTATACAAAATTTGGCATCGCCATCATAACTTTTTATGTATGTAGTGTTATTTTTAATTTAGTTTTAAATAAACACAAAAATTAGGGGGCTTAAGTAAGACGATTCATTGATATCCCTAAAAATAATATCACGGCTATAATTCCAATGTTTTCTTTTCTTCTTATAAATGATATCCAGAATTTTGATAATAATCAATCGCATATTTATAGTACTTAGAAAGGGCACTTAACTGATGAAATTAAATAGATAAAAGCACCATGAAATCTTTTCTACATTTCACTCCAACTTTATAGTATTAACATAGTTTGAATTCCCGAAGTTTGGTTTGGTTAGTCGCTCTACGGTCATCTTGTGCACAAAAGGGCTGAACAGACCGAGACCTTCAGTTTAAAGTGGATCCCAAACCAGTAGCAAACATTCATACCACCCCCAAAATTTGAACCTGAAGTCTGTGATACCAAAGACTAGAGCTATAGCCACTGGGCCACCAGGCAGCCAACTCCCAAAGAGATGCCATTTGAGTTAAGTTTAACATTCATCATTTTCTCAAACGCAAACAAAGAATATCCAAAACGTTGAAATGATATCCAGAATGTTGATAATATCCTTGTAAATCAATCGCATATTTGTAGTACTTAGAAAGGACACTTAGTTGATAAAAGTACAATGAAATGTTTTCTACATTTCACTCTTACTTTGCCACCATAGTTTGAACTCAACTCCCAAAGAGATGCCATCAGGTTTCACCTTTCTCACTTTCTTAAATGCAACAAAGGACGTTTTGGCGCCAACTTTTAGTGCTCTCCTCTACGGCGTAGACATGATTTTAATTTCATTTCTCTGGTATAAAGCAATGAACTTTCAGTCCCAATGCTTAAAGCCGTTACAGCTTATGTGGTTGAATAATGCAATAATAAATTTTATTTGTATATAATACACTCAAGAGCCAAAACATTATGACCACCTGTCAATAACGAGTTGGCCCACCTTTGGAGAGCAACAAAGCTTCAACCCGCCTTGGCATGGATTAATACCACCACTTAATACCAGTTGAATACCACTTCCACCTGATCACGTGCATTCCACGTCATCCAGGAGAGTTCATTGCAAAATGTAGGGGTGGTCATAATGTTTTGGCTCTTGAGTGTATATGTACTCATTATATGCAATATGTATAAAGATTCATTTAGATGTATAAGGCTACACTGATGTGGTATAATACGCTTGATGGCACAATGACCGAACATTCGTGACAAGCGAAAATGATTCCAGAATTACCACGGTTTTCTATACCTCGATGCTTCCCTCAATGTGGTACCATTGTCATCTACAGTAACTCTGAAATCTGAAAATGTTTCCGCGTTCTTTTAATTCTTAATAAATAATTTTTAGAGGCGTACTTAACTTATAACTTTTTAAATCCATTTTTGCTTCTTAGATTTTTTTTGGTTAACATTTTAGAAATTAACAACCGTCAGAAAAACAAACACACACCTGATACTTTTGTGACGAAAACACGTAGAAGAAATGAATTCGCCAACTTCCCGGTTCTTTTAGTTCACAACGGTGGTTCAAGTAAAATCAGCTCTCTTGAATTAATTCTTAACTATATTATTACACATACCAGGAATAATTAAACTTTGTACAATATTTACAAATTAATAGTACTGCCACACATTCTAATCTCTAATGCCATAAAACTTAATCTCTCTCAAAAAACCTCTCACACTTCTAAGATTACCTCTCTCTCTCTTGCTTTCCAAGCGCGCTCTCAAACTCGCACGTCTTTCGCCCAATTAACTTTAGCGTCGCAGCGCCCTCTAACGGCATTCATTCATCTTTTTCCCACAACTTTAGCGATCGATATTCGAAAGATGAATTTCGTTCAAAAAACACTATCCATTGAAAGGCAATAAATAGTAAAAATTTAGGCCACGGATTGTGCTTAAATTTATATAAAGATGACAAGTTTCTACTTCGAGAAGCATTAAAAATTTCATTGCAAGTAATGAGAATTATTACTGCTATGCCCAAAGAGTAAGACCAATTATTTTTTTTTCAAAAACTCATTATTTATACTTCCACATTTATTTCATCGTCTTCAAAGTAATCCCCTCCAGACGCAATGCACTTAAGCCAACTTTTTTCCAATCCTCAATGCATGCTAAAAAGTCATCAGCAGGGATGGCCTTCAAAGAACGGCGACGATTCACGTTGAATCTCTTCACTCGACTCAAAATGGTGTCCCCGGAGTGGTCTTTTGAATTTAGGGAATAGTCAGAAGTCGCACGGTGTGAATACGATAGTTGTGGAAAGATATGGGTTTCATTTTTGGTGAAAAAGTCACGAAGCATCAATGCAGTGTGAGCTGGGGCATTCAGTGTTTTCGATACCAACACGTTTGAGGCCCAAAATGAAATTGACCGATTCTTTTGAAATTGCAATATCATCAGCAAGGTCTCTAATTGTAAATCGATGGTTTTCAAGCACCAAATATTTAATTTTTTGGATGTGAGCTCCATCACTTGAGGTTGATGGTCGACCAGAGGGCTCTTCATCTTCAACGCGTTCTCTGCCTGTTTTGAACAGTTTATACCACTTCAAAACATTTCTTTCCGATATAGGAAAGCTCATCGAACGCCTTCTGCAACATTCTATATGTTTCTGCAAATGAAATTGAATGCAACTTCTTTGCTCAATTAATTCAGACATTTCAAAAATCGACGGAATCAGTTTTAGCGTCTCACAAAGCCAAGTGTAACTCAAACACTAATGAATATTTTAAAGTCAAATTTCACGCAGATATCAAGGACAGTACCAGCAACCTAGAAAAGAAAAAAAAATTAAATTCTATAAGCCCAGGGAATTTTAAATTGGGAACTGGTTTTACTTTTTGGACACAGTACTACATGCTTAAATGACAAACTTACGCCCTGTAGCGATAATTGTAATAAAAAAATTGATCTCAACGAAGGGTTAAACTTGTATATAAAAATGAAAAGTTTTCTTAATAGTCGAGAAAAAGTTTTTAAAAAGTTAGTGCAATTGATGAGATTTATTTTAGGCTTAAATAACTAACTTACCCGCAAACAAAATCAGTCGAATACTGTGATGCTGCTGTCATCAAGCAAGTGGACTTTTTTGTCTCGAAACATATGCTACCACATGATGCAGTCCCCAACAGGGCTGTAAAAAAAAATTCAGTTTTTCATTGAAAAATAAAATAAACACATTAAATTTGAATTTTATCTGATATTTCAATACATCTTGAATTATAATATAAATTTTTTTTTTTAAGTCAATTTTTATTTTTTTTCCACTATAATGCAGAAAATTCTTTATAAATAATTTTCATTCATTTTTTTAAAGTTTATCTGGCGCCATCTATTGGTAGATACATGCAACTTAAATCTAAAAAAACTAAAATTAATTAATTAAATTTATTGAATGAATTAATATTTGAAAAAACTGTATTAAAATCAAGTGTCGTCCACTACAAGTTTAAAAAAAAATGTATTTGAACTTGAATGGATGAATAGAAAGTATTTTATTCAAGATTAAAAATTTGAACGTGATATATATAGGGAGAGTGTGAGCTAATAGAAGGAATTGAAAAAAAGCATCAACATCGATGTTTATTTTTAATCAAAACGGGTTTTCAATAAGATTAATATAAATCTTAGCAACTTCTTTTTCCATCTGTCTGGATAGGATAAAATGTAGTGTAACTAATGTAAGGTTAATAAGGAAGGAAAGATGCTTATAAAACACCAAGAATAATTTTTTTAAATATACACTAATTTGCAGATGCAATAATCTATTTATTATTTTTTGCCACGTGATCAGCTTTCTTACTTTTACTGTCAAATAAATTTGATTACCAAAACTAATAAAATATTTTTTCTTGTAATCACTTATGTATGTCCAACCGAGGTTTCTTGGCTTATGCTCCATAATATACATTTTCAATGTATTGATCGTGAGCTGCCTTCATAACTTCATAGGGACTTGTACGCACATTATTTAGGTTTCTATTTAGCCATAAACTAACGTAACAATGAGGAACAATAACGTAAAAAAAACTTTGCCAATGATTAAGTAACTATGTTCAAAAGTTTATTCAAACAACAATGGTCTATATGCCGTATGTTTTATGCTGTGCGCTGATGGATATATGCCGCACGTTTGATTCATTACTTTTTGAAATCTACCTAACTAAAAACTAAACTAACTTGAAATCTACATAATTTGTACTAAACTAACTAAAACTGACTTTACTAAATCTCCTACATTGATCTACCTGAAACTAAAAGTACTTTTAGTTTCAAGTAGATCAATTTTTCTGAAACTTATTCTACTGTTGATTACTTTACTTTTTTTTTTATTTTAAGGATTTTTACTTTTAATATTGTAGGATAGATAGATTCAAAGTTAAATTTAAAATTCATCATTGTGCTGATAATATTTTAACAAATGAAGATGAAATTCAATATCTTTTTTTAAAGACTCAGTGATTCAATTTTAATTCCAATCAACAATGTTTAAAAAAACTCATTCATTTCGATATTCTAAAATAATTATTGGCAATACGAATATCAACCCACAAAACAGTGATATTCATGTCTTTGGGCAATGATCTTGAAACATAACTTATGTGGAAGAATATATTCTTCATCAAATATAATTTTTTTGATAAAGAACAAAAATATAAAACGCGTAACATTTTTTACTAAGGACAATGCCTGTCATTTATTTTTTCGAAACATTTAGTGGGAAGAAAGCATTTTTGTAAAGGATCGTCCCAGAAAGCACGCATTTATAACTCACACAGTTAAAATTATGTCAACATTTAAATTTGTGAAAGTTATTAGAACGTGAATGTAAGACGTGAACGTTAATGAACGACGTGAACGAATGTTAGAACGTGAATGTAATGTTATAAGAGCATTAGAAATTTTGATTTAAAATTGTAGTAAAAGATAAAAACTATTTTTAGTATGGTTATTCATAGAAAATAAAATTGTGTTTATCATCCAAAAAAAAATTGTTTAAAGCTAGTAAATTAGAATTAAAAAAGTATTAAAAATTTAAAATATGAAGTACACCTGTTACCGATATGCAGAGTGCTTTTGCAGATTAGCAAAAAAGCATTATGCAAATTATTAGCATTATGCAAATTAGGAAAAAATTCTATCAATTATTGCTAATCTAAAAATATCAGATTAATAATAATAATTAACTTGAAATGGAATATTTTAATCAAGAAACATTAGTTTAATTAAAAGAAATAGGACTGATGGTATAAAAGCATGATTTTTTTTTTTGTTGTTGTTATAATCCACTTAATTTATACTTTTTGGAAAAATTTTTTGTTGAACTTTAAAATCAAATTTTTAAAAAGATGTATTAAGTAGAAAATAATATAATATTTAAAGCGAAATTATCTAGTTAAAATACTTTGCCCCAACAAACGCAACACTTAAAATACAATTCCGAGGCCCTTGCTTTCAGAGTTTCAAAAAAAGGAAATTAAGCATTACAAACAAAATGAGGATATCATTACAGTCATTATATAATATTCTGTAATACTAGTATCCGTATATTGCAACATATTTCTGTTTAAAGCAACTGATCGGTTAAAAAAAGTAAGTTTAATGTTTCATTTACCGGGTGCGCAAAAGATCTA
>BPLQ01014836.1:0-50707 GCA_021605075.1 Caerostris darwini
ATGTAATGGATGGTCATTTTGAGAAAAAAAATTATGTAATGGCTTTTTTTATTAGCTACTTATTTGGTGTGATTAACTGATTGGTTACAAAGTAAACAAAGCACATGTTTAGAGTAACATTGTATTTTATCAGATTCTTCAACATAATAAATTATAGACAGCTAAAATGTTAAAGGGAATTTTGCTTAGTTGAAAAGAAAGAATGGAATATTCTTTTTCTATAAGTGTTTAATTAAATAAATAAAATAAGTCAAATTGCAAGTTTGTAAATAATAATATGGAATAAAACTATTTGTATGACCTTTTACACTGAAGTGACAAAAGTCATGGGATAGCAATATGCAAATTTTCAGATGGCAGTAGCATCCCGTAGAACAGGTATAAATGCGCAGTGCTTTCGCAGAGCTTTCATTTCTGTTCAAGTTATTCATGTGAAGAGGTTTTGACGTGATGATGACCGCAAGACGGGAATTAACAGACTTTGAACGCGGAATGTTAGTTGGAGCTAGACCATGGGTCATGCCATTTCGGAAATCGTTAGGGAATTCAACATTCCCAGATCCACTGTGTCAAGAGTGGCCGAGAGTATGAAATTTCAGGCATAACATCCCACCATGGGCAGCGCAGTGGTCGACAGCCTGCACTTAACGACCGAGACCGGCGACGTCTGCAAAGAGTCGTAAATTCTAACAGACAAGCAACACTGCGTCAAATAACCGCAGAAATCAATGTGGGACGTACAAGGGACTTGTCTGTTAGAACTATGCGGGGAAATTTGGCTTTCTTGGGCTATTCCAGCAGAAGACCGACTCGAGTGCCTTTACTGACAGAACGACATCGCTTGCAGCGACTCTCGTGGGCACATGAGCATATCGGTTGGTCCCTAGATGAATGGAAAACCGTGGCCTGGTCCGATGAGTCACGATTTCAGTTGGTAAGAGCTGATGGTAGGGTTCGAGTGTGGCGCAGACCCCACGAAGCCATGGACCCAAACTGTCAGCAAGTCACTGTTCAAGCTGGTGGTGGCTCCGTAATGGTGTGGGCTGTTTTTTCATGGCATGGACTTGGTCCTATGGTGCGAATGGACCGAACATTGACTGGAAATGCTTATGTTCAGCTACTTGGAGATTACTTGCAGCCATTCATGGACTTCATGTACCCAAACAACGATGGGATTTTTATGGATGACAATGCGCCATGTCACCGGGCCACAACTGTTCGCGATTGGTTTGAAGAACATTCTGGACTATTCCAACGAATGATCTGGCCACCTTGATCGCCCGACATGAATCCTATCGAGCATTTATGGGACATCATCGAGAGGTCTGTTCGTTCCCAAAATCCTGCACCATCAACGCTTTCACAATTATGGACGTCTATCGAGACAGCATGGCTCAATATTCCTGCAGAAGACTTCCAACGACTTGTTGAGTCCATGCCACGTCGAGTTGCTGCACTTTGCCGGGCGAAAGGAGGGCCGACACGATATTAAGAGGTATCCCATGACTTTTGACACTTCAGTGTATATACTAAAACAAGATCCCTTAATCAAATATAATTCTTTTCATATCCATTGAATATTTTCTTCGCTATATTATTGCAGGAATACAGTAGTTTAGCATGTATTGCATTATACTACTAGCATTGCCTATTTTTAGTGAAATTATTAATTTTTTACATTGATTTATTTACTCAAGAACAAAAATATATGTATTTAAAAAGAAATTTAAGAATTATATATTCACATGGGACTTGATGGCCGAGTGAATAATATTTTATTTCAAAACTTAAAACAATATTTTCAATTTAATTTACATTTTCTTTAAAAATTTTAAAAAAATATACATAATTTCTTTAAAAATTTCATTATAAATTTTATTTCTTATTTTTATTATAAACTAATTTTATTTATTTACTATATGCTTATTTCCATTTTGATATTATGACAAGAAAATTTTAAATTCATTGATT
Source organism: Caerostris darwini (assembly GCA_021605075.1). NCBI lineage: Eukaryota > Metazoa > Arthropoda > Arachnida > Araneae > Araneidae > Caerostris > Caerostris darwini. Next base: position 1,972 of record BPLQ01014836.1, read on the forward strand.
TGGTGCTATAAGCAGAATAATCAAATATCGCATTTGTTTTAATGTTATAAATTTAAAGCTAAAATTATAGAAACTATATATTTTCAATTTTCATTTTGAATTTCATTATCAAACTATTAAATGTTGTAAAAATTAATCCGTATTTAAAAACAAAATACACTAGCCACAGAAATAATATTATTTCATTATCAAAAAAAAAAATCATCATTGCGAAATAATTATTTATTTAATATATTTTGAAACAAAAAAATGATTTATTTCCTTTGTTTTTATTTTAAAATGAAATAATTAAATGTTAAATAAAGAGAGTTAATACATTTAAGGCAAAAAAAAAAAAAAAAAAAAGTTGACTATATTGAAACATCAGTATTAGGTTAGTTAACTAATTATATATTTATGTTTATTTATGTCATTAAAATTAATATAGTAATTTTAAATATTTAATGCCTTAGATATATTCGAAATTCTAAAATTTTCTAATATGATAATAAAAGAAGGTATTTAATTTAATAAATATTATTGCGAACATTTAAAATAAATTTTAGCATGATATGATATTTTATTAAATATGAGTGTAAATAAATTTCAGCTCCTATTTTTTTTCATCTGATTTTATAATTACATTAGTGAATTAAAAAAAAAACTAATTTGAAATAATGCAACTATATAAATATACAAAAAGATAAACCATTTATGCAGTTATTCAGTGCTTAAAATTAAATAAATTCAAATGGATCTTTAATGTTATGCATTATAAATTGCAATTAGGTATTTTATTTTTTAAATTTTTAAGTTTTACTTCAAAACAAAAGCTCAGACTAATACTTAATGGTTGTTTGAATTTAATTTCAAAATAATTACAAATTACAATAATATAAATTAATGTATCTTTAAACAAGTTTCTATCGCATGAAAATTATTAAATAAGGCTAAGAATGATTGTATGCTTTATACAAAAATTCCATCAAAAAAAAGTAAAAATTTCAGACATTTTCTAAAATAATTTATGTAAAATATAAAATATTTTCTAGTAACAGATAACTCCAATATTGAACATTCATAAATATGCATAAAATGTAGGATATGCATTATAACAATAAGACTACATTATAATTATTAATTAAGTTTAATTAATTTAAGAATATTAACTATAATTTTTCACACGATTCACTTTATTCGTAATTGATTTCTTTTTCTTTTAAGAGAATAAACGTATGCTGCAGATATATGTAGAAAATAGTAATAGTAATAGTATTCATAAAATAGTAAAAGTGTGAATAAATATTTAAATACTTTTGTTGTTACGCTTATTTGAGAATAAATTTTTTTGAGCATACACATTAGGATCCAAAGATTCGGGAAAAGTGAGATTAATTGGAATTGGTCGTTGGAATTAATTGCAATTTTTCAATGGAATTGCATTGGCTTAGTTATTCAAGGAATAAAATTTGACAGGCTTCTTAATCAAACATTGTTTTCCAAATTAGACACAAAGCAAAAATATTATGTTTATTTTCATTCTTACTACATATATATTATGCCTGCTTTTAATGGAGACATACCAAAAAGTAATCGTAAATCCTATTTTCTATGCTTCATCTGTTTAAATATGGAATGTGATCACTTCTACCTGCTGCACAAATACAAATATGTCCCATGCTCAAAACGATGGTACGATTCAGTTGTGAACTAAGACTATTGCTATGTCAAGGCAGTTTAAACACTCTGAAGGATTACAAGAGGCAAGTTAAATCCAACAACACATTCTCCTAGAGCATCCCAAACACACAGGTACAGTATGCACAGTAGTCTTCTCACAAAGGTAATTGTCCCCAAACCGGGTTCTATGGTTTCTAGCCTTATAAACTTGTATAATGGAGGAGTAAAAAAACTACACCTGCATGTGTATAAGCAACAGAATCAAGTATGTCTTTTTCTATAAATGAACATCAAAATGTACTCTTAGAGAGGAAATAGGATTCAGTGCGTTATCAAGATAAATATCCACCCACATACATACACTGGACTCAACAAATCTGTATGTTTAATGGATATGACAGGAATGATAGCATTATTTTTGGCTCCTGCTTGCTCAACAAACGTTGTGAATCAATTTGTAAAAATATACCGTCTAATCAGTAAAAAAACAGATCTACATATACTTACACTTTAATTAACATGCGTCCTTGCCCAATTATAATTTTCATTACGGTGGATGGCTTAGAAAAACACAATGCTTGGCATTTTCCATATTGTTGATGTGGCTACTAGCATTTCAATTATTGCAGAAATAGAATATCTGCGATGTGTTGTCGGAGCCGTTCTGTGCCTGCCTCTAGCTTGCTGCAAATTATGATTATTTGTGGTACATTTAACTCTTCCCCTGATGAACCATCTAGAAGCTTATTTTAAATAATGCATTCAATATTTTTGCCTATTCATTACATAAAGTGTCACATGAATATTTAAATTATGTGACCTTTTAACTTATATGATTGACTCTGACCATCTTCCATTCGATCAAAGGCCCGCCATCATAAATTTTCAGACAATTGATGTAGAATCATAGCTATTTCAATATTTAATTATATAGTTTCTATTTACAGAAATTACAGGCACTTTGAAAGCTTGTTACCAGCCACGGATTTAATGATAGTATCTGCACTGGTTTGCATTTCATTTTATGAGAGGGGCATTAATTCTAGCTTATACTGCCGAATTTAATAAAAAAGTATTGTTTGGTTGTGTAATCGTAATTTTTCTGATTCTTCATTAACATTTGGAAACCAATATAGTTCGTTTTCCAGATTTGAAACTAGACAAAAGTTGTCAAAAATATCTAATAATAACAATACACAATACAATAAATGTTTAAGAAATCATTAAGTTTTAAAAAATATTCATAAATATTAAAATATGCATCCACTATTTAAGTGATTTTTTTTTTGCAAAGTGGAAAAATAACAATATTGAAAGTTTTTCAATTCGAAACATTTTTCTTCGAAAATTATATAAAATGTTAATTTATTGAAGTGAAATTTTATGATTTTAGCATTATATATAAGTTTCTAGGTTTGCAAAGTTATTAAAAAAGTTCGTTTGAAACAATTTTTTCTCAATCATCAAATTTAGGATTATGATGTCAATTATTATATAAAGAAATTATTTTTTCAAAACGCAATTGTATACAAAATGAAATACCAAAAATTAATAAAGAAATGCAATATTGTTTTTACTAAATATATGTTATAAATGTAACTAAAGAAATTTATATATTAATATATTTTTTTCCCCAAATTATGAAAATGTTCTCATTTTATTGGAATATAAATTATTTACATCCCAATAAATAATTTATATTCTTATCTATTTCTTAGAATTTTATCCAATATAAATTATTTATATTCCAATAAAATGAGAACACATTTGCATACTATTATTTTTTTTATAATGGGCTTTTCACATATCTGGAGGAAAATTAAAATTTTCATATATATTACCTTTTAAATAGCATATTTATTTATTTATTTGAATTGATATTACTATAAATGATGTAATGTAAATCAAGTGTAAATTTCAATTAATTTACTCTCTTCTGATTTGGTAAAGTGTACTAGTTATCAACAAGGTGATAAGGTTTCTTACAGATAGTAGTGGGCGCTGCAGTCACTGCTTGATAAATCGAATATAGTGGCTAAATTAAATTCCTATATCAACACTGACCAACTTGTATTTATACAATATAACACTGATATATGACGTCAATCATGTTGAATCATCTCATAAGGCATTTTAAACCTAATGTCATATTATATCAGTTCTCCTCTCCTCCAATACATCTGGGTAATACCTAATATGCTACAAATTAAGTCATGAAAATGATGATAAATCAAATGCTCTGAGTTGAAGAAAAAAATGTATTGGGATTTACTTATAATTCGACATTAAACTTAACTTAGAATTTAAAGTTAATTTTACATTTAAAAAAAAGTACTTAAATATACATAAAAAGTATGTTTTTATTTTTTAACTTTAGCAACACTTACTGTTAAAAACTTAAATTTAGCAACGCTTACTTTAAAGAACTAAACTTTAGCAACGCGTATTGTTTACTGTTACTTATTGTTAAAAAAAAACTGTTCAATAAAAATTGCTGAGACTTGTAGAGACGAAAGGACAGATATTTTATAACCTTTTACACAACTATTTTTATACAGAAAAAAAGGAATACAGTCATACATTATAGCATTTAAATAGTCATGGTTTGGAAAAATAATGTTACCATTACTGTTGAAATCTGTTTTGCAATGTGATTACGCCATGTCATAACGAAAGCCTACAAAATTTGTATCAGAAAAAAAATAATAAATTCTAATTTTATTTCTCACAAAATAGATTTATCACTGGTAAGAACACTAAATTTAAGAACTCCCATTTTTGTTTATTTTTGAGTTAAGAAAATCATGAATGTGATATATTAGCATACATTTCAAAAACATTTCTAGGTGAAATGTTTCTTTTAAAATAAATGACATATTTTAAATATTTAAAATTATTTCAATGACATAGCATTTCAGCATATAATTTGAATATCATTAAAACTACCAAATACAAATATTATAATAGCATAATATTTAATTAAAATTTTTCAATTTAATCTAGATGTTGTTGTCTCTCCTCTTTCACATAGTAATAACGAAACTAAAAATATTTTATAAATAATTTGACAACTTTGCATATGAAAATTTAAAAAAAAGTGATTTATTGGATTCAGTGGTGTTGAATTGGAAGTTTTAACTGTGGCCTTGGATATGAAAAGATTTTACAATCGAATGCATACTGCAGGACATTCATCACAATCTCCTCTCCATTGTCTGTCCAAATAATTATGAAACTTTCTAAAAATATTCCCATACATTAATTTAAAAATGAATAACTGTACAAGCCCTGCTGTGTGTCCCGAATGAATATACATTTGTAGAAAAGAGAGGAAAATTATTATGCAAAATAAATAGAGTTGATTATTTTTCTCCAGAAATACTGAAAGAGATTCGGTTTGGTGGAGAATATAATTATTTCACCTCAATAAATTCTTGGAAACAAAATTTGTGAAAGTTTTAAATATTCGTGCGTTTTGGAAAATGCAATTTTCCTTTGTTGAAAGAAAGGAATCCATACTTAATCTTTTTCGATAGGAGTGAGACACCAGAAAATATTTTGATGTTAAATAAAAATAGTAAATAAAATATATTTTGATAGTAAATAAAATATATTTTAGAAAATCAAAGATAAAATTTGGTAATTTTTATTTATAAACTATTTTAATTTTAATATTATAAGTAATTAAACATTATTAATCATTATTAAATTAAAAAACATGATTAGTAATAAAATATTATTAAACATTATTACTTAAACATTAATATTTAAACATTATTAAATTAACTATAGTAGTTAAACAATATTAAACATTATTAGTTAATTATTTTAAACATTAAAAGTAGTTAAATATTATTATTGAAAAAGTTAAGTTAATAATTGAAAGTGATAAAATCAAATAGGTTTATTGTGAAAATCTTAATTAATAGAAACAAAATTATAGAATTGAAGTGCTTAATTATTAAATATTGAAGCAGAATGAGTTTTTTCATAGATGATTAAATATTTTGTATTTTATGATTCTTAAATGAAAATATTTGAAATAACTGTTATTAATATTTTCTTAATTAATATAATTCCATAACTTCATAATAATTAAGTAACATAACTTCATAAGTTATAGATCTTCATCAAATCCTTTTATCCAATTATTTAGAATTAAAATTAGTAAATATTAATAGTTTTAACTGTGGCCTTGGATCTGAAAAGATTTTGCAATCGAATGCATACTGCAAGACATTCATCACAGTCTCCTCTTCATTGTATGTGATAATAATTATGAAACTTAAAAAAATATTCCCATACATTAATTTAAAAATGAATAACTATGCAAGCTCTGCTGTGTGTCCCGAATGAGTATAACATTTGTAGAAAAGAGGGGGGAGATTATTATGCAAAATAAATAGAGTTGATTATTTTTCTCCAGAAATAGTGAATGGGATTCAGTTTGTTGGAGAATATAATTATTTCACCTATATAAATTCTTAGAAACAAAATTTGTGAAAGTTTTAAATATCCGTGCGTTTTGGGAAAATGCAATTTTCCTTTGTTGTTGAAAGAAATGAATCCATACTTAATCTTTCCCCATAGAAGTGAGACCCAGAAAATATTTTGGTGTTATAAATAACTGATAGTAAATAAAACGTATTTTAGAATATCTAGGATAAAATTTGGTAATTTTTATGTTATAAATTATTTTAATTTTAGCATTATTAATAGTTAAACATTATTAAACATTAATAATTAAGTATTAATAAATAAACATTACTAAATATTCCTTGTTAAACATTTTTAAGCAGTATTAGTAGTGAAACATTATTATTTAAAAAGATAATTTAATAATTAAACGTGATAAAATCAAATAGGTTTATTGAGAAAATATAAATTAATACAAAAAATTACAGAATTGAAGTACTTAAGTACTTAATTATTAAAAATTGAAGGCAAAATGATTTTTTTAAATGATGATTAAATACTTTGTATTTATAAGTCTTATATCAAGATTACTAACATAATTCCATAATTTATTAATATTTTTTAATTAACATAATTTCATAATTTCATAAGTTATAAGTCTGCATAAAATATTTTTATCTAATTATTTAGAATTAAAATAAGTAAATATTGCGGAAAAATTAACGAACCAAAAATAGATAAAACTAATTAATTATATATAGTTATAATTAATTATATATCATATAAATTCAGTAATTGATTGAGGAATATTAATGTTATAAATAATCAAAAACATTATTAAACATTATTAGTATTTAACATTTCTAGTAAGACTCTATTATTTAAAAAGTTAATTTAATAAGTAAATGTGATAAAATCAAATAGATTTATTGAAAAAATATAAATTAATGCAAAAAAGTTATAGAATTGAAGCATTAAATTATTACATATTGAAGCAGAAGGAATTTTTCATTAACAGTTAAATATTTTGTATTTTATGTGTCCTAAATCAAATTAATTAACGTAATTTCATAATATATTAATATTTTTTAATTAACATTATTTCATAACTTCATAATAATTAACTAACTAACATTATTTCATAACTTCATAATAATTAACTAACATTATTTCATAACTTCATAATAATTAACTAACTAACATTACTTCATAACTCATAAGTCTTCATAAAAATTTCAATTATTTAGAATTAAAATTAATAAATGTTTCGGGAAATTAACAAGCTAAAAAAAGAAGGAACTAATTAATCATATATAGTATAGTAATATAAATTCAGTAATTGATTGTAGAATATTAATGGTAACCAAAAATTAATTATGCATTTCGTCACATTAACAAATTAACGTATTTTGGATTTCAACTCAAGTAATATTAATAATGTTGCTCTGTCTGACTATATAAATAATTTATGGTAATTAAATATATCTTCAACATTTTATCGTGCATCAGAGCACCTCCTTGGCGTAGTCGTGGTATATATTAAACGTTTGATTTCGACGTCACTGAATAACTGAATAATAATTCGCTTCCTTTTTTTTCCGTCTTCAAATCGATAAGACCAGCAAAAGTTAACCAGTATTTTACTATAAAAAAAAATAAAATGATAACCAATATTTTAACAAAAATGACATTCAGAAACATGTGCATGATAGATTTTATTTTATAAAAAATTAATATTTTTTAAACCGCAATAATTATTAGAATTATTTCAAATTTCATACATAAAACCAAACAATTTTAATATAATAATTTTATACATATACCCAGAAAAACATAATTTCAATTTAAATGGACTTCCAAATCTCTACTTGAAGGTCAGAAGGTTTCAATACGTTTTTTGTTTTTAAATGCTTGTTGTTGTTGTTTGTTGTTTCTTATCCCACTTGGCTGGCCAAGCCCACGAGCCCATACGTACTCATGATTGAAGGGGAAGGAAGCAGCTTATGTTGTGATGGAGCACCCGTAGGTAGAAGTCTGACTTTGGCTCCGTGACGCTCTTACAGTCATAGGAGACCGGGACCTACGGATTGAAGTGGATTCGGAACCACTACAAACACCCATGGCACCACCGGGATTCGAACCCGAAACCTGTGGCACCGAGCGCCAGAGCGCTAGACACTCGGCCATTCAGGTCCCAAATTTGTGAAGGCCAACGGCACGCGGTGTTCCCAGGTGGTCACCCACCCAAGTACTGACCGCGCCCAATGATGCTTGACTTCGGTGATCTAACGAGAACCGGTATATTCAGCATGGTATGGCCGTTGGCCGTTTTTTAAATCTTAAAAGTAATGAAGTATATCGTTGGCCTTTAGCTGTATAAATCGCTTATTTAATCATTTAAAACTAAACAACAAGAAATCTTTTCTCCAATGGCGAGACAGCCCCTATGGTAGATCAAGGCCTTCTGCCAGATTCCAAAACATGATTTTTTTTTTTTTTTTTTTACGGGGTTTGGTTCTCAACCCTACTCTCAAAGCTCTACAGTCATATTAGACTAAGACATAAGGTTTAAAGCGGATTTCAATCCACTATACATAAATCCACGGGACTCAAACCCATGGATTTTTATCACTGAGGTACCGAGCGCCAGAGCTCTAATCACTCGAGAGTAAAATTCACTTAATCATTAAACTCATAATTTTTTGATGAGTTAACAAATAAAAAAAAAAAAAAAAAAAAAAAAAAAAAAATAACGCTTATGAAGAATTTTATTTTACTAACAAAGAATTTTGTCATATCTAATTGCAAATGCATATTTTTAAGTTTAAATTAAAGTTCTCAAAATAAGTATGAGTGATGAAAAAAATTGTTATTAAAAATTGCTTAAAAATGCTTTTTAAATAAATAGCGTTAAATAAATATGTGTTTCATTCATTTAAAGCTAAAAGCAATTAATTATAATTTTTTATTCCATTTTTAAATATAAGAACTTAAATAAAATGAATTTCCATTTTGATAGAAAATGTAACATATATAATGAATTAAATCTAATGAAATTAGTAGTAATATAGGTGAGTTGTAAAATAATTTAAAATAATTTTTAAATTAATAGTACCACTTTCCATTTCTTTATTTGTATAGATGACTTATTTACTACTTAGTATACTATTGTATCTACATACAATACATCTACATACAATACATCTTACATACTATTCTATAGATGACTTATTTACTACTTATAATTATAACGTCTTCAAAATTTAAAAAATGGAAAATAGAAACTAATAGAAATTTTAATTTCCTTATTAAAAAATGTGATCGCAAATATAATGAGTACTACTTAGTTATTAAAATTATTTGAAAGTATCTTCTAAATTAAGAGCATATATATATATATATATATGTATTTCTTAATTTCCAAATTAAATTTAAGAAAGATATCAGAATTAATGAATTCCTTCAAAAGGAAACAAATTTTAAAATAATCATTATTTCAATATGAAGCAAAAAAACCATGGCCATTTAATATTTATATTTAGCATTATTTCTTCTAATTGGAGGCAAAACAAATTTTAAAAGGATTTCCTAGTTTTTGATTTTTCTTGTTTTATGCAAAATGATTTCTGAATTCTAAAAAATACTGTTGCAGAAATTATCACTTTATATTTACCAAACTCTTAATTTTCAAAATAATATTCTTAATACCAGCATCCATGGATCTCTTTTATTCTTAAGAGAAGACCTTTTCAAAATGAAGAAGCAAAAGACAATACGACCACTTAATATTAATAACTCCTTCTAACTTGCAGCAAGACAAATTTTAAAGATTACCCATTCATTTAACATTACTTCGCCTGCATTTTTATCTCCCTCGGTTTTATTTCTCAAACTTGTCACCCTGTGTTTGGCAGCTGATAATTATTATGATATTCCGAGGATTGTTTCCTGAACGAAAGAGTACCTCTTGAAATTGCTGAGAGAGTTTTTGTTCCCCTTGTTAGGAGACAAATGAGTGATCGCGGGCGATGTCGTTGATGAAACCTTTTAAAATCTCGCAGATTAAACAACGTAAAAATTGTGTTTTTAAAATTGTGCACCAAATTAGAAAAAGGGCCAAAGAGATTTGCATCACAATGGATATCAAATTTCTCAGCAGCAGATGTTTGTGTTTGGTGATTGGGTAAGAAACAAAAAAAATGGACACTATACTCTAATTAACGATAAAACCAGATGAATATTTTAAATAAAATATCAAATGTTATGAGATTTTATATTCGCTGTTATGTCGTCAAAAATTTTAGAATTCAAACTTTTGTCTTTTGTGAATATTAACGTGAAATTAATCTCAAGTTTGTTTTGAAAATCTAATAGACAATTTTTTTTTCTATAACATTTAATATTTTCTCCTAATATCCAAATTTAATTTAATATAAACTTTTAATTAATATTTATAAAAAAGTTTGTCAGATGGAAAGTCAGAAAAAAATTATCGAATTATCATAAGAATTATAATAATTCGATAATTATTATTCTTATTATTATTAATTATAAGAATTATCAGTTATTGGGAAAATGCATAATAAAAAGAAGTTATACCCCAATAATTTATTAAAAAAATATAAAATTATATTTCAAATTAATTTGATCATATAAATCTCACTGTAAGTCTTATTTTTGTGCTACTCAAAAAATTAAACATCCTTAATTTGAAGTAGTATTAAACTAGGTCCTTGTTTTTAATATACATTTTTTAATTTCAAATATGAACTTGAAATATTGATGTATTTTGCAGAATTTATATCTTACTGAATGCACTTTAAAAAAAAAAAAATTTTTTTAGAAGCAGTTTGTTTTTCTTTTTTTTTTTTTCACAATAAATATAAGTCAATTTAAAAGTATATTTATATTTTGTATTTTAATAATAAATTTGTCGGTATTTTTTATATTTATAGTAAATAAATCATAAAAGTTTTTTCTAAAATATTTTTAAAAATTTTATCATATCTCCCTTTTCCAATTTTAAATATAATAACTTTAGAAGTGTTTCCATTTTCTCTGAATCTAATGTACAAATAAAATTTAACAATTAAATTTTATAGAATAATAAAATCAAATGAAAAATAAATTTAGATTTCAAAGAATAGTTATTTTTAAACCTAATTTTTAAGAATGAATTTTTTTTTTGTACATTGTTTTAAAAGGAAATCTCCTTTTAATTTCTTTTTCTGTCAAAACTTGAGTGATATGTCTTCTGACAATTCTCAGTTTCACTTAAAATTTATTTTCACTAGCAAATATATTTTTAATCTTTTCCTTTTCGTTTTGAATTGTATTCCTTTATTTTTCCCTAAGATTATACTTGAAGCTGAGATGTCATTTTTTATTTTTAAGTTTAAATAAATACAATTATACTACGAGCTATATTAAAAGCATGAACCTGTGCTAGTTAATGTAAATATAATTGTACATGTAAATATATATATATGTAATGTGGACACAAAATAATTGAAAATATAGAATGTTTGAAAATTTATTTGAAATGTTTACTATGTAAAGTGTAACAATGTTTTTTCACTAGATAATTTTAATTAAAATCGGCTAATTTTAATTAATACTTGTTATTTTTCTATTATATGTAGATGAAATTATTTAACGTGCTATAATACTGTTTGAATATATATATATATATATATGCATATATATATATTTGTGTGTACATGTAAGGTGGACATAAAATAATTGAAAATATAGAAAGTTTGAGAATTTATTAGAAATATTTACTATGTAATGATTAACAAAGTTTTTTCATTAAATAGTTAATTTTAATTAAAAATGACTAATTTTAATTAATAGATGCTCATTCTCCTGATAACAAAATTAATTTTTCAATTAGTTCTTTATTACAACGAAAACAATATTTTTTATTGCTCTGAAGTTTCGTTATTAATCAATTAATTTCAATTAATTTATCTTATTAGATTCAATTGTTATCGTTAATTCAATTAATTACAACGTTACAACGTTAGTTTGGGAAAATATTAATTTAATTACTCTAATTGAAATACACATAGGACAAATATGTTTTGAACAATGGAAAAAAAACATTGTTTAATTTCTGTCTAATTAGATTGATGCATAGTGCTTTGGATCATAAGCAATTTAATTCGTAACAATCCAACAAGTCATATAGAACAAAAAATTTCTGCACGTCTAACAGACATAAGCATTATTAATCTGTAAACTGGAAATGCCCTCTTTTGGACCCGAGGAGCATTTGGCTGCCATTTTCCTTAGAATGTTTGTTCAAAGCTACTGTTGTAAAATTTATCTGCAGTGTTTGCAGACTTCTCCTGGTTACCCTGGGCGCCGGACGGCCGAGTGGCTAGCGCTCTTTCGGGTTCGAGTCCCGACGGTGCCATAGATTTTTGTAGTGGTTCCGAATACGCTTTAAACTGTAGGTCCCGTTCTGTGTGCACAAAATGACCGTAGAGTGACAAACCTAACTAAACCTATTTACACTGAGTAATGATTATTCTGTTACACCTCTACTTCGTGTCAAAATCTCCAGCATTTGAAAGGGCTTTGGTACTGCAGACTTCAAGTTCGAATCCTGGCGGTGGCATGGTTATTTGTTAGTGGTTTGGAATATAAATTAAACAGTAGGTTTTGGTCTATTTAGGCTAAATTGTGCACAAAATAACCGTAGATCTGCAAATGAAACTAAATCAGCGTTTGAAAATAACAATTTAATCTTTAAAAACATGTAGGTGATTTGTTCCACGAACAGTTAAAAAATACTTTTCAAATGTTCACTTTTAGAATTTTGTGTGAAAAACAATTTTTAAAAAACTAAAATATATGTGAAATTTTAAAAAATGGAAAATTAAAGTATGTAAAATTAAAATTGTAATACATACATCCTCTACTTATGACAAAATTATATGTTAAATACTGAATGTTATGAATTTTATAGAAATAAAATTGTTAATATAAAATGAATATAAATAATTTTTTTATCAAGAATTGAATATATGAATAGATAAAAATCATGCATGAATTTTCATTAGCAGAAATGCTTTTTTTCGAATAAGCAGTTTCCTTTTTCTCTAAATACTTTTTTTCAAAATTCGGAAGCATAAATCTTTCAGATGAAAAACAAAAAGTCATTTTTGAATGAAAACTTGCTCAGCACTTTCACAGTGAGATGGAATTTTATAAAAAAAAAACTTCACATGAATAATTTTCTAATAAAAAACAGTGACTAAAATCCAATTACTCTCAAAGGCTAAGCACATGGCAGATGCAAATAATAATGTCTTGATTTTTAGAAAGAAACAAAAGGAATTTTTATGATAAGATGAATTTTAATTTCTGAAGAAATGCAATTCTAAGCACATAATGCTATACATTTCGGAATTCAAACATGTATTTATGTTTTAAAAATTATTCCTTTTTTTAAAAACATTTCTTTGATACTGTATTAAAAGAATGAATAAATACTTATATGAATCAAAAATTTATTAATTTTGAAATATTATTTTCGAATTATTGTGAGAAATTTTATTTAACTTCTATCAAAAAACAACTTTAAAAATAATATATAGCTATTAAATAGTTATTCTCTAATAAATAGTGTTAATTTTATTTTAATTTGCAATAAAAAACAATAATAAGGCAAACAGAGCATAATATCTATTATATTACAACACAAAATAATATGAAGTTCAAAATAGTTTTAAATTCAATGTATAAAGAATAGAGTCACAAAAAGAATTTTCCGCTATTAGAATAATTACTGCACTGGCGATTATGAATTAATTCAAAGTATTTAATTTAGTAATAAATATTCAATTATAATTGATTGGTTGTATACTCAGTATTAAATTATAATAAAATATATTTTTAATGACTTCTTTAATGACTATATATATATACAACTATATATGGGAATTTGCAAATAAATAACTTATATGCTATCCAAAATAGTATACATAAAAATAACATAAATTAAACAAGTATAAAATTTTTTTAATTTTAGTACATTTTTTATTCTAATAATATAATAAATAACTTGTATTAATTTTTATATTTGTTATAATTTTTATAATGATTAACATAAAATTAGGCAAATAGCTTATATTGTTAAAATATTTGTTAGCTTCAAAGAATATATTTTTATCATGTATATGAACTATAACATATAACAATATATCAACTATAACATATAACAATATATCAACTATAACATATGTGGTTACAAATAATCTTTAAAAACATACTTTTATCAACTTACAAGTAAAATCATTTGTAAGGTTGCTTTTATATTATCTTTATTTAAAAAATATTTTTTTATGTCTTAACAATGAATATACAGCATTATAATTGAATATTTATTGCTAAACTTGTATAATTTGAAATATTTAATATTCATCCGCAAAATGATTATTTTAATGTCAAAAAAAAAACAGGTGTTTGTCTGTTTATTGTGACTATATTCTTTATGCATTTAATTCAAACCTGTAAGGGTAAAAGGCCAGAAATTGAATTTTTTTTAGCTGAATATATATTATGAAACGTTTTTATTATTACTTTTTGCTGTACGTTAGTGGGATTCGTGTTCCATTTTTGCATACCACGAAATGTCTACACAAAGTCAGGAGGGGAAATGATGACACTGCTTTCCGGGAGTACTTTTAGAGGTAAACTACCAAGCATTTGCTTGTCTTATGGTAGAAAAACAGGAAATCTTTCACAAGAATGACGCTAAAGAATAAATTGGATATACTGGAGTTAAATATAATATACTAATAATATGATAAAAATATAAAAGATTTATTAGAGTTAACTAAATATATTAATAATTTAGTTATTCCTATATTAAAATTTAAGACATTGATAAAATACACTTCCCGCGTCAGAAAAAAATTTAATATCTAAAATTATACATGAAAATCATTTATGCAATAAGTTATATTTTCTAAAAAAAATCATCAATTATTTTAATAAAAATTTGTAACATTAACTTCAAATTAATTTTGCTGTTATTCTTTAATATTGATATAAATTTTAATCTGGCTGTTTATTAAAACTATTTCATTACATAACATCATCGTGAAGATGTGTTCTTGTTCTCAAATAACAGTTATTGTAATAGCATAACAGAACCAGTAATTTTATAACCCAACACTTGCTCACTCATTAATACTAAGTCTGTCCACCGTTCGTTTAAGGGCCAAAGCTATCATTACAAAAGAGCAATAACGAACTGGAGATCGCATCCAAAACTTATAAAAACCCATATCTCCTCCTCTTAACTGCCCCATTTGCTAACATTAAAAAGTTAATCATTAAATTTAAAGTTAATAAATAAATTTATAAGTTAATCAAAAAAATTTAAATTTACATTTTCTTAAATAAATAATTTTAAAATGTCATCAATTATTTTAATAAAAATTTCTGACATTAACTTTGCTGCAATTCTTTATTATTGATTGTAATTCTTTATTATTGATCTAAATTTTAATCTGGCTATTTATTGAGACTATATAATTACGTAAACATCGTTGTCAGAATGCGTTGTTGTACTCTAATAACAGTTATTGTTATAACATAACAGAACCAGTAATTTTACAACCCAGCACTTGCTCGCCCATTAACACTAAGTCTGTCCACTGGCCATTTAAGGATCAAAGCTATCATTACAAGAGCAATAACGCACTGGAGCTAGAATCCAAAACTTATCAAAATCCATGTCTCCTCCTTTTAGATCACCCAGTTGTCATCATTTAAAAGTTAATCAATTAAATTTAAATTTACATTTTCTTAAATAAATAATCTTGAAATAATCACCAATTATTTTAATAAAAATTTCTAACATTAACTTCAAATGAATTTTGCTTCAATTCCTTATTATTGATCTAAACTTTAATCTAGCTAATTATTAGTTTTAATAAATTCCTTATAAGGATGCGTTGCTGTACTCAAATAACAGTTATTGTAATACCATAACAGAACCAGTAATTTTATATCCCAATACTTTCTCTCGTTAATATTAAGTCTGTCCACTGTCAGTTTAAGGGTCAAAGCTATCATTACAAAAGAGCAATAACGAAATCCAAAACTTATCAAAACCCATATCTCCTCCTCTTAAATGTCCCAGTTGTCATCATTTAAAAGTTAATCCCACATCTCCCACTCCAAACATCCGAGCAGATAACAGCAGCCACCACCACTAATGAACGCCAGCTATGGGGGGACCACCACAGAGTCCATCCAGAATTGCACAGAGAGAGCAAGAAAGGCATCGATTGAGCGCAAAAGGACAAAGTGCTCATTTGGGCGGGAGAATGACCAGAGAGCTGGCTCCAACAGGTCGGACGTGGGACGAAAGTGGGACAGATGGACTGCAAATAGCAGATTGTGCATATGACATTCGCTTCCGAATCGATGCCGAGTAATCGTCGCTTTCGGGGAAATTGTTGGTTCTGTTCTGCTCTATTATGTCTGCAAAAATTAAATTCCCTTCTGATGTTGAAAGGGGAGAATCAGTAGGCATTTTGTGGACAAGCATGATGATATGTTGGTAGATTTGATGTAATATTGATATTTTATTTGATGTTTAATGTTATCATTTTGATAATCTTATATTTGGGAAATCAAATGTTCATTTAATCATGAGATTTTAATAAGAGGGTTGAAATGTAATTTAAGATCACAAATAGTTCTTTTGATTAATAAGATTCTGACATTGATTATAAAGTAGTTCAATTAACTACCATACCTATAAATGGAAAAGCCTCTGCGATTCTTTGATATTTTATATTATATTGTTTTGTTGTTTTATTGGGTTTCAATGTTTTATTGAGTTTATTTTATATAAGGAATATATTTAAATAGCTCAAGAATATTTAATTAAAAACAGAGAGTCGAATAAGTCTAATAGCGGAGTCGAAATGTAAATGAAGATCACAAAGGTTTCGTTTCATTAAAAGATTCCGATATTGTTTATACAGTAGTTCTCAATTACTCCTCCCTATAAATGGAAAAAAACTTCTGCGATCCTTTTGATATTTTATATTTTTTTTTTCTAACATTACAACAATTTTAATGTTTTTATTGGGTTCATTTTTATGTTAGCAGTATATTTAAATAGCCGGAAACATTTAATTTAAAAACAAGAATATAATTTTTATAAGTCAAAATTAATCATTTATATTGAAAACAGCTATAACTAAATAAAAAAATATTTAATTTCTAGCTGCCAAAAATAATTAAGTATTTGTAATATACCAATAATGGTAATTTTTAAAGTATAATTAGGAAAATCTGTGTCAGCTTCGTAAGAAATACTTGCTTTTTATTGTAATTTTAAAGTATCCAGATATAATATAAAAATTTAAAAAAAAGCATCCGAATTTTTAATAATTTTAGTTTTAAAATCCAAGTTATTTACCCACCTAAAATTTCTTACTAATAAAGATTAAATTTACTTATTTAAAAATTATCTGTAAAAAGTATTGATTTTTTATAGCTTAAAAAGCTTTTACATTTTACTGTAACTACGCTTGTGAATAAACGCTTGAACATAAACTTTGATTTATAAGTCATAATAAAGTTTATTTTCCTCAAATTTTCTTCCAAATTACTGTTTTGTTTTGTTTTTCATTTTATTTAAATTGTTCAATTTTATCCGTAGCAGATGCTTCGAGCTTACTTTCAAAATATCAGCACTGTTGTAAATATTAGCACTGTAAAATATAACAACTTGTTATTACATTTTTAAAATAATAAATTGTGGATACATTTTTAAATTATAACTTGTTGATACATTTTTAAAATAATAAACTGTGGATACATTTTTAGAATAACAACTTGTTGATAGATTTTATATTTAAAATCTATCAACAAGTTATTATTTTAAAAATGTATCCACAATTTATTATTTCTTTTTTTTTATTCTTCAAATTGTGTTGTATTCGAACGACACAATCAAAAATCATTTTTCAATTTGGACCACTGTTTTGCGCATCTATAAGGAACAAAAACCTAATTTGTAGTTATCGTAACTTTTATAAAATAAAAAAAAATTAAGTACGCATGAACGAATTAAGAAAAAGTTTAAATACTTATTATTTACAATATTTTAGAAATGCAAAAGTTTTCACCAATTAAATTTTCCTCTGTTCATTTAAAATGCTTTTTTTTAAAAATGTTTTAAGCTAAAATTGTATAGTGCCTTATAGTGGATAACAATTTCTAGTTCACACAATCCTTTTTTTTTAAATATATAATTTACGTAAATAGTAAAATAATAATGAGAAATAAAAATGAGAAAATAATTTAACTGTCCTTTTATGCTTTCCCTATGCATTCAAAATTGGAAATAACCATGCTTCTAATCACAAACCAGTCCATAATTATACCATCTCCCACTTTATTACATAGATTTCACTCATTTTCTAACACCGACATTTCACGCGCCCCCTCTCAATTACAGAAAATACTTTCTCATTAGCTGCTGAAATACGCGAAAGGGGGGCGGACAAAATAAATAATTCCTTCAATTCCCGGTTTAGGTTAACGAAGTTTACGAAATTAATAAATCCTCGACCTTTATGGGAATGTAATACCTAGACTGGAGAACACTCCAATTAAGTTTCCGCATTAAGTTAATTACCATACCTTAGAATTTCAAAGGGCTGAAAGAGCTCATTACATGGCTCACGTTATGTAATTAGCAAGTGCATTTAAATAGATTTTAATTTGCTCTTTCCTCTCCATTACACGTGGCGGCTGTTTGTTGGAATATGTTTCGATAAATAAATGTTTAGTATCGGTTTTCAAACTGTGAGGTAACAAGGTCTTTTCCCTTATCCTTACAGATACCAGAAGGTAAAGCTTATTCTATGAAAAACTTGGTCATAAACAGATGTAAATTTCTTAGTTGATGATAATCTTGAACATAATTTTTTTTCAATTATTTAATGCTAATATTATGAATGCTCATTTGAAAAGGTATTTTTTTTTAATTACTTGAAACTAACATTATGCATACTCCTTTGAAACGGTTATTTTTAAAACAATTTTAAGCTAACATTATGCATACTCATTTGAAATGTTTGTTAATCGATTATATTAAGCTAACGTTATGCATACGCTTTTGAAATGTATTTTATTCAATTATTTTAAGCTAACATTATGCATATCTATTTGAAATGTTTTTTTTTAAATTATTTTACGCTAAAGTTATGAAGTGACTTGTAGTTGATATCAATTAGTCAAATAATCATATTTTAAAAAAAAAATAACAAATCAAAATAAAACAAATTAAATATCCTTTTATTTCTCACCTATGTATCGGAATTTGAAATAACTATGCTTCTAATTACAAGGTAGCTCATAATTTTGAAGTGAATATAATAACTAAGATTATGAACATTATGTTATACGATAAATAAGAAAACAAATTAAATGTCATATTATCTTTTCCCACCTATGCAACAAAATTCTAAATAACCATGATTCTAATCACTATACTTCGAAATTTCATAATTATGAAGTGAACATAATTACTACCATTATGAACATAACTACTAACATTTTGTAGTGACTTGTTGTTAATATCAATTTGTTCAAACGATCATATTTCTAAAAAAAAATAATAAAACAAATTACATATCATTTCATCTTTTCTCAGATAAGCAATAAAAATTTGAAATAACTATCCTTCTAATCACAAAGCAGTTCATGATTATACCTTTTCCCACTTTATTATATCGATTTCACCCATTTTCTCACACCGGCATTTTCACGCGCCTACGCTCAATTACAGAAAATACTTTCTCATTAGCTGTTGGCGAAAAATAAATAATTCCTTCAACTCCCAGTGTAGGTTAACGAAGTTTACGAAATTAATAAATCTTCGTCCTTTATGGGAATGCAATACCTAGACTGGAGAACACTTCAATTAAGTTTCCGCATTAAGTTAATTACCATACCTCAGAATTTCAAAGGGCTGAAAGAGCTCATTACATGGCTCACGTTATGCAATTGGCAAGTGCATTTAAATAGATTTTAATTTGCTCTTTCCTTTCCATTACAAGGGCTGGCTGTTTGTTAGAATATGTTTCAAAAAATACATTTTAGTATCGGTTTTCAAACTGTGAGGTACGAGTTCGTTTACCTTATAATTACAGATACTACAAGAATGTAAAGCTTCTTCTATGAAGAACTTGGTCATAAAATGATGTAAATTTCTTAGTCAATGATAATCATGAAGAGAAATTTAAAATTGTTGTTCTGTTCTTAAATTGTGAGCATTTTGATTTGAGGTCATTCGATTTTAGCACGACAAATATTTAATGTTTACAAGACCATTTTCATATCCGTACAGATACATGAAAGTAAAGCTTCTTGTATGAAAAACTTCGTCATAAAAAGATAGTTTATAAATATAGTTTATAAAGATAAAGTTTAAAAGATAATTTTAAAATAGAAATGTTTTTCAATTTTTATTTCATTTATGTTAAGCTAATATTATGCATACTCATTTGAAATGTTTTATTTTCTATAATATTAAGCTAACATTATGCATACTCATACGAAATGTTATTTTTCTATTATTTTAAGCTAACGTTATTCATACTCATTTGAAATGTTTTTTTTCTATTATTTTAAGCTAACATTATTCATACTAATTTGAAATGTTTTTTTAAATTATTTTAAGGTAAAATTATGAAAACTCATTTGAAATGTTTTATTTTAATTTTTTTAAGCTATCATTATGAATACTCATTTGAAACGTTTTTTTTTTTTCAATTATTTTAAACTAACATTATGCATACTCATTTGAAATGTCTTTTTTTCAATTATTTTAAGCTAACATTATGCATACTCATTTGAAATGTCATTTTTTTTTCAATTATTTTAAGCTAATATTATTCATACTCATTTGAAATGTTTTTAAAAATTATTTTAAGGTAACATTATGAAAACTCATTTGAAACGTTTTATTTTAATTATTTTAAGCTATCATTATGCATACTCATTTGAAATATTTTTTCAATTATTTTAAGCTAACATTTTGCATACTCCTTTGAAACGTTTTTGTAATTATTTTAAGCTAACATTATGAAATGACTTGTATTTGATATCAATTCGTCTTACACAATCATATATTTCTAAAAAAAAAATTATAATCAATAAAAAGTTTTAATAAAACAAATTAAATGTCATTTCATCCTTTCTGACATACGTATCCAAATTTTGAAATAACTGTGCTTCTAATCACAAAGCAGTTCATAATTAGTTCATTTCCACTTTATTATATCGATTTCAAATCCCACATTTTCGCCACCGGCATTTTCACGCGCCTACGCTCAATTACAGAAAATACTTCCTCATTAGCTGTTAAATACGCGAAAAGGGGGCGGACAAAAAAATAATTCCTTCAACTCCGGTGTAGGTTAGCAAAGTTTACGAATTTAATAAATCCTCGTCCTTTATGGGGAATGTAATACCTAGACTGAGAACACACTTCAATTAAGTTTCCGCATTAAGTTAATTACCATACCCAGAATTTTCAAAGGGCTGAAAGAGCTCATTACATGCCCACGTTATGCCTAGCAAGTGCATTTAAATGGATTTTAATTTGCTCTTTCCTCCATTACACGTGGCGGCTGTTTGCTGAATATGTTTCGAGAAATAAAATGTTTGCTATCGGTTTCAAACTGTGAATTATGTGGTCGTTTTGCCTTATCCTTACAGATACAAGAACATAAAGCTTATTCAATGAAGAAGAACTGGGTCATAATTTGATGCAAATTTCTTACTTGATGAGAGTCTTGAAGAAAAATTTAAAATTTTCATTCTGTCATTAAATTCTGGGCATTTTGATTTGAGGCTATCTTTGATATTAGATCTGTAAATGTATAAGGTCTGTACTATGTGGTTGATACAGGTTTTTCCTTACAGATAAAAGAAAGTAAAAGTTCTGCTATGAAGAAAGAACTTGGACAAAAGCTAATAATTCATGTAAATTTTTTAGTTGGAGATAACCTTGAAGAAAAAAAATTTAAAATTGTTTTCTGTTGAAAATTTGGCCATTTTGATTTGAGGTCATTTGATATTCGCATGGTAAATATTTAAGATCTGTACAAGGTCGTTTTCCCTATCCTTACAGACACAAGAAAATAAAACTTCTTCCATGAAGAAGACCTTGGACATCAAAAGAAGTAAATTTTTTTGCTTGATGATCATCTTGAAGGGAAATATAAAATTGTTATTATGTTGTTAATTCTGGGCATTTTGATTACTCATTTGAAATGTTTTTCTTCAATCATTTTAACCTAACATTATGCATACTCATTTGAATTTTTTTTTTTTCAATTATTTTAAGCTAACATTTTGCATACTCATTTAAAACGTTTTTTCAATTATTTTAACCTAACATTGTGCATACTCTATTTGAAATGATTTTTTTTTAAATTATTTTAGCTAACATGATGCAGTGACTTGCAGCTGATATCAATTCGTTCAAATAACCATTTTTCTAAAAATAAGAAAAATTAAAAATAATAAAAAATTAAATGCCCTGTTATCTTTTCAAGACTAGGCATCACAATCTGAAATAACTATGTTTAATCACAAAGCAGTTCATAATTATGAAATGAATAAAATTACCAACATTATGAACATTATGTTATTCGATAAATAAGAAACAAATTAAATATCATTTTATCTTTTCCCTACTATGCATTCAAAATTCGAAATAACTATGCTTCTAATCACAAAGCAGTTATAATTATACAATTTCCCACTTTATTATATCGATTTCACCCATTTTCTCACACCGGCATTTTCACGCGCCTACTCTCAATTACAGAAAATACTGTCTCATTAGCTGTTGAAATAAGTAGAAGGGATGGGGAGGGGGACGAACAAAGTAAATAATTCCTTCAACTCCCGGTGTAGGTTAACGAAGTTTACGAAATTAATAAATCCCGTCCTGCTATGCGAGAATGTAATGCCTAGACTGGAGAACACTTCCAGTTAAGTTTCCACATTAAGTAAATTACCATACCTCAGAATTTCAAAGGGCCCTGAAAAGAGCTCATTACATGGCTCACGTTATGCAATTATCAAGTGCATTTAAATAGATTTTAATTTGCACTTTCTTCTCCATTACACGCGGTGGCTGTTTGTTGAATATGTTTCTGAGAAATAAATGTGGGTATCGGTTTTCAAACTGTGGTACTAGAACGTTTTCTCATCTTTACAGTTACAAAGAAAGGTAAATGTTATTCTGTGAAGAACTTCGGGGTCCTAAAAGATGTACATTTCTTAGCTGACGATATTTAGAGAGAAATATAAAATTGTTATTCTGTTCTTAAATTCTTGTCATTTTGATTTGATGCCATTTGATATTAGCACGGTAAATATTTAAGGTCGGTACATGGTTGTTGAGGTACGAGGTCGTTTGCCTTATCCTTACAGGTACATGAAAGTAAAACTTCTCTATGAAGAAGAACTTGGTCAAAGAAAGCTAATAATTCATATAAACTCTTATTTAATGATAATCTTGAAGAAAAATTTAAAATTGTTATTTTGTTGTTAAATTCTACTCATTTTGTTTTGAGGTCATTCCATATCACCATGGTAAATATTTAAGGTCGGTACAGGATCATTTGAAAGCTAAAATAATGTTTTCCTATTCTTACAGATACAGCAAAGCTTCTTCTAAGAAGAAGAACTTTTTTCATGAAAGGACGCAAATTTCTCCAGTTGATGATAATCTTGTAGAGAAATTTAAAATTGTTATTCTGTTGTTAAATTTGATAATTAGATTTTGTGATTCGGAATTCTACTTTTTCATTGGAGCAATAATCAAATCCCCTCTAAAATCGGGAGACACTGCCCTCCTTTTTCACAGTGACAGATGAATCAGACACCTACGGGTGCTCCAATAAAAAACAGGCCCCTTTTCCCCTCCTTCCATGAGACCACAAGGGTTCTTGGACTTTGTTTAAATGTTGCTGTCTGCCTGCTGGGATAAAAAAAAAATAAAGAGCATGATATATTTAATATTTACTGTATTTTAAAAATGAAAAAGATTTCATCAATTTAAACAATAATTATAAATTTTCTTGTACTCATTTAATTTTTTTCAATTATTTTAGTTTAACATTATGCATACTCATTTAAAATGTTTTTTTTTTTTTTTTTCAATTATTTTAAGCTAACATTATGAAGTGACTTGTATCTAATATCAATTCTTTAAAACAATAATTTTTCTTAAAAATAATAATAAATAAAAGAAGAAACAAATTATATGTCACATTCACCCACAAAGTGTAATTTTCTCACATACGCATTAAAATTTTGTAATAACTATGCTTCTGATCGCAAAGCAGTTCATATTTATGAAGTGAACATAATTACTAACATTATGAACATTATATTATATAATAAATAATAAAGCAAATTAAATGTCATATTATCTTTTCTCTCCTATGCATTTGAAATTCAAAATAGCTAAGCTATGCACGGTAATTTATAATTATGAAGTGAGCATAATTAGTAACGTTATGAACATAACTACTAACATTATGAAGTGATTTGTAGTTGATATCAATTCGTTCAAACAAACATATTTCTAAACAAATAATAAGAAACAAAAATAAGAAAAAAAATTAAAGATCATTTTATCTTTCCTCACCTATGTATTCAAAATTTGAAATAACTATGCTTCTAATCACAAAGAAGTTCATACTGTACCATTTCCCACTTTATTCTATCGATTTCACCCATTTTCTCACACCGGCATTTTCACGCGCCTACGCTCAATTACAGAAGATACTTTCTCATTAGCTGTTGAATACGTGAAAGGGGGAGGGGGCTAACAAAATAAACAACTCCTTCAACTCCCGGTGTATGTTAACGAAGTTTACGAAATTAATAAATCCTCTTCCTTTATGGGAATGCAATACCTAGACTGGAGAACACTTCAATTAAGTTTCGGCATTAAGTTAATTACCATACCTCAGAATTTCAAAGGGCTGAAAGAGCTCATTACAGGGCTCGCGTTATGTAATCAGCAATTGTATTTAAATAGATTTTAATTCGCTCTTTCCTCTCCATTACATGTGGCGGCTGTTTGTTTGAATATGTTTCGAGAAATAATTGTTTGGTATCGGCTTTCAAACTGTGAAGTACGATGTCGTTTCCCTTATCCTTACAGATACAAGAAAGTTAAGTATTCTCTAAGAAGAAGAACTTGGTTATAGAAAGATGTAAATTTCTCAGTTGATGATAATCTTATAGAAAAATTTAAAATTCTTATTATTTTGTTAAGTTCTTTGCATATTGACTTAAGATCATTCGACATTAGTATAGGTAAATATTTAAGGTCGTTGAGGTATAGGATTGTTTTTCTATCCTTACAGATACAAGAAAGTAAAACTTTTTCTATGAAGAAGAACTTGTTTATAAAAAGATGTAAATTTCTTATAGTTGATGATAATCTTGAAGAGAAATTTAAAATTGTTATTCTGTTGTTATATTCTGGGCATTTTGTTTTGAAGTCATTCGATATTAGTATGGTAAAGATTTAAGGTCGTTGAGGAACAATTATTTTTCTCTTATCCTTACAGATACAATAAAATAAAGCTTCTTCTATGAAGAAGTACTTGGTCAAAAAAGATATAAATTTCTTACTTGATGAGAATCTTGAAGATAAATTTAAAATTGTTGTTCTGTTGTTAAATTCTTTACAATTAGACTTGCAATAAGGAATTCTAGTTTTTCATTGGAGAAACAATCCCATTCTGCCTAAAAAGGCATCCCGGAAGACATTGCCCTCCTTTTTCAGAGTCACGGAGCAGAAATTACATTTCTACCTATGGGTGCTGCACTAAAACAGAAGGCGCCCCTATCCCATCCTTCCATGAGACCATAAGTGTTCTTATACTTGTTTTTGATGCTGCTGTCTACCAAGTGGGATAAAAAAAATAATATAATAAAGAGCATGATACATTTGATATTTTAAAAATATAAAAATTTTCATCAATTTAAACAATACTTATAAATTTTCTTGCACTCATTTCAATTTTTTTCAATTATTTTAGATTAACATTATGCATACTCATTAGAAATGTTTTTTTTTAATTATTTTAAGCTAACGTTATGAAGTGACTTTTACTTCATATCAATTCATTCAAACAATAATATTTTTAAAAAATAATGAAACAAATTATATGCCATTTTATGTTTCCTCACCTATGCATCAAAATTCGAAATAACTATGGTTCTATTTAAAAAGTAAGTCATAATTATGAAGTGAACATGACTACTAACATTATGAACATAACTACTAACATTATGGAGGGATTTGTGTTGATATCAACTCGTTCAAACTATCATATTTCTAAAAAAAAAATATAAAAAAAAATAATAAAACAAATTAAATATCATTCCATCTTTTCTCACCTATGTATAAAAATTTGAAATAACTATGTTTCTACCAAATGGGATAAAAAAATAACAATAAAATAAAGAGCATGAAGAATTCAATATTTACTATATTTTAAAAGTGTAAAAATTTTCATTAATTTAAACAATAATTATAATTTTTCTTGTACTCATTTCAATTTTTTTTTAAAATTATTTTAGATTAACTTTATGCATACTTATTTGAAACGTTTTTTCAATTAATTTAAGTTCAACCATACACCATTTTTTTTCTTTTAAATTATTTTAAGCTAACATTATACATATTCATTTGAAATGTCTTTTTTTAAAATTATTTTAAGCTAACATTATACATATTCATTTGAAATGTCTTTTTTTAAAATTATTTTAAGCTAACATTATACATATTCATTTAAATGTCTTTTTTAAAATTATTTTTAAGCTAACATTATACATATTCATTTGAAATGTCTTTTTTAAAATTATTTTAAGCTAACATTATACATAATTTGAAATGTCTTTTTTTTAAATTATTTTTAAGCTAACATTATACATATTCATTTGAAATGTCTTTTTTAAAATTATTTTAAGCTAACATTATACATATTCATTTGAAATGTCTTTTTTAAAATTATTTTAAGCCTACATTATACATATTCATTTTGAAAATGTCTTTTTTTTTTACAAAAATTATTTTAAGCTAACAATATGAAGTGACTTGTAGTTGATATCAATTCGTTCCAACAATCATATTTAAAAAAAAGATAACAAATATAAATAAGGAAGCAAATTAAACGTCATTTTATCTTTTCTCACATACGCATTAAAAATTTAAAATAACTATCCTTCTAATCACAAGGCAGTTCATGATTATACCGTTTCCCACTTTGTTATATCGATTTCACCCATTTTCTCCACACCGGCATTTTCACGCGCCCACGCTCAATTACAGATAATACTTTCTCATTAGCTGTTGAAATACGTGAAAGGAGGGCGGGGGGGGGCGAACAAAATAAATAATTCCTTCAACTCCCAGTGTAGGTTAACGAAGTTTACGAAATTAATAAATCCTCGTCCTTTATGGGAATGTAATACTTAGACTGGAGAACACTTCAATTAAGTTTCCGCATTAAGTTAATTACCCTACCTCAGAATTCAAAGGGCCGAAAGGGCTCATTACATGGCTCACGTTATGTAATTAGCAGTGCATTTAAATGGACTTTAATTTGCTCTTTCCTCTCCATTACAAGTGGCGGCTGTCTGTTGGAATATGTTTAGAAATAAATGTTGGCATCGGTTTTCAAACTGTGAGGCACCAGGTCGTTTGCCTTATCCTGACAGATACCAGAAAGTTAAGCTTCTTCTATGAAGCAGAACAAGGTCATAAACAGATGTACATTTCTTAGTTGATGATAAACATTAAAGATAAATTTTAAATTGCTATTCTTTTGTTAAATTCTGGACAATTAGACTTGCGATTCCGAATTCTTCTTTTTCATTGGAGCAACAATCCCATTCCCCGTAAAAAGGCTTACCGGAAGACACTGCCCTCCTTTTTCACGGAGCAGAAGTCAGATTTCTACCTACGGATGCTCCATCAAAACAGAAAGGTGCCCGCTTAGCCTCCTTCCATGAGACCACAAGGGTTCTTTACTTTGTTTAAATGTTGCTGTCTATCAAGTGGGGCAATAAAAATAATAAAATAAAGAGCATGATATATTTAATAATAACTATATTTAAAAAAATGTAAAAATTTTCATGAATTTAAATAATAATTATAAATTATTTATATATTAAATTATGTTATAATTAAATATACTAATTTAAGTTTTTTTTCAATTATTGTAAGGTACCAATATAAAGTGACTTGTAGGATATATCAGTTCGTTCAAACAATCATGTTTCTAAAAAATTGTAATAAACAAAAATAATAAAACAAATTAAATAGTATTTCCTGTTTTCTCACATATGTATCCAAAATTCGAAATAACCATGCTTCTAATCACAAAGCAGTTCATAATTATACCCTATCCCACTTTATTACATCCATTTCACCCATTTTTTCTCACCCCGGCATTTTCACGCGTCTACGCTCAATTACAGAAAATACTTTCTCATTAGCTGTTGAAATACGCGAAGGGGGGGGTTGAACAAAATAAATAATTCCTTCAACTCCCAGTGTAGGTTAACGAAGTTTACGAAATTAATAAATCCTCGTCCTTTATGGGAATGTAATGCCTAGACTGGAGAACACTTCAATTAAGTTTCCGCATTAAGTTAATTACCATACCTCAGAATTTCAAAGGGCCGAAAGGGCTCATTACATGGCTCACGTTATGTAATTAGCAAGTGCATTTAAATAGCTTTTAATTTGTTCTTTCCTCTCTATTATACGTGGCGGCTGTTTGCTGGAATATGATTCTAGAAATAAATGTTGGCTTCGGTTTTCAAACTGTGAGGTACCAGGTCGTTTGCTTTATCCTTACAGATACAAGAAAGTTAAGCTTCTTCTATGAAGCGGAACTCGGTCATAAACAGATGTACATTTCTTAGTTGATGATAAACATTAAAGATAAATTTTAAATTGCTATTATGTTGTTAAATTCTGGACATTTATACTTACGATTCGGAATACTTATTTTTCACTGGAGCAACAATCCTATTCCCACTAAAAAGGCTTCTCGGAAGACACTACCTTATTTTTTCACTGCCGTACTTTTTCAGAGTCACGCAGCCGAGTCAGATTTCTACCTACGGGTGCTCCCTCAAAACAGAAAGTGCCTTCTGTCCATCATTGCATGAGACCACAAGGGTTCTTGGACTTCGTTTAAATGTTGCTGTCTTCCAAGTGGGATTTAAAAAAATAACAAAATAAAGGGCATGATATATTTAATATTTACTATATTTCAAAAATGTAAAAGTTTCCATCGATTTAAACAATAAGTTTAAATTTTCATGTATTCATTTCAATTTTTTTTCAATTATTTTACATTAACATCATGCATATTCATTTCAAAAGTTTTTTTAAAATTATTTTAACCTAACATTATGCAGTAGCATGTAGTTGGTTTTTAAATCATTCGAATAATCATTTTTCTAAAAAATAATAATAAACAAAACAAGTAATATAAAAAAAAATTAAAGTCAATTCCTATTTTTTTTCCGCTATATTGCAGAAAGTCCTTTATAAATAATTTTCGTTCATTTTTTTTAAGTTTATCATGCCATCTATTGGTAGATATATGCAACTTAAACTAAACCAAAACTAAAATGAATTAATTAAATTTAATTAATGAATTAATATTTGAAAAACTGCATTAACATCAAGTGCCATCCACTACAAATTTAAAAAAAAAATGTATTTGAACTTCAGTGGATGAATAAAAAGTATTTTATTAACAATAGAAATTTTGAACAAGATATATATATAGGGAGAGTGGGAGCTAATAGAAGGAATTGAAAAAATAGCAATAAACAAAAATAATAAAACAAATTAAATATCATTTCATCTTTTCGAACCCAAGCATCCAAATTTTGGAATAACTATGCTTCCTATCACAAAACAGTTCATAATTACACCATTTCCCACTTTATTCTATTAATTTCCCCCATTTTCTCACACCGGCATTTTCACGCGCCTACTCTCAATTACAGAAAATACTTTCTCATTAGCTGCTGAAATACTCGAAAGGGGGGGGGGGGCGAGCAAAATAAATAATTCCTTCAACTAACGGAGCAGGTTAACGAAGTTCCCGAAATTAATAAATCCTCGTCCTTTATGGGAATGTAATACCTAGACTGGAGAACACTTCAATTAAGTTTCCGCATTAAGTTAATTACCATACCTCAGAATTTCAAAGGGCCGAAAGGGCTCATTACATGGCTCGCATTATAATTAGCAAGTGCATTTAAATAGATTTTAATTTGCTCTTTCCTCACCATTACACGCGGCGGCTGTTTGTT
The DNA here is from genome assembly GCA_021605075.1 of Caerostris darwini. Lineage (NCBI taxonomy): Eukaryota > Metazoa > Arthropoda > Arachnida > Araneae > Araneidae > Caerostris > Caerostris darwini. Next base: position 32,479 of record BPLQ01014836.1, read on the forward strand.
TGAATATGTTTCGAGAAATAAATGTTGCTATCGGTTTTCAAACCGTGAGGTACGAGGTCGTTTCACCTATCCTTACAGATATAAGATGGTAAAGCTTCTTCTACGAAAACGAAATTGGTCATAAACAGATGTAAATTTCTTAGTTAATGATCATGTTGAAGAGATTTTTTTTTTCAATTTCTTTTCACTTTTTTCAATTTTATTTTTCATTTAGGTTAATCTAATATGATGCATAATAAATTTTAATGTTTTTTTTTCTATTATTTTAAGCTAACATTATGCATACTCATTTGAAGCGCTTTTTTTTCAATTATATTAATCTGACATAATACATACTCATTTGAAATGTTTTTCAACTATTTAAAGCTAACAATATGCAGTGACTTACAATTGATATAAATTCGTTCAAACAATCATATATTACTAAAAAATAATAAGAAATAAAAAATAAGAAAACAAATTAAATATCGTTTCATGTTTTCTCCCATACCATTCAAAATTTCAAATAACTACGCTTCTAATCACAAGATAGTCCATAATTATGAAGTGTACATAATTACTAGCATTATAAACATCATGTTACATGATAAGAAAGCAAATTAAATGTCCTTTTATCTTATCTCACCTATGAATCAAAATTCGAAAGAATTATACTTCAAATCCCAGGGTAATTTATAATTATGAAGTGAACATAATTACTAACATTCTGAAGTGACTTGTAGTTGATATGAATTTGTTCAAACAATCACGTTTCTAAAAAAAAAAATAATAAAGAAAAATAATAAAACGAATTAAATATCATTTCATCTTTTCTCACCTATGCATTCCAAATTCGAAATAACTATGCTTCTAATCAAAAAGCAGTTCATAATTATACCATTTTACCTCATTTCCCACTTTATTATATCGATTTCACCCATTTTCTCACACCGGCATTTTCCCGCGCCTACGCTCAATTACAGAAAATACTTTCTCATTAGATGTTGAAATACGCGAAAGGGACGGGGGGGGGGGACGTACAACATAAATAATTCTTTCAACTCCCGGTGTAGGTCAACGAAATTTACAAGATTAATAAATCCTCGTCCTTTATGGGAATGTAATACCTAGACTGGAGAACACTTCAATTGAGTTTCCACATTAAGTTAATCACCATACCTCAGAATTTCAAAGGGCTGAAAGAGCTCATTACATGGCTCACGTTATGTAATTAGCAAGTGCATTTAAATAGATTTTAATTTTCTCTTTCCTCTCCATTACACGTGACGGCCGTTTGTTGGAATATGTTTCGAGAAATAAATGTTGCTATCGGTTTTCAAACTGTGAGGTACGAGGTGGTTTGCCTTATCCTTACAGGTACACGAAGATAAACCTTCTTCTAGGAAGATCTTGGCCATAAAAAGTTAATAATTCATATAAATTTCTTATAGTTGATCATGATCTTGAAGAAAAATTTTAAATTGTTATGATGTTGTTAAATTCTGGGCAATTAGACTCGCGATTCGAGATTCTCTCTTGTTTTTCATTGGTGCAATAGTCCCATGGTGGGCCAAGGCCGTCTGCCTACTAGAAGATTTCGAAACAGGGAACGTCTTCTTTTTATGGAGTAGGGTTGTCAACAGTATTTCCAACGCTCTACGATCATATCATACCGGAACCTACAGTTTAAAGTGGGTTCCAAACTACTATAAACATCCAGGACACCGGTGGGACTCGGAACCGAAACATAGGGCACCGATCACTAGTCACTAGGCCATTACTCTTCCAATTCTACATTAGAACAGGTAAATAGTTAGACTTGTTATACTGACTAAATTGGAGCAAACAACCTCAAAAAGGACATTTAAGAGATAACAATCCTTTTGTTCCATTCCGATTTACAAATTTCGTGCTTATTCCAGATATAGACACTACAGTTGCAAATTCACCTGTCAGGTTTAAAACCGAGTTCAATTCTCTGAAATGCAAAATTTAAAATCAATTTTCAAAATCAGTTATTATGAAACTAAATAAGTCCAAATATTTTAAATAAAGAATCAAAAAATAAGATTTGAATAAAGCAAAAAATAATTGTTTACGTATTTCTAAATCTCTGTGGTAAATAAATTCTAATTCAACTCATTAAAGTATTTATAGTTTGAACAAATAATAGTTAGAAAAAGCTCGGTTTGTATGTATAAATAGTACTAAAAATAGCTTTTGAAATTACCCCGAGTTTTTTTACAAAAATCTCCACACTTAATTATTGATGAGTAACTTCAACATAATTGGTTTAAAGTAGCTGAAACCCCTATGCGTGTTACTTTAAATAAGCAGTTCAAACATACAGATAAAAAAATTTTGACCTTCTAGAAAGTAAGAAACTAATTAGAAGCATATTTAATGAATTTTTTGTTTATTCAAATATACTTGGAAATTCAAAGATCAGGACAAATTTTATAAATCTATAATTCAAAAACTAATAAATATAAAAACAAAATACCGTTTACTTCAACACACAAAAAAAATTGAGATAAAGAGAGATTTTCTTTCAACTAATAAAAATTTAACGATATTATGCTTCATATTTTTACTAACAGATAGGGTTTTTAAGAAACAAAAATTGTACAACGATATACAAAATGTCTAAGCACCAGGTATGCAATCATCTAAGATGAGTATTGTAGCGTCAGATGATTTGGAATCACATTGCAATATAGTGCCAGAAATATTTTTTTTGGTGCAACAGTATGCATGAAAATTTCAGAAAAGAATAATATTACGTAATTGAATATACTAATGTAAATCGTTATTAATCAACATGTTGCATTTGTACATGCTTTTTTTTTGCAAAAGTAACATTCTGAACAGTAACAAAAATGAACAATTGATTCATATGATTTTCATGAAAATGAACTATTGATTCATATCGCTTTCATGCAATTTTCAGTTAGTCATGGCACATTGCAAGATCACGTATTTGAATTTGGATGGCCCCTAACACAGACTCCTATATGTCCGGAATAAGTACTATTCTTTCAATCCAAGAATTCACTTTGGACAAAAAATTGCTCTCAGTTAACAGTTGACTTCTCAAAAGAGGTTATTGCTGAGACCACATCTCTTAAGATATTGATATGGGTGCAAGCGATGAGCAGTTTGTCCATCGCACTTCGTAAGTCAGTAATCCTGATGCATATTCACTTGATTTGATTTCGTATAATGAGCCATCTCAATAAAATTGTGTTAGTGTATGAAATGAAGAATCTCTGCCATATAACTTCATCTACGCATTTGGAAATCATTTCCGGCCCATCATACTAAAGGGATTTCGAGTCATCTAGGTGTACCTTACTTTTATTACAAGTGTGTAAACTTGGTGCTGAGATACACCTGATTAAAGAATAAACTTCGCTGTTAGCATTATTTTTGAGACGTAGACAGTTGCTCTATCTCATAGGTAAGTAATAGTTCGTTTAATTGTATTGTCATTATGTGAAAAACTGGCCTTCTAAAAATGTTTTTGTAAGAGCAACGAAAGAAACTAAAACTTCCGGCAAAATTTCATGGTGCGGCAAATTAAAGTCCTGGGAACGTCGACAGACATATTTAAAAAATGTGGATTCAGTCTTTAAAAATATTCTTGATTTATTTACAGAGCTTTGGTACAGTGACAAATCCATTTTTTTCATTTTAATGCTTTGTACTTATAAAGTACTTAACTACATATTATCATCAATCTGATTAAATAAAAAATAAAAGTTTTGAGATTTGATTTGGGGAGCCCGCGAGATAAAAATTAAACAACTTATTGATTAAAAAACAGAAGTTTAATTAACTTAACTTGAAACGTCTTTACGTATTAAATGCTGTAAACTTGATTTATTAAATCAAGCCACTAGAGAAATTTATGATTTTTACTTTTCCGTTTTTAACATGATTTAATGTAATTAGTGAACAAAGTATCCAAGCCTAAGATTCTTTAAATTAAAAAGAAAATATTATTGGAAGATGAAATGTGATGATAATGAAGATGATAAAAGTACCACCTTATTTAAAATGTTTAAACAATTTTCTCAAAACATTAAAAGCAAAAAAAAAAAAAAAAAAAAATTAAAGCTAAGTACCCCATAACACTTTTTCAGATACACATTTGACAGTTTAATTTCACTCTGAAGCTTTGAAATGTCTTTTCTTATTTTTTTTTAAGGATTCATGTACCCAAAGGCTATTTTTTCCATTCAATTCACTATGAAGAATTCGCCATCAATCTCATGTTTTCTTGGCATAACCCACGATCGGAACATCCAGAAGTCGTTAGATGTACTTTAGTCAGTTAAGCTACGTAATTTAATGGATGCACAGTTTAATGAGGACTCCTCAATATCTACTTCAGGAACGAAGGAAGATCGTTATCTATCAAAGCTTAGAGGCGAGGACTGCTTTTAAAATGTCTCATTAATGGCATTTCCAATTAAAATTCAAAATGACTGGAACCACAAAGATTATGTACTGTCTGATCTGTGCCGTTGTACCTTATCGCAGAGTCTAATTAGGAGGGATCATGGAAAAGCTATTTCAAAAATATTTTCGCCAAGGGAATTCTTGATTCCAATTATAACTCCAGAAATGACGTATCGCGTTGGAAATAAAAACGCCGAAAAACGCGATAAAAATCTAGTTTTTAATCTGGAAAGGAAAAGATACTACAAATAATTCTGCCCAGTAATGGGACTTGAGGCAATGGAGGTAGTAGTATCACAGCAGTATATTTGCACAAGCTCAAATACTTTTGCAATACCGTAAATTAATGGAAATGTGTCCCCTTAGGGTTCCGAGTCATGATTCTTATAATTTCCATGGTTTCTGGAATCATATCCGTAGACTTGATTCAGTGAAAGAAGGCTATTCCCTTGCGGATGTATGATTGCATTCCGTAATTGAACTTCGTTTATTCAAAACTTACTGTCGAACTTACTGAGTGTGTGTGTTTTGTGTCACCAGCTTTAATAACGCATTTAATGTTTGTGGACGACTGGATATAGGGTTGTGGGCTTTTGCAAATGTATGGTTTGATTTTATTTGCTCTTACACGATGAATACGAATTCGAGATGTTTGTTACCAGATGCATGGGATACGATTTGATGTAAATTGAATGGAAAGACCCCGGGGAAAGAAAGGAATCTTGCGAATAATAAGAAATCCGGATCCATTACTAGGTAAGTAGCCATCGTAGTTTGATATAGCATATTTGATATTAAAAACTTGCATTTCAATCTGTATCATTTATATTCCGTAAAAATACTGAATAGGATTTTTAAGTTTAACATAGTTTGAAAAACTAAGGCAATTTGTAATAATTAATAATCTAATTAATTAATAAATACTATAATATAGTTTAATTAATAATCTAATTATTTAATTAATAATTTAATCTAATCTAAGTAATAATCTAATTAATCTCAATTAATCAAATCCATTAATAATCCAATCAATTAATAATCTAATCAAATTAATAACCTAGTTAATCCGATCAATTGATAATCTGATCTAATTTTTCCGATTAATTAATAATTTAATGGAAAATTTGTATTTCCTTTATAAATAATTAATAAATTTACCAACAGAAAAAAAGGACTAATAAAAATACAGACATAGCAATATATTTAAAAACGTGAATTAAGTCTGCAAAAATATTCTTGACCCCTATATATAAAGGTTTGGTATAGTGTCAAATCCATTTTTTTGAACTTTCATTTTAATGCTTAGTATTTATAAAGTACTTAACTACATGTTATCAACAATCTGATTAAATAAAACTAAAAGTTTGAGTTTTGATTCCCTAAGGAGCCCCCGAGATAAAATTAGACAGCTTATTGGTAGAAAAAAAGAAGTTCAATTAACTTAACTTGAAACGTCTTTACGTATTAAATGCTGTGAACTTAATTTATTAAATCAAGCCATTAGAGGAAATGTATGATTTTTACTTTTCCATTTTTTTACATGATTTAATGTAATTAATGAACAAAGTATCATCAGCCTAAGATTCTTTGAATTAAAAATAAAAAATATTATTGTAAGATGAAATGTGATGACAATGAAGATGATAAAAGTACCACCTTATTTAAAATGTTTAAAACAATTTTCTCAAAATTTACCAGCCGTAAAAAAAAAAAAATTAAAGCTAAGTACCCGATAACACTTTTCTGATACACATTTGGCAGTTTAATTCCACTCTGAAGCTTTGAAATGTCTTTTTCTTATTTTTTTTAAGGATTCATGTACCAAAAGGCTATTTTTTCCATTCAATTCACTGCGAAAAACCCACGATCGGAACATCCAGAAGTAGTTAGATGTACTTTAGTCAGTCAAGCTATGTAATTTATGAGATACACTGTTTAATGAGGACTCTCAATATCTACTTCAGGAACGACGGAAGATCGTTATCTATCGAAGCTTAGAGGCGAGGACCGCTTTTAAAATGTCTCATTAATGGCATTTCCAATTAAAATCCAAAATGACTGGAACCACAAGGATTATGTACTGTCTGGATCTGTGCCGTGGTACCTTATCGCTGAGGCTAATTAGGGGGATCGTGGAAAAAGCTATTTCGAAAAATATTTTCGCCATGGGAATTCTTGATTCCAATTATAACTCCAGAAATGACGTATCGCGTTGGAAATAAAACGCCGAAAACGCGATAAAAATCTGGTTTTAATCTGGAGAGGAAAAGATACTACAGATAATTCTGCCCAGTAATGGGACTTGGAAGCAATGGAGGTAGTAGTATCACAGCAGTATATTTGCACAAGTGCAAATACTTTTGCAATACCGTATATTAATGGAAATGTGTCCCATTAGGGTTCCGAGTCATGATTCTTATAATTTCCAGGGGTTTTCTGGAATCAAATCCGTAGGCCTGATTCAGGGAAAGAAGCCAATTCCCTTGCGGACGTATGATTGCATTCCGTAATTGAACTTCGTTTATTCAAAAACTTACTGTCGAACTTAATGAGTGTGTGTGTTTGCGTCACCAGCTTCAATAACGCATTTAATGTTTGAGGATGACTGGATTTGGGGTTGTTGGCTTTTGCAAATGTGTGGTTTGATTGTATTTTGCTTTTACTCGATGAATACGAATTCGAGATGCTTCTTACCAGATGTATGGGTTACAATTTTATGTAAAATGAATAGAAAGACCCTTGGGGAAAAGAAAAAGGAATCTTTGCGAATAATGGGAAATGGGATCCATTACTAGGTAAGTTGCCATTGTAGTCTGATATGGCATATTTTACATTAAAAACTTGCAATTCATTACGTATCATTTTTATTTCGTAAAAATGCTGAATAGTGTTTTAATGGATAACTTATTGCTTAGTTTTTCAAACTAAGGCAATTTGTAATGATTAATGATCTATTTAATTAATCAATAATATATTTTAATACAATTAATTAATTAATAATCTAATATAATTAAATATTTAATAATCTAATGTAATCTAATGTAATCTAATTAATCTGATTAATTAATAATTGAATGGAAAATTTGTATTTCAGTAAAAAAAATTGCCAAAATTAAATGGATTTATTGTTGAAACAGGAAATGTACATTTTGTGCGTTTGTATGAACTATAATAATGCTATATTATAAAGCAAAAAAATACTTTATCGTATATTTATGTTTAAATTGTTTCGATTAAATTAAAAAATAATTTTGTTTTAAGCCATGATAAAATTATTTAAATAGAAAATAGGAAATAGTTAGAAAAACTATGCAAACATGCACTAGCTTATTTAAAAATTTTCTTGATTATCACATTGCATTTTTAGAAATCCATGTGTTGCGTCTAATCCTCAGTGTTCTGTAGTGCGGGACGGCCATCTGAAGAGCAATCTACTCATGGACGGAGGGAAAAGGGCAGCTTCTGTTGTGACGGAGCACCCATAGCTAAAAGTCTAACTTGGCTCTGTAAAGTTCCTACAACCATATGGGACTGGGTCCTATGACTTAAAGTTGATTCCGAATCACTACAAATATCCATGGCACCGCCGGGACTCGAATACGGAACCTGTAGCAGCAAGCGCCAAAGCGCTAGACACGTGGTCATTCTGGTTCAGAAATCAATTTAATGTGATTATAAAAAAAATTTAAAGTCAACCGAATTATTCCTTTAATGTTATAAAAAAAATTGTTTTTCTCCATAAGGTCACAAATTCCAAGATCTTAAAGAAGAAGAATTATAAAGAAATACAAAAAGAAGGTTTGAATACCTTAAAGAAGATTCACTTTGAGTGTGATCTCAGTGCATTTTGGAAGAAAATCTGTTATATATGCTAATAAGTAATTCAAAATTGTGGAATTGGGAAAGAAAATAAACATATATTCTCAAGATAACATTGCAAATTGATTTAAACAGATGATTTATTTTTAAAACACTGTTAGTTAATAATTTATAAATTTATTAATTATCAATTTATTTTTCATTAAAACTTAAGCAATATAATATCTATAGGTCTTGTTCCGTTAGATATAAACAGTATAAGCATTACTCTTAATTATAGGTCAAGAAATCAAAAATAATGCGTCCTTTCAAAGTTATTGATTGTTTCATATATATTATTCCATTTAGAGATAAATGGTTGCTGTATGTAATGCGGCAATAATGATGATCGAACCATAACTGTTAACTGATTTGACAATGTTGCTGCCTCTAAGAAAAACAGAATAAAGCTATACCGAACTATAGTTTTTGACTGATGCAAGGGTTGTTAGTGAGAAATATGTGGATTTTCTGAACTCCGCTTGTAGCAGTTAAGACTATTAAAACAAAGAGCAAGTGTTAAACATGAGATATTTCACCAAAACAGAGTAAATAAACAATTTCCAATTATATATATATGTATATATATATATTGGGTCAAGGTGACTAATTCATATCGTTTTCATGCAATTCTCAGGGCGTCATGGTACGGACACGTACTGTAAGGGCACGTATTTGAACTTGTATTGCACTAACACATGCTGATATACACTCAAGAGCCAAAACCTGTCAATAACGAGTTGGCCCAACCTTTGGCGCGCAACACAGCTTTAACCCACCCTGGCATGGATGCCACAAGTCCTTGGTAGATGGCCGGAGACAGATTGTACCAAATGTTTAAGCAACGTTCACGCAAATCCGAGATATTGCGAATTGGTGGTCTTTGAACTCTGGGCTGCCGTCCCAGGACATCCCAAATGTGTTCTATCGGATTGAGATACGGTGAGTTACGCGGCCAGGACACTACTGGAATTCAGCATCATGTTCCTGGAACCACTTCAACACAATTATAGCCTTGTGACAAGGGGCGTTGTCCTGTTGAAACATTCCATTTCCAGCTCGAAAAACAGAGGCCATGTAAGGGTGCAATTGGATACCCTGTAGCATTCATGGTCTGCTCTACCACAACCGCGGGTCCCAGAGAAGGAATGTTTTGGTTCTCTATTTTCAGTTTATATGTATAGATATATATGTTTTACAAAATCTATCATATTTAAATGCATTAGAATTTTTAATAAACTGGGAAAGCATTAATCATATCTACTACCCTTAAATAAACTAAAAGTAATAGATTAATTTATTATATAATAACACGCAATTTCGAAATAAATTACTGTGATGTATGCACACTGTTATAAAAGTCAAGGATAAATTTGCAAGAAATTTTAAATATAATATCTTCATGCATACAGGTGCGATTTTAAATCATACTTATCTTACTTTAATCTTACTTTAACTATTTCATATACAAGATACTAAATAAATATATTTATACATATAGGGATATTTATACAAATAATTAAGAAATTAACTATTAAACTATTAATGAAATAATAACTAAGTATTAAATTTATATACTGTAACTAAATAGGAACATGCAAGATGTTTAATGTAATAGATATGTAATTTGTGGATTAAATTAAAAGAAAATACATAAAAAGCACAAATTTAATAAAGCACTAAATATTTAAAGCACAATCATTGTTTAATTAATCAATTATTTTATTATTAAAAGCACAATCTATAAAAAACAATAAAAATAATGCATAATACACTGCTTTAAATAAAAATGAAAGACATTTAAAATAAAATAATATTTATGACATATTTTAAAGATGTGTTTGAAATTAAAACTACTTATTTATTATTTCTATTTTTAAACTTTCATTTGCAATGAAGAAAAGTTATTTTTTTATGCTACAAATTAAGAATAATAAAAATAAATTGAAAGTCAGTATAATGTTCGATAGTTTTTTTTATAAAGATCTTATTAAATGTCATGTAAAAAATTTCCTTTAATTCCTTTTTAATTTTTTATATTTATTTCTCATAGAAAATAAATTCATGTTTTTTTTTATTCACGATATAAAGTAGTGTATGATGTTGTTCTCAAATGTAAGGCATTCCCCACTAGAGTTCAAAGTTACCCAGTCTGCACAATAGACAGCATGCCATGCATAGTGTACCAGCAAAATTCTAAACAAAAACACTAAGAATAGCATCTATTATAAAGAAGCTCGCTATGATGTTTTAACAGAAATACATTCCGTTCTATAGATTTATCATTCTTATGCAAGTATAAATACTAACATAAACTTTTTTGTTTGAATTTTCTTCGAACTAAGCTAAACTAAGTTGGAAACACTAAGCACCAACCATTATGCCAATGCGGTCTTTACATCAAGAAATACATATGCACATAATAAAGGAAAAGAAATTTCAGATTATTAGGTCCTATAACCAGTTGTTGCAATAAATAAAAATTTTACTTTAATAAAAAATGCAGATACTTTTAAAAAATGTATTGAATGGTTTGTATTGGAGAAGAATCCAAGACATTCTCATTGACATACAGTCTGAAAATAAATACGTGACACTGCCGCACATCATTGATTGCTTTCCTGAGGTCATGAGAAAGCTGTTGTTGCTGTGACTAATTCCCAGTGTTCGGCAACGCAGGATTGACAACCTACGAGTAGTCTACTCATGGGTGAAGGGGAAGGGGGCAGCTTCTATTGTGACGGAACACCCATAGTTTGGAGTCTGACTTAATTCCGAGCACTGAAGAAGAGGGCGGCCGCCTTCCAGGATAACTGTAGGGAACACTACCCCCGCATTTGCGCATGGTATAACCCGAAACCGGACCTGACCGAATAAAGAGTCCAGATGCTCAGCATCACAAAAGCCATCGGGTCTCCTCGGTTTTGGAACAGTGTCTACAACAATGGAGCCAGCGGATTCACTCAGCCTTAATGCTCACCAGCAATATCGCGAATTCGGGCAATATGAAAGCTAATATTAATGAACAATACGCAATGTTGATCACTTACTACTACTTCTGTCAATATAACAGCAAAGTACTTTCAATAAAATTATTATTATTTGACTATTTAATTATATTACTTTCATTATTTCTAAATTAAACATTTATTTTTGAAACATGTTCATAGAAAACGTTAATTTACTTCACAATCTATGTGTGTTTTAAGTACAAACGGATAAATAAGCATTTAACTAAGATAAAACTAACGACTCATTGCTGAGGATAAGCACAATATCCAGGGATGAAGCGGCAATTTGCAAATTGAAAGCAGATTCCGAAAGTAAGATTCGTGGATAATAATCAATGATTTCTGACAGGATGGCCAGAAACTCATTTCAGCAGGAATTCTGCATTAGAATAGAAAATTAAGATCGGCGAGTAAAAGACATGAATAGAACATGTGTGATCTGGTCGAGTTGCCTAAACTTTGTTGTTTAATTATTTCATCGAATTCATTTCAATGGAATACAATATGTGTGCACGGAATTTCTAAGTGGAGTAGGATTTTAAAATTTATTAATTCTGTCCTAGTATTCAACGGATGGTAAACTGAATTCAGATATTTCTTAGCGGAAATATACCACACGTTAATCAATAAATTGCACGAAAATTTTATTTCTTCAAATTTGTAAACATAATATGAGTTTAATTCATTTGAACAATAGTTAAAAATAATGTATAGATAATTTTCTAAAAAAATTAATTGCTTCTTTGAATCTTTTCTTAGATTTTAAATATTTTTTAAAGTGTTCCAAGATTTGTCCTCTAATTAAATTGATATATGTTTAACTTTTCTTCATATTTGAGGAATTCCTGTATCAAATAATTTCATATTTGCTCGGTTCATATTTGTTTATTCATTTTCATTCATATGAATTAATATTCGTGGAAGTGGTCACTGCTTATAGTTCGAAGGATAAAAAATTTTGACAGATTAACGAATTCAAAAGCCTACAAGTCATTTAATCCCTCAATAATAAAAGTACTTTGTACCCTTCTATTTATATGAACATCTTTTACAAAAATATAAATAAATATGCTGGATATCGTAAAAGTATAAGTTATATAAGTGCTTAGACTACGGTCAATTGTAGGAAAACTCCCAAACACGTTGTTTATGGGAACCTGGAGACTTAAATACTAAGAAAATGCTGGTATCAACTATCCTTACTCAAGAAATATTACTCGTTTCTTCCGCTTTTATAGATTCAATAAAATTTAAAGATTCACTTTTTGTTAGAGATTTGTATCTGACTCTCTTATATATTTTTTTTTCAAATAATACACATTAAAAAAATAAACAAAATTTCATTCAATTGTTCTGGTAAGGCAACATAATGAAACAAATAAATTTTAAATTTATTAGTTTTTGTTCAACTTGGAAAATGAATTTTAGATGAAGTCTGCTTATATAAAACTATCGTTATATTTTTTTCAAATAAAGAAAATTATATTTGAGTTTCCCAAATGTTATTGGCTTTTTCTAACAAATGTTATTAAAATGCATTTAACTTTTAAAAATTGCCATATAAATTTAATAATATGCTAGTAAAAGGTGTATGATGGGCAGTGACTAGCGATCGGTATCACAGGCTTAGGGATCGAATCCTGCGGAGGGTTGGATGTTTGTAGTGTCTGTACACTTTAAACCGTAGGTCCCGGTCTAATATGACCGTACAGCGCTGGACTGAAAATAGGGCTGAAAATCCTACCCGTAAAAAAGAAAAAAAATCTCCTGTCACGAACTCTGCCGGTAAGCAGACATTCCCAGTTCCCATGGGGTTGTTGCACCAATGAAGGAGAGGATAACGTTAAAAATCATTCATAAATGATGAGTAGTTATTAACAAAATAGATGAACAAAACTGTTAATCTCAGCATTTGATATGGATTAGAAATTATGGAAAAAAAAAGTTATATACAAGTATAATGGATAAACTCGTATTCTTTATAGTAAAACATTTGTTTTCAACTCTAAAAGGAAAAAGAGGAGGTTCTAGGATCAAAATATATGTGCGTATTTTTAAATATATAAATTAAAAATCAACTGGTTCGTAAACACTTTAAAAAGTATTAATTTTCTCATAATTTTTAATACTTTTAAAGTGTTTACGAACCAGTTGATTTTTAATTTTTATATATTTACAAATACTCACATATATTTAGATCCTAGAAACGTTGCATATATCTGTTAGTTAATAGAAGTGTAGTAGATAACAAATAATTACAACTATTTTTAAATAAACACAATTAAAAGCTGGTTTTAAATAACAAATTTGTAGCGCTATCAAAAAGTGTTGGTGACAATGATTGGTACAAATGAATGGTAATTAAACATTATGATTAACATAATAATCAAAATTTATTTATTTTAACTTAATATGTATCTGATTATCATAAGTACCATTCATTTAAAATTTAAAAACAAGTTCTGTAGGAGAAAAAAAAGCAATCAAAATATATTCAAATAAAAAAAACCTTATTTGATTGCAATAAAAAGTAATTTAATGTAACCACTAAAGATAATTGAAATTTCCTCTTTTAACAAACTATCAATTTGTAATTTAATATTTCCCTAGAAATATCCAAATAAATTTTAAGAAAACTGAATTCTTAATATTACATAAATATAATTTCCATTTTTTATCTCATTGATTCTAGATAAATTGATGAGATAAAAGAAAAAAAATACCCTCGAATATTTATTCATAAAAAAGAAAAGGAAATCTTATCGAAAATGACTAAAAGGTTTCAGATTGAAGCACTAGGACTTCACTAGTGACTTCCGTAAAGCCAATATCTACGGCATCGTATGCAAATCCCTTGCTGTAAAATCATGCGTTCCAGTCTCCCTCCGAGCGATACCATCATCCAACCCTTTACCCACCTCTTGCAACACCCCGCACAAAGCGAGTTCTTCACTTTCACGGCTTTCTTATCAGCACCAAAGCAATTTATGCGTCTCCGGTCAGAAACGAAAGTGTTTTTCCGCCCCAGTACGGACACTTTTCCCACTTTGGTCATAAGTTTTTATCTCTCGGTCGCAAAGCGCTTTCTTTTCTATTACTATAATGGCGGTTTTTTACTTTTACCCAACCATCAGGCTGGAAAAAACCTAAAAGAGGGAGGATTTAGAATTTTCTTTTTTTCCATCCTTTTTTAACATTTTCGAACTCTTATTCTCTTCCAACTTTTTTCCCCTCTTCTTTCTTTTGCCGTTTGCAGATGAGACATTACTGGTACCTCTCCCCCAACACATGATTGCTTTTTTTTTACCATCCTTCTCTCTTTGTGTCCAGATATCCCTTTGAAGTGGTCCATAAATCTTGACTGGAGAAGATGATGTTCTCAACAATGGCATCATGCTTCAGAACCAAGATTTTTCCTCCGTGCTCTTCCAGACTAAACTGAAAAAGAAGAAAGAAAAAGAAAAAAAGCATCCCCAAAGCTCTATTTATGATCTGTTCGGTCTCGTATATTCGGCCATTTATACTACAGTGTTCCCTCATCCCATGCTATTTTGAGTTTTTGTTTACTTATTTAGATCTTTTCTTTTTACTTCTGTTTGAGCTGTTGTGCCCATTCCTCCTACGCACCGTAACACATTTATCTTTAGGAATTGGTAAGGATGTGTATTGTTGTTTAGGCTAAACTGGCGGGGAAGACCCGTTCGAACCTTTTTTACTTATTCACAAAGTATGAAAAAAAAAACTATTCGTGATCTTTCTGCTGAAATGGTAATATTCAGCAATGTAATAGAAAGGAGATTTAAAAAAAATGAATGAAAAAAAAAGAGATAAAGGAAGAATGCCTAGACGATTCTCTGTGTCTTTATGGGAAAAAATTGCAAATTCTGGGGGAATAAATGCTCATCCGCAAGAAGGTAATATAGTTTACAGCGGAGGGGAAAGTTGAAAGAGGGAATAAATATTATTTCACGTATTCAATACATATTTTACTTTCTGTAGCAAAATAATAGGACAAAGATGCAGTAACAGAGAGAGGGAAGATCTTTATAACTTAGAGAGTTAAAAAATGAAATGTTATTATAATATTTTACTGATCAGGTCATTTAAAAATAGTATGTTTAAAATTTAGTCAACAACGATTCATTTATTGATAAGCATTTAAAAGATTATTATTGCCAGTAATACGTAATTGCTGTTAAAATCATTCATGGGTATTCTATTAAAACAAATTAATGTCACCTTTCTTTCCTGTAATAAAAAATAATTTTACAAAAGTGTAGTAAAGAGATGAATTCATTTTAAGACAAAATTTTTAAACTTAGAGATAAAAAAGAAGGAGATGTAGTTATAATATTTTACTGATCAGTGATTTAAAATAGTATGTTTAAAATTTATGGGCCTGAGTGGTCAGTGGCTAGCTCTCTAGCGCCGCTTTTTAGGGTTCGACTCCCGGCGGTGCTATGGATGTTTGTGGGGGGTTTGGAATCACTGTAAGACGTAAGGTCCTGGACTCCTATGATTGTAAGAGCGTCACGGCAAGGTCAGACTTACCACGGTCAGTCCTACCATCGCAACAAGCTGCTTCCTTTCCCTTCAACCATGAGTGCATAAGTTGTTCGTGGGCTTGGTTTAGATTAGATATCTACCAAGTGGGATAAGTAACAACAACAATGATATAACAATATAATTTAACATGTAAACATAACTTAATAATAATTAATTAAAAGATTAATGGAGAAACTCATAATCTTTATAGTAAATCATCAATTTGTTTTCAACTCCAAAATGATGGTCACTTAATTATGAGAAATTAATACTTGTAAAAGTAAGTTCCGAAACAAGTCAAATTTTATATTCAGAAGTGCACTCAAATTTTATATATTTACAAACAGGTGCACGCATATATTTGATCCAAGAAATTTCTGCATATCTGTTAGTTAATAGATGTATCGTAGATAAAAATACTAAAAATTAAAGCACAATTAAACTGTTTTTTTAAATAAAAAATAGGAGCAGTATCAAAAAGAGTGCCTTACTTACAAATAATGGTAATTAAACATGCATATATTTAACTGGAATAATTTATAAACTGTTACAAGATTCTTTATAACAAATTATTACATCTTAATGAGAAACATTATGACTTACAGAAAAACTCAAATTGATTTATTTAACTTAAGATGTATCGGATAATCATAAAATACCAGTGATTTAAAAGTTTCAAACAAAATTCTGTAGGAAAAAAAGTAAAATCAAAATATATTCAAATAGAAAAAATCTTATTTGATTGCAATAAAAAATAATTTAATGTAATTAAAAATAATCGAAATTTCCCTCTTTTTACCCCTTCAACTTTCCTTTAAAATGGCTAAATAAAGTTCTAGAAAATTAAATCTTAATACACATAAATATAATTTCCATTTTTATCTCATCGATTCAATTCATTCTTCAGAAACAATGAGATAAAAGAAGAAGAAAAAATACATAAAAAATTCATAAAATTCATAAAAAGAAAAAGAAATCCTATCCGAAAATGCCTAAAGGTTTCAGACGAAACACTGTGAAGTGACTTCCTTCTACGAAGAGCCAATATCTACGGCATCGTATGCAAATCCCTTCGATGTAAAATCACGCGTTCCAACTCACTCGAGGCGATACCATCATCCAACCCTTGGCCCAGCATCTCTTGCCACACCCCACACAAAACACGAGTTCTTTACTTTCACAGTTTTCTTATCAGCACCACAGCAATTTATACGTTTCCGATCAGAAACGAAAGTGTTTTTTCGTGCCCAGTACGGACACGTTTCCCACTTTGGTCATAAGTTTTTTATCTCGGTCGCCAAAGGGCATCCTTTTCTATACTATGAAGGCGGTTTTTTTCCCCAACCATCCAGGATGGTAAAAATCCTGAAAGAGAGGGGAGCTCAGAAGTTTTCTTTTCCATCCTTTTGACATTTCGAACTCTATTCTCTTCCAACTTTTTTTTCTCTCTTCTTTCTTTTTTACGTTTGCAGATGGGACATTTACTGGTACCTCTCCGCAACACATGATTGCTTTTTTTACCATCCTTCCCTTACGTCCAGACATCCCTTTGAAGTGGTCCCTAAATCTTGACTAGAAGATGATGTTTTGCAGCAGGGGCATCTATGCTCCAGAACCAGGATTTTTCCTCCGTGCTCTTCCAGACTAAACTAAAAAGAAGAAGAAAGAAAAAAAAGCATCCCAACGCTCTATTTATGATCTGTTCGCTCTCGTATATTCGACCATTTTTTATACTAGAGTGTTCTCCTTTCTCCCCGTCCTATGCTCTTTTTTTACTTTTTGTTTGAGCTTGTAGTCCCCCCTTCCTCCCTAGCTACCGTAACACATTTATTTTTAGGAATTGATAAGGATGTATTGTTTTTAGGCTAAATTTGGCGGAAGACCCGTACGAGCCTTTTTACTTATTCACGAAAGATCGAAAAAAGCTTTCGTGATCTTTCTCCTGTAAATGGTAATATTGAGCAATATGTAGAATGGAGATTTTAAAAAAAATGAATGGGAAAAGAGAGTAAAAGGGAAGAATGCAGTAGACGGCTCTCTGTCTCTTTTATAGGAAAAAATTGCGAATTCTGGGGAATAAATGCTCATCCCGCAAAGAAGGTAATACAGTTTACAGCGGAGGGGAAAGTTGAAAGGGGATAAATATTATTTCATGTATTCAATACATATTTTACTCCTTTCTTTCTGTAACAAAATATTTGAAGAATCTGTAGTAAAAGAAATGATTCCATTTTAAGACAAATCTTTATAACTTAGACGGATAAAAAATAAAGAAATTTTTTTAAATTTTACTGAATAGTTATTTAAATAATATGTTTAAAATATATTCAACAAGAATTCATTTAATGATAGACATTTAAGGACTATTATTG
>BPLQ01014840.1:4597-35734 GCA_021605075.1 Caerostris darwini
AGAATTTTTAATGCGTTGGTTATGGAAACTTCATTTTTGCTACTCCCGTGCAAATTAATCGAGACAGATATTTTTTTTAAACTTTTTTATTTAATTGTAGCTGCTTTAGATAAGTTAACATCTGTTTAAGGACCATCTTCACGCTAAATTATCCTTAATAGCGTTTTTCTTGCAGTAAATAAATCAATTGGATTCTTGTTTTTTCAACAATTCTTGTTGATGAATAGAAAGTTCGTGGAAGAATTGGAACAAAAAACATTTTTTTGCGCCCAGATATTTTTAAAGGAGTTTTTTCATTTATTTAACAACTAAATGCATTAATGAATAAAATTCAAACAGATATTTTTTTTTAAAAATAAGGACTTTTTTTATGAAATTTGTTTTGAATGACATTGGAATTGTATTACCATAATTACTCGCCGTTTTTTCCAAATGTTTTTTAAATAATAGTGTTTTTCTGTAAAGGTATTTGATTTTCAATGCTTGTGAATCGATAAATTTTATTGTTTAATTCGAAATTTATTTTGGTATCTCTACTAATATACCCAAAATGTATTTTGTAATTAACTTAATATCTAAAATAAAATTTACTATGGGTCAATAAGTAAATTCTAATATCTTATGTTATTTTTTATTATATTTTATATGATTTTTTATTGTAATTTATTTTATTTTATTTTTTGTTACTTTTTATATTTTTAGAATTTACTTAGTGATCCTTAACAATTTTCTTTAGATATGAATAAATTTAAAAAATATATTTTGCCTTAATAAATAAACAAAAAAAAATGACGAAATAAACAACAAAATTTAACGATTCACAAGCATTGAAAGGCAAATACCTTTACAGAAACACGCTATTTTCTTAAAACCCCTTCTTCCTGCAATTCCAATGTCATTCAAAAAAAATTTCTTTAAAAAAAATTATTTCTTTTTAAAAAAAATATAAGTTTGAATTATCCTCACTGACGCATTTTGTTGTTAAATAAATGAAAGAAATTCCTTTAAAATTTGTCTGGGTGCAAAATGTTTTCAGTTCTAATTCTTCCATGAGCTTTCTATTCAGCAACAAGAATTCTTCGAAAAAAAAAAGAGTCCATTTGATTTATTTACTGAAAGAAAAACGCTATAAGCATAATTTAGCGTGAAGACTGTCCTTAAACTGATGTTAACTTATCTAAAGCAGCCACAATTAAATAAAAAAGTTTTTAAAAAAAATATCTGTCTCGATTAATTTGCACGGGAGTAGCAAAAATTAAGTTTCCATAACCACCGCATTAAAAATACTAATAAAGAAAAATTATTAACGAGATTACCTATTCGTGCCTCTGAAATTTAGTCTACTTCTCAAGAAAAAAAAATTATCTCTAGTAGCATATTCTCCGTAAATGCAAACAGTATTTCTTCACTGTTGCCACACTCACATTTCTTTTTCATCCAAAAACTGCTTTAAATATAATCTGCACGAATATTTCCTTTGTTGAGTCGATCGCTACTCGCCTGTAGCTGGAATTTAGTGTTAAAGCGGCCGAGAAGAGAAAGGAGATTTAATTTGAGATTCAACGATCGCCATTTCGAAAACGGAGTATGATATATATTTTTTTTATTCTAACTCGTGGCTATTATGATCCGAAAGCTCATTATGGCTCTGAGTAGGAAAAAGAAATTTCTGAGTTAATATCTAGTGTGGTGCCGGATTTAGTTAGGGATTTCTATTCGCTTGTGAAACCAACATTTATTTTCTTCGTCTTTGTTTTATATACGGATGCCTTTTGCAATTTAAAGTAAAAAGTTTTATATAGTTCATTATCAGTGTTTGTAAATTAGATTATGTCATTTATTCATCGTAGTATGGAATAATTCGGACTTGAAAAATATATTTTTTAAAAAATAGATAAAAATAAGAGGCATAATAGAACAAGAATTATTAGCTATTAGTTATATAGCTAATAATTACATAGTTTTATTAGACAAAAATAATCCATGTAAATGTAATGAAATATGGAATTTTATAAAAAAATTAATAGAAATAATAAAATAATTTTTATTTTTGATTGTAAATGAACTTGTAAATAAATTCAGATACTAAGATCCTGTTTTTCTATCCCCAAATAAATTAACTGGTTAATAAAATAGCAGAACACATGTTTTAACTTAATTAACATTATTCATTAAATACGAAATTCTTTTAATAAAAGGAAAAAAATATAATTAAATTAAAATTTTTTTAGTAAAATAATAATATGAAATATAAGAAATTATATCATAAAATATTGTAAATAATGTATATAAAATATAATATTAGTTAAAAAATATAATGCGAATAATATTAAATGACAAACATAATATTAATTAGTCTTACAAATAACTGTGAAATAAAAATAACCAAACGTTTTTAATTGTGAATGCAAATATAACGAAATTTAAAAACTAATGTCCTATTTTTTCCTCTAAATAAAAAATAGCAGATCACATGTTTTAAATTAATTTAAAAGTTTCATTTAATTTGAAATTCCTTAAATAAAAATAAAAAGGTATAATTAATTTGAATTTCGTTAATAAAATAATAAGAAATATAATAAATAATATAATAAAAAATATATAATAAATAATTATAAATTATAGTAAATAATATAATAAAAAAGTATATAATAAAATATAATAAATAATGTATATAAAATTAAAAAATTAATTAAGAAATATAATAAGATTAAAATTATATAACAAATTTAATATTAATTACTCTTATAGTTAACTGTGAAATTCAACTAACGGAAATATATAAAGGAAACAGAATATATATATATATATATGGAATATTTAATAACTAAAGGAAATGTATGAGAGTGCTTTCTGAGCGGACATTTAGGGATAACAACCCCGAATTTGCATGTTATACGGGAAAATACAGATTATGCAAATTGGATATTGCTGTGGGACCCTGTTACTACTAATATTCTCTAATAATTTTAGTTGTAAAGAATAGCAATGAATCCATTATAAAAAACCCAGGAACAGAAAAAAATTACATTTTAATTCAAGCGTTTACTCCACTTCATAGTTGTAGTTCTTAAATTGTTTTTGCCATATATATATATATATATATATATATATATATATATATATCATAGAACTATATTCTTTACAGTTAATTGATTGAATTATATTATAAATAATTATTATTAAATATGTAGTACTGAATTTCTATTAATAAAAATTCATATTCAGCTAAACAGACTTCTGATTTACTGAGAATTTGGGCTTTGCTATCGTAGTGTTTGTTGGAAATCCAGTTTTACCTACATTCTTGGAATTGATACAGAAACTTTTGATTCTGTATCCATTGTTCGATTTCGAACTGATCCCAAACCCTACGAGTATAGAAGAACTATAAATTTTCTTATCTACGCCAAGAATAAATAAAATAAATCTGTAAAGCACAAAATCTTTTTGAAGACTTTAAAGATGAAGAAGGAAAATGATAACCTCTTCCTTCAACTACAGGCTCTAAGAATCTTCCTTCTAAATTGATGCTATCCGGTGGGAATGTTCTATAGCAGGACTCCCAAGGGCACTCTCAGTGAAATGTAATATATTTTATAAAACTGCTATATTGCAGCAACTGCTTATATTTATCATCCTTATAAATGCTTCATTGGAAAATAATATTTTTTTTAAATTAAGGTTTCCGAACATTTAATAATAATTAAAAAATATATATTATCTGTATATATATTATATGTTATAAATATATATATAAATATATATATAAATTGTATATAAATATATATTATATGTATCCAAAAATAAACCATAAGACAAAAACATTAATGTCACAAAAAGATAATTAATAAACTTTAAATAATAAGTAATTAATATTAATTTTCGGCGAAATCACATTTCTATTTAGCATAGATATTTTTAATATAATACGGCATTCGAATTTATTGTTGAGCCTTAATTAATTTTACTTTAGATATTAAGCGTGTCTGTTGTGTCTAAACCTCAGTGTCAGGCAGAGCGGGACAGACATCCCATGAGTATCTACTCATGGAGGGAGGGGAAGGGGCAGGTTCTGTTGCGATGGTAGAAGTCTGGCTGGATTCCATGTCGCTAAAGAAGGTGGGCAGTGCATTTCGAGAGGGATTTTAGCTGGAACTACTCCTCATTTGCGTATTGTATGTGAGAAAACCCGAAAAACTTCCACCAGGTAGTCCAACTAAAGAATCAAAATGCTGAACATCACGAACGACATTGAGACTCTTTGTTTTTGAAACACTGCCTATAATAAAAACTCCAGCGGACTGAACCGGAACCCTAAAGGCTCGTGCTCACCAAGGCGACAAGAGGCAAGCGAAAAAATTTGTCCAATCACTAGCCTCACCGCGGTCGCTTGAAACCGGTTTGCGGCTCGCCGCTTGGAGTTGGCCAACTTTCAACTAGAAGCGGTTTTTCACTAGGCGTAATGCTATTTCTGACGTTTCGCTGTGAAGGGGTCGAAAAGATTTTGTCGCTTGCCTCTTGAATCTTCACGTCTCTCGCCTAGGTGGGAACAAGCCTTAATGTTCACTAGCAGCGCAGGTTGCTCCTGAGCCATGAGTCGGGTGGATACCAAATTAAATTAAAAATACACTTTGGAGGTATTAATAAATATACAAAAAAATTCGAATTAAACAACAAAATTTATCGATTCAAAAGCATTGAAATCAAAACACCTTTGCAGAAAAGCACTATTATCTTAAAAACACTTCGAAAAAATGGCGTATAATTATGGTAATATAATTCCATTGTCATTAAAAAACTAATTTCTTTTAAAAAAATATTTGTTTTAATTATATTCATTAACGTATTTTGTTGATGAATAAATAAAGAAAATTCTTTTAAAAATGTCTGGGTGCAAATTTTTCTGTTTCAAGTTTTAAATGATCTTTCTATTCACCAACGAGAATTGTTGGAAAATTCCATTTGATTTATTTACTGAAAAAAATCGCTATTAAGGATAATTTAGCTTCAAGATTGTCCTTAAACAGATGTTAACATATCTAAAGCAGCCACAATTAAATAAAAAAGTTTTTTTTTAAAAATACATGTCTCGATTAATTTGCATAGGAGTAGCAAAAATTAAGTTCCATAACCACCGCATTAAAAATACTAAAAATGAAAAACACTTAACAAGATTACCTATTCGTGCCTCTGAAATGTAATCTATTTCTCAAGGAAAAAAATATTTTTGTCTGCTTTTCTAAAGAAATCCAACAAAAAAATATATTTAAATTTTTGCCGTTGGAAGAAAAGCTTCTATTTAACGCCATTTTTACCATTTCTTATATTTTTATGTCTAGTAGCATACTCTCGGTAAATGCAAACAGTATTTCTTCACTGTTGCCACACTCAAATTCCTGCTTCATTCAAAAACTGCTTTAAATATAATCTGCACGAATCTTTCCTTTTTAGTTGATCGCTACTCGCCTGTAGCTGGAATTTAGTGTTAAAGCGGCCGAGAAGAGAAAGGAGATTTAATTTGAGATTCAACGATCGCCCGTTTTCCTCGCCATTTCAAAAACGGAGTATGATAATTTTTTTATTCTAACTCGAGGCAATAATGATTCGAAAGCTCATTATGTCTCTTGAATAGGAAAAAAGAAATTTCTGAGTTAATATCTAGTTTGGCTCCAGGATTTAATTAGGGATTTCTATTCGCTTGTGAAACCAAATTTTTTTTTCTTCTTTGCTTTATATACTGCAGCCTTTTGCCATTTAAAGTAGAAAGTTTTATAACATTCATACCTGGTGTTCGTAAATTAGATTATGTTATTTATTCCTTGTAGTATAGAAATGGGGGAGGGGGGTTGCTTGAAAAAATATTTTTAACAAAGAACAAATAAAAAAATAAGTGGCATAAGGTAACGAATGCTAAAAAAAAAAAAGAAATTTGTGTCAAAAGAAATTTTTAAAAATAGCTAAACGCTATCACATTAAGTGAATACATAAAAGCTAACCTAACAAAGCATATTGAAAAAATGTATGACAGCAGGAATTAATGCGTTTTCCTTAAAACTTCCTAGTAAGTAAAGCATAAAATATTCCAATAACTGTTTATAACAGCATTTTTGAAACGAAAGTTTTCCTTTTTTTTACTTTCCCTTAGATGTACTTGCAATTTTTTACTCACATTTTGCCCATGCCAAACACTTTCTCGTTCATTGCTCATAACCAAAGTACTGAAAAACGTGAAAGCTTTAATTTAATAATAAACTTTGTGATGTTTTAGCTCCTTTTCAGTGAATTTATAAACCTTCCATGTATTCGAGCTCGTTCGCTTAAGTATTTATACATGACCACCTACTGTGTTCTTTTCTTAGCAAAGAATAATTAGATTTTTTTAAATGTTAATTTAAATTTTAGGGGGAAATTTAAATTGGAAATTGGTTTTATTTGTTGGGCACCTTAAAACCACTTGGAAAAAAATGCTGAGTAATTAAGTTAATACAATTCAGAAGTGATACAAAAAAAATTTGCAAAAAAAAAAGTACTTTCTTTAAAAAAAAAAAAAATTCTTTTTGAATTATATTCATTAACGTATTTTGTCAAATAAATAAAAGAAATTCCTTTCAAAATGTCTGGGTGCAATTTTGTTTCAGTTCTAATTCTTCCATGACCTTTCTATTCACCAGCAAGAATTGCTGCGAAAAAACGGGTATATTTGATTTATTTACTGAAAGAAAAACGCTATTAACGATAATTTAGCGTGAAGATTGTCCTTAAACATATGTTGACTTATCTACAGCAACCACAATTAAACAAAAAAAGTTTTTTATTTTTTAAATAACTATCTCGATTAATTTGCACGAGAGTAGCAAAAATTAAGTTTCCATAACCACCGCCTTAAAAATACTAAAAAGAAAAATTCTTAACGAGATTACCTTTTCGTGCCTCTGAAATCTAATCTATTTCTCAAGAAAAAAAATGTTTTTCTCTGCTTTTCTAAAGAAATCCAACAAAAAAAAAATCTTTAAATTTCTGCTGTCGGAAGAAAAGCTTCTATTGAACGCCATTTTTACCATTTTTTTTTCTTTTACTTTTATCTCCAGTAGCATTCTCACGGTAAATGCAAACAGTATTTCTTTTCTGTTGCCGCACTCAAATTTCTTTTTCATTCAAAAATTGCTTTAAATATAATTTGCACGAATCTTTCCTTTGTTTAGTCGATCGCTACTCGCCTGTAGCTGGAATTTAGTGTTAAAGCGGCCGAGAAGAGAAAGGAGATTTAATTTGAGATTCAAAGATCGCCATTTTGAAAACGGAGTATGAAATTTATTTTTTCATTTTAACTCGTGGCAATAAGGATTCGAAAGCTCATTATGGCTCTGAGTAGGAAAAAGAATTTTCAGAGTTAATATCTAGTTTGGCTCCAGGATTTAGTTAGGGATTTCTATTCGTTTGTGAAACCAAAATTTATTTTCTTCATCTTTGTTTATATACAGCTGCCTTGTGCAATTTAAAGCGGAAAATTTTTATATAACTCATTATCTGTGTTTGTACATTAGATTATGTCATTTATTCCTTTATAGAACATTAATTATTATTATTATATTGTAGTATAGAACAGGGTGACTTGAAAAAATCTTTTTTTTTTATAAAACAGATAAAAAAATAAGAGGCATAAGGTAACAAACATTATTAACTATCAATTTTATAAATAGTTTTATTAGACAAAAACAAACCAGATAAATGCAATGAAATTTGGAATTTTTATATATTTTTTTTTAAATTGAAATATGGAAATTTCAATTTTTTAAAATAATTAAATAATTTTTAATTATGAATTCAAATTAACTTCTAAATAAATTTAAAAACTAATGTCCTGTTTTTTTTTTATCCTAAGTAAATTAACAGGTTAAGAAAATAACAGAACACATGTTTTAAATTAACTAAAATTTTTCATTTAATTCAAAAAAACGGCGGACCTGCTTGGAACCGCATGAAAATTTATTCATTATTGGTTTTTATTCTTTTTTTTATACATTAAAGTAAAAGAAATGCATGTAGGTATTTTTAAAATAAGTATGAGTAAACATTTATAAAGCTAAAAAGAGGTATAATAATATTGCATTAAAAGTTAACAAAGGTATTACATTACAAAATATTTAAAAAAAAAAAAAACGTTTCCTTTTAAAACAACTGATAAATGAAATAAGATTGTTTACTATAAACACACTGCTTTAAAAAAAAAGCAAACCACTATCACGTTAAGTGAAAACGTAAAAGTTAAATTGACAAAGTATGTTGAAAAAATGTAGTATGACAATGGATTTTCCTTAAAACCTCCCAGTAGCTAAACCGTAAAATATTCCATTAACTGTTCATAACAGCATTTTTAAAACGAAAGTTTTCATTTTTTTTTCCTTTCCCTTAGATATGCACGCAATTTTTTGCTAGTATTTTGCCCATGCCGAACACTTTAACTTACTTTGCTCATAGCAACATAATGAAACTTGTGAAAAACATGAAAGCTTTAATTTAATAATACACTTTTTGATGTTTCAACTTCTTTTCTACGAATTTATAAACCTTGCAAGTATTCGAGCAGGTGCGATTATGTATTTATACATGACCTCCTACGGTATACTTTTCTTAGAAAAGAATAATTAGATTTTTTTAAATGTTAATTTTAATTTTAGGGATAAATTTAAATTGGAAATTGGTTTTATTTTTTGGGCACAGTATTATTGTCTTAAAACCACTTGAAAAAAATGGCGAGTATTTAAGCTAATACAATTCCATTGTCATTCAAAAAGAATTTCTAAATTAAGTACTTCCTTTTAAAGAAAAAATATCTATTTGAATTATATTCATTAATGTATTTTGTTGTTAAATAAATAAAAAAATTCCTTTAAAAATGTCTGGATGTAAATTTTTTTCAATTCTTATTCTTCCATGACCTTTTTATACAGCAACAAGAATTGTTAGGGAAAAAAGGAGTCCATTTGATTTATTTACAGAAAGAAAAACGCTATTGAAAATAATTTAGCGTGAAAAGTGCCTTTAAACAGATTTTAACTTATCTAAAGCCGCCGCAATTAAATGAAAAAGTTTTTTAAAAAAATATCTGTCTCGATTAATTTGCACGGGAGTAGCAAAAATTAAGTTTCCATAACCACCGCATTAAAAATATTAAAAAAGAAAAATTCTTAACGAGATTATCTATTCGCGGCTCTGAAATCTAATCTATTTCTCAAGAAAAAAAAATAAAGAAAGAAAAATTTTCTAAAGAAATCCAAAAAAAAAAAAAAAAAAAAAAAAAATATTTAAAATTTTTCATTTTTAAAAAAAAATCCATTTAAACCCATTTTTAACATTTTTTTTTTTTTTAACTTTTATCTCTAATAGCATACTCTCTGTAAATGCAAAGAGTAGTTCTTTACTGTTGCCACACTCAAATTTCTTTTTTATTCAAAAACTGTTTTTTAAATATAATTTGCACGAATATGTCCTTTGTTTAGTCGATCGCTACTCTCCTGTAGCTGGAATTTAGTGTTAAAGCGGCCGAGAAGAAAAAGAGATTTAATTTGAGATTCAACGATCGCCATTTCGAAAACGGGGTATTATAATTTTTTTTTATTCGAACTCGCGGCAATAATGATTCGAGCTCATTATGGGCCTGAGTAGGAAAAAGAAATTTCTGATTTAATATCTAGTTTCGCTCCAGGATTTAGTTAGGGGTTTATATTCGCTTGTGGAACCAAAATTTATCTTCTTCCTCTTTGTTTTATATATAGCTGCCTTTTGCAATTTAAAGTAAAAAGTTTTATATAATTCATTATCTGTGTTTGTAAATTAGATTATGTCATTTATTTCTTGTAGTATAAAAAAGTGTAGGCTTGAAAAAGTACGTTTTTTGGTAAAAAACGAATAAAAAGAGTTATAAGGTAACGAGTATTATTAACTATTAATTGTATACAGAGTTATATTAAATAAAAACAAATCAGCTATATGCGGTGAAATACTGAATTTTTACAAAAAATTAATACAAATTATTGAACAATTTGTAATTATAAATAAAAATGAACTCGTGATGAAATTTAAAAAATTAATAGCCTGTTTTCTTTCCTATAAATAATTTAACAGGTTACAAAAAATAACAAGATACATGTTTTATTTAACTAAAAATTTTCATTTAATTCGAAGTTTTTTTAATAAAAGGAAAAAAATATAATTAATTAATTTAACTTTGGTTCATAAAATAATTAAATAAAATAATATATCTATCAAATATAGCAATAATTAAGATATGTAGTAAGAATAAAGTTAAATAACAAACTTAATGTTAATTAGCCTGACAATTAATTGTAAAATTAAACTATCAGCAATTTAATTACCAAAGGAAATATATACAAATAATTGAATAACTAATGGAACTATAAACAATTGAATAATTAATATAATTACAATCTTCTTTTTATTTTAACACCAGTGGGGCTCATGTATACTATGAACGGCCACTGATGGGTGATAAAAGTGCTTTTTCTAGGAAGGTTTTAGGGCTAACAACCCCGCATTTGCTCGTTGTACGGGAAAATACCCACCATGCAATCTGGACATCGATGTGCGACGCTTTCACACTTAATATCACAGTCACCATTCAGACTTCTCGTTACTGAAATCAGAGACTACAACAATGCCACAATGCTCACTAATTAAGCATGTTGGCAGTGTCCCACGAATCATGAAATTATAAACTTCATTTACTTTATGAAGTAAAGTAGTATTTTTAGTATTAGTTTAGTATTTTTTACTCTTAAATAATAATAATAATACATAAGAAAATCGATTGCCTTTTGTCATCTTTTGAATAAAAAACGATTAAATTTCTCTTCTGCAATTAAAGCTAAAAATCCATTGTCTTTAAGTTAAAATATATTCATTAATATTAAAAAACTCAGTCCAAATTTCTCAAGAAGATTTAAAAGATTTCTCTTCGGAGGATGGAATTTTTTTCTTTTCCGTGTGGCTTTCATTCTTTTTTTTTACTTATTAAAGTAAAAGACTTTTACTTATTAAAGTAAGAATAAACATTTATAACTCTTATAAGGTATAAAAAAGAGGTATAAGAGTGTTACATTAAAGAGGTACAACATTACAAAATATTTGTTTAAGACAAGTCTTTTTTTTAAAAACTGTAGATTAAATAAGACTGTCTACCATAAACACACTTCGCTAAAAAAATAGCAAACCACTATCACGTTAAGTGAAAACGTAAAAGCTAACCTGACAAAGCATATTGAAAAAATGTATGACAGCAGGAATTAATGCATTTTCCTTAAAACTTCCCAGTAACTAAAGCATAAAATATTCCATTAACTGTTTATAACAACATTTTTGAAAACGAAAGTTTTCATTTTTTTTACTTGTCCTTAGATGTACACGCAATTTTTTACTAATATTTTGGACATGCCAAACACTTTAACTTGCTTTACTCATAGCAACATAATGAAAGTGGAGAAAAACGTGAAAGCTTTAATTTAATAATGCACTTTTTGATGTTTCAGCTTCTTTTCAACGAATTTATAAACCTTCCACATATTCAAACTTGTTTGCTTGTGTGTTTATACTTGCCCACCTACGGTGTTCTTTTCTCAGGAAAGAATAATTACATTTTGTAAGCGTTATTTAAATTTTTTTGGGATAAAATCCCACTCTTTTTCTTGCACAGAATAAATATAAATGCAGGTTATAATGCTCAATTAATGAGAAAATCCATTTCTTCAATAAAGAAGATTTGTATACAGATTCAAATAATAGAACTCTGTTCTAATAATTTGTATAATAGAAATCTATTCCCTGTTTCTGCCTAATATTATGTTTTCTTTTTAGTTTAGATTAAACTGTTTGTTTAATAGATAAAAAAAGGGAAATATTAATTTCTTGTTTAATAGAGCTCTGTTTTTTAAAATAAATTTTGCCCTGACTTTGCATGCATACAAACTACAACCAACCCGAAGAAAATTCTATGTAAACCAGTATGTAAATTTTACCTCTTTTAAATGATTGAAATTAAAATTAAGATGTTTGTCCATGAATGTTTTTTTTTCTAATGAAGAAGCAAATATTTGCTTTATTTTTAATTTATTTATTAGTTTATTTTTCCGTTATTATTAAAGAAATATCATCATCATCATCATTGGCGCAACAGCCTTATGGCGGGCCAAGGATATCTGCTTACTGGCAGATTTGTAGACAGGAGATGTTTTCTTTTTATGGAGTAGGGTTGTCAGCCCTGCGACTAACAGTCATATTATATCAGAATCAACGATTTAAAGTGGATTCCGAACTACTACAAATATCAAAGGTACCACCCGGACTCGAATCCGAAACCTGTGGCGCCGAGCAAAAGAGCACTAGCCACTCATCCATCAAACCCCATTAAAGAAATCTCCCTCTTCTGTTTTTATCAAAGAAATGGGGTTTTTTTTTTCATTTTAGGCACAAACAGGTTTTTCAAAACATGCATTATTTTGTTACTAGTTTATACTGTTAGTTTATTAAAAAGAATGTAAATTATCTAAAGGATTTTTTCGTAATAATATTTATGTTGTAATTTCCTTAATACAAACCTGGAAGTTATTTCTCGGAATTCAATAGTTAATCTTTAAAAATTTATTATTCTATCCTATTATTAAGATTTATTTGAACAATAAAATAAATCCTATTCTTAAACTGCACGACTAAAATTAAATATGTATACAACATTAAATTTAGATTTTTATGCAATACAATACTTCCAATTCGATTACACCTCAAGGCGATCAAATAAAGCTTAAAAGAATGATAGTGACAGTTCTTTCAGACAATCATTACACAATTTAAGATTGAGTAACAGTTTTCGCATCTGAAAAAAGAAATTATAAAAGAGAAATAAATAGCAAGACGGATATTATATTACCTCAATCTATCAATAAGAAATGTTTAGTTGATACCATGTATCTTTTGAACTATTACAACGCATACATATATTTGTTTTCTCAGTTTTAAATCAAAAACATTAGGACATTTAGAAATTGTCCAGATGTATAGCATTTTCTAATATTTTGTGTAGTAACAAAATGATATAAAATTATTTATCAGTTCGAATATTGGTTTTGAACCAAATAATTTAGCATGTATATTTTTATGATTACTGTATACACTTTTCGCGTATATATAACTAACCCTCTAAAATGGTGTCATTAGGAAACGTTATTTGCTAACCGCGTTATTTCAATGATGAAGTGATGAACGAATAAAAACAATATTTATCGAGTTAATATTATAAAATTTAGTTAACACCGAATCAAAATGCATGCATTTTCAGGTGGAATTCTTTTGTGTAACTCGATTTTATTTTTTATTTTTTTGGAGGAGAAATTATACAGTTTCTAAACGCTTTTCTTTAAAACCCTATTACATTAATTGTTTTGAATTAAAAAAATTCAAAATACAAAAAAAAATCAAAAAATTCAATACTTTTTTTTAATATGGGATGATAGTTTTTTTCCTTACTATATTACCTTATCTTTTTAAAGCATGTCATCCTTTAACTTAAAATATTGAACCATTAAAATTTTGTATAATATATAATGATCTTGTTTTTTACGATAGTGGAACATTCTTCTACACGTTATTTTGTTTTAGCGTGGTCTTACTTTATTATTTAAAAAAAAAATGTCATCCTAAAGTTAAAATACAACGTTACGAAATCGAAATAATTATTATTTATAATTATTTAATAATTATTAGTGTAAACAATGATCAATTAATAGTAATGAGTGCAATGTAGTGCACTTTGAGACTAATTTGCGTGTAATTTGGTGCACCTTCCCACATATTGCAACCATAAATTCCCCCTTAATACATTCATTCTCGATTAACAGTTAATTATCCCCTGAAAATGGGATAGTCTATCAGCCTCTGCTCAATTGAAAGATGCTATTCGCTGCACCTAAATATAGTAAACTTACCTGTGAATAGTGTGATAATTTATTTCAAAAAGATGATGAAAATTCCTTGATCCTGAAAGAATCCAAGAAATAATTCCTTGTTCTTATGGAGACAAAGTTTCACACTGCAAATTGAGGAATGAACAATCATCTGCGAGAAACGGCTTGCAATGAGACATATAAAGATCATTTATACCTGTCTCCTTTCGTTAAATGTCATCTGAATAGCTATTGTTTTTTAACAATGTTATGTATCATGTTCATTTAAATATTATCCAAAGAGAAAAATGACATTCTTTAGCCGAACTTTCTAACCGTTTTTATGCTAAAACGTAGAAACTTTAAGACAAGAGTTTTGGTGCAAACCATATTCGTCACGCATTCTCTCCACCTACTGTGTTCTTTTCTTAGCAAAATATAATTATATTTTTTTAAACGTTAATTTAAATTTTTGGGTGATTAATACCCATGTCTTTTCTTGCATAGAATAAATATAAATACAGGTTATAATATTCAATTAATAAGAAAATATTCTCATTCGATTAAAAAAATTTGTATTTATTTTGATTATCAGATGAAAATAATGAATAAAGATTAATGATATTGAAGAATATATAGTGAATAATACACATGGTTGTTCAATCTAATTTTCTATAAATTTAAGTTTAAAAGCCTAAAAAATATCTATCTAAATTAAAAATTACTTGAATAGCCCTAACTTAGTTCGCTTAACAAACATTAAAAATCTATTGAAATAAATCTTTTAAGCAAAATATAGCTCTCTTGTACATTTGGAATCTTATTTTCTCTAAAAAAAGTCGTGTTCTTGATTTTGAAAATACCTCTTAGCATTCTCAATTGAAAAATATTGAATGCTATTTTCTCATTTTTCCTTCAATTGAAATACGGAATAAAATGCTTTATTTATTATTAAGTAGAACATTCGTAACAAAACCAAAACGTTTGCTGTTTCGTTACTCTAAAGCATTCCAAACATTGTCTGCACGAATCTTTCCTTTGCTTAATCGATATCTGAGATTTGTATTCAGTGTTAAAAGTGGTTATGAAAAAAAGATTTTACTTAATATTCAAGGATTGTTGTTTTCCTCGACATTTTGCAATAAGCATAAGATAGGCTTTTAAATAAGTGAAAATAATGTGAATTCTAGAGTTATTTTAAAGCTAGGAAAAAAACGTTTCTCATTTTATGTTCAATAACTGGAGATAGGTTTTGAGTAATAAAGTCCAACTTCAAAGACTTTTAAGGACTTTTACCATTTTTTTTTTACCTAAATTAGCTAATACTGCATATTGTTATCAACTGATAAACTTTTTTATATGTGCTTATGTAATGAAATTTCATAAATGATCATTATTTTTTATTCATGAACAGTAAAAACAAATGTTACTTTTATAACGTTATTTAAAAAATAATCAAATAGTAGTAATAATAATAATAATATAAAATAAAGAATAATATAATAATAATATATAAATGCAACTAATAAAAATTTTAAAAAGAACTTGTAAAATATTACGGAATAATTTTATAAAACTAATTAGTAAATTAATGTTGAGAAATATATAACAATCAATGAAAAACAAGCACTTAACTTGAAACAAATAATAAAGGAAAAAACTTAATATTCATTCATTTTATCTGCTGTTTTTCATACTAAAAGTCATTTTTAAGTAATGTACTCGTATAGCTTAAGATAAAAAAATTTAAATTACACAATTATATAATATTTTATTAAAAAAATACAGAAACAAAAAAAAACCTACAGCGTATATTGCATACAAAAGAAAAGTTACATTCAAAACATCAATGATAACTTACAAACAATAACAAAAATAAATGAACTATTTGTGGAAGATATTCTTAATTTATTTTAATTTATATGTTATGATAAATAATAATTTTAATTGCTGTATTTTTAATAAAGAATTATTTAATGTATAAACTGAACACAGTATGTGTCCACATTAATATGCAAATTAACCGTTAAAAATAATTTGTGAAGTAACGCTTCGTAAGGAGTCAAAAGTAAAATCCAAGATTTATTTCTCACCCTTTATTGCTATACAAATAAAGATTAATTGTTAACTTTTCGAGCTATTCCTAGCCATATTTAATGCACTTAAAAGAATAAAAATTAACTTTTAAAAAAATAGTTCATTATCAATATTCAAATTAAAGCATTCTTCGTTAAAATAGATGACATAAGTCATAAATTTCTGTTACTTTATTCAACAAGAAGCAAGAGAAATTAATTAACAAGAGAAACTACTCACGAGTTCATTATAAGCAGACGCTGATCTCGTTTCTTTTAACTTTAAGATCATGGAAGATAAAATAAGTAATGCGAATAGCTCCTCTAATTTTATCATGAGTAACACAAAACAGGGGCACTTCAAAGTTTGATAATATTTATTGCTTTATGACTAGATTTTTTTTTCTTTGGAAAGTTGGAAGAGTTCACAATCATGAAAAAAATGATTTGTGCTGTTTTACCAATTAGGAAAATACCAAAAACGTTATGAAAATAAAATTAAGGAGCCTTAATTGTGATAAAATAAATTATTATCAGTTGACTTTAATATATCAGAAATAATAATACTTTCATAATAGGTTTTCTTCATTGGCGCAACAACCCCATGGTGGGCCAAGTCATCTGCCTACTGACCGATTTCTAGACAGGAAATGTTTTCTTTTTACTGGGTAGAGATCTCAGCTCTACGCCCAACAGTCATATTAGACCGAGACCTACGGTTTAAAGTGTATTCCGAACCAAAACAAACATCCATGTCATCGCCACCCCGAAAGCTTTCCACTCTTTCATCAGGCTTCCAAATTGGTCTACAACATAATAAATGGTTGTTGAAGAAAGTGCAAAAAGAAAACATATATAGTTCGTAACATTCAAAAGAATGGAACTTGAAGTATCTTTTGCACCATAGATAATATTTTTTTAGAATTGGCTTACTACAGAACGAATGTAACAAATACAAATGACTGAAAATATGTATCGCAGGTATATATTCCCTGTTGACACATCCATGTTACGAAGTATACTGGAATATTAGGTGCCGCTAAAGGGGAATGCATAACTACGGATGGTAAACGCATATTCCATGATGACGTATTCATGGAACAAAATTCCCGATAAGAACTTGAATTTCTGGAATATCAAAAAACTATAATCATTTTCATTTTTAATCATACAAATCATCGAATTGTATACCTAAAATAACGGGTTACGCTTGAATCCCTCATTAGCTCTGGTTGAAGAGAGAATGTTGTCATCAAATCATTATTCTCATCTTGAATCAATGATTGGGTGGCACTTCTAAATTAGAGTTAGACTCTTTGTGCAAGAAAGATTTCCATTTTCATAATGGTAGTTATCGTAAATGGTAGTTAGTGCCGTGGTAATTTGTATAGAAACCTGCAGGGGTTAAAACCGGGAAATTTGCCTCTTTTTCCTACAGTCTAATGTAAGGCCTTTTCGGTTGACGAATTGATCATACTAGCCTGGCGTAGATAAGGTTCTGGATTCTGCATTACTTGTTGGATTTCGAACCAGTTTTCTCAGCTTGTAAACCTAAAGCCTTATCCACCAATTTCTTTTAAAACATTAACTTTGATATTTAAGTAATAAAATATTGATTCCGAAGTATTTAAATTAACTTCAAAAAGCCTATTTGATAAACTTCATTGATTTAAAAGCTCAATTAGACGTTTAAATACATAAGTAGGAAATAGATGTAAAATCTCGAATATTTTAGTGTTAACAAGAAATTTCTTGGGACCAAAAAAAATTGCTTGTAAAAAAAGAAAAACATAAAATCAGAAATAGGGATCATGAAAAATTGGTAATAGTGTATATCGACTGATGCAAAAATAATCTATATACTATAATATATTATATACTATCTATTTATTATACTATATACTATCTAATATACTATCTGCAAAAATAATCTATATAATTGTATTCAATTTGGCAGAACATGCAAAGATTTGTTTTCTTTTAAAATTAAGTTTGTGATCCATTATGGGCAATCAAGAATTTCGAGTTGTAGAGCAGTTTTCTATAAAAAGTTTAATTTTCACCTTTGTCAACTTCTTTTATCTCTAATATTTTAACAGCATTTCAACAAATTGAGATAAAGCATCATAAGCAAGCATAAATTTCAATGTACCAAGTTAAGTCAAGTCAAGTTCATTTGGAGAAATATTCAAATGTTATATAATTCAAATTCAAATGTTCAATTAAAATTCAATTCAAATAATATGTAATATTATATAATCTGAAAAATAACTAGATAATATTATATATTCTGAATATTATCTAGTTTAATAATAATGTATCAATATTTGAATATTTTCTTACCACATATAAATAATCTTTTGAGAAGCCTTTTGAGAACAATAAACAAGCCCTTGAGAGAAGTTCAAACTACAAAAATTTTAATTTCAAAATTTTTTAGATTTCACAAACACATCCCTCAGAACAAAAAAAAAATTTATTCAATCAGCTATTAGATACCTTTTCACTCCTTTTAGTATACGTTTTTTAAAATGCAGTATCTGCATGCTTAATTGAAATTAAATTAAGTTTATGCAAAAACCAATTGAAATTCCTTTGCAAATCACTGCAAATGTTAACTTAAAAAAGAACTTTTTTTAATAGAGTATAAAAGATTTTTTGTATCGAGTAAAAAATAATTCCTTCAATACCCAACCGAAAATTACTTGCTTAATAAGAAATTAATTAAGTGGAACCTTTTTTAACTTTAATTTTTAAATTAACAAAGTAAATGAAAATAAAAAGGGCCAAGCACTATATCTAAAAAGAAATTTATACAAACTATCAAGGCTTTAGACTCATGGCTTATCTTCTTATGTTTTGCATTATTTCATAAAAAGTTTATTCATGTTTTTTTTTAATCAAGAGAATAATATACAATCTAAACAATAATAATTTATGTAGTAATACGTAACTTTTTCAAGTACAGAAAAAGAAATTCCTGAATAATTTTCAATACAATTTTGTTCCTCATTCTTATTATTTATAAGATAAACACTTAAAGACGATTTTCAAACAGGCATTTGTATTTAATTTATAGTTAAATGACTAAAAGAGAATAACCTTTATTGTTGTTTTTTTTCATTTGTTCACTGATATAATTGTGTAAATTTAAATCATTGTATTAAATGGCAAATTTTTATCTAAACAATAGCAATTTAGTCATTGTTCATTTTGATTAAACAAAAGAACTAAGTTTATTAAAAAGGTACTTCATACCTTTGTTCAATTGGGAATTAATATACTTTAAATTCTTGAGATTACTATAGCCCTATTTAGAATTAATTTCTTGGATTTTCCTTTTTTACGTATCAATTTTTATTATGTAAAGCCTGTTTAAGAAGAATCAATTTTATAAGATATAAAACTCCTCATTTTCTTAAAATTATTTTTCGTTACGAATTTCAAGCATTGTAGGTATGCAATTTTTTCTGTGTGATCTATATTTATAGAAATTTTTCGTGATAATGAATCCATTGAAATTCTACTTTTATTCACAAAAATGCTATAATTACAATTTCGTAATCAATGCTATAATTTCGTAATTGGAAGTCATTAGATATTGTATGGTGCTAAGTATTGCATCAGTATTTTATAACTGATTCAATCAATTCTGATTGTGAACTGAATTCTTTTATTATAATACTAAATTTCAAAGTAATTAAAAATGTATATAATTTCAAATAATCATTTCAAAGTTATAAAAAATTGTTTCAAAGCGGTAATAATAAGAAAATAAATAAATAAATAATGTCAAAATAAATATAAATATTAATACACATAATTATAATTTTTTCTTATTAAACATTAATTATTTTAAAAATATTATTTAATGGTTATGATTATGCCATATCTTCTGAATTTAGAATCCGATTCATCAAGAAAGAAGTGTTTTCATTACTTCAACCGAGGTTGGACTTGTTGGTGCTTCTAAAAATATTTGATCTGTGCCACAAGTGGTGGCATCAAGATCGTTCATCCTCTCTGTTCCATTTCTTTGAGCCCAATAATATTCATTTTACTTATCCTCAACATAAAGACATATCGCTTATCGAATTTAGAATCAAACACGCCCATTTTGAAAATTCAATGAGCTATCGACTAGAGTTCTACAAGTCCATTTTCCTTCTAAATTTAATACAATAACTTTTTCGAAAGAATCTACAGTACACTTGATTGTGTCTGGTAAGGTTCTAATCTTTACATCGAAAGAGATTCTAAAATATTTTGCAATGCTCAACATACAAAGTATTTAGCTCATGCATTTCACATAGTTTCAAATGAGATAAAATACCAGATATATAAAGCTGTCTCCAATTACGATTAAATATCGCTCATTGTAAAGGAAACGTAGTACATTAGATGATGTTTAACTTCCCCTCTCCATTACATACTGTAATATATAATGGATTGTCTGCGTAACAGTAAACTGATAAACGGAAAGCTCCGTCCCCGGTAAATGTGGCAGGGATCACTGGACCATGATAACACAGCTCATACGGCAAAAGGTAATTTGATTTCGAATCAAGGATAGGACATATCTCAGTCCACCCCCGGAGAAATAGACATCATGCATCTTCGTGGCTCTGGGGAGCTCATTATTTCTACTTGGGGGAATGCAATCTGGGATATTTTGGAAGTTGCTTTGTGCCAGCGATGGTAAATAATATCTGGACGGACTGGAGTAATGAAATCTTTGAAAATTTAACAATGTTTGAAGAATTTCATTGATGTTCACTCAGTTGTAATAAAGTTCCATGTTGTTGAATCTGTTCCAGAAAAAAATTGCAATGTTCAGTTCCGTTGACTTTCAACAAATGAAATTGAATAATAACTGAATTTTGTATTTTAATCTTCTTTATTGAAAAATTCCCTGCTTTTCACTCATAGAATCGTGGAATCGTTAATAATTCCTAATGTTGTAATATTTTAATGCTTCTTTTTATAAAAGGATAATTGTTAAATAAACCAATGCAATTTAATATTGTTATTTTTTTTTTTACAACAACATATTTTAAATTATAATATATTCTAAATTCTTGTTTAAGAGTAGGTTTATTTGTTTATGTATATTTATTATTATTGTTGTTATTATCATTGTAGTTATTATTATTGTATAATAATTTATGTTTAAAGTAATAATTTTATTATCTTTTCTTATCTTAACAATTTTAAGATAATAAAAATATTGGAATAAAAAAAGTAATTATATATTCCAGTAATAAAAATGAACAATTCAAAAGTTGTTGTTTTTTTTAATATAAAAATTTTCCCCAAATAATAATAATAATCCAATAAATAATATAAATATATTTTTCCAAAATAAGTTCAAATTGAAAAACTTTTATTGAAAGTATTGCATTTACTGAATATAAAGGCTTAAGACCATCAGACCAATTTTGAATTCTAACAATTTATTTGGACTTTCTCTTCTCACAAAAGTTATATTAGTCATATTCTTTCTGCCTCATCTTACTGATGTCTACACGCATGGCAACAAATGTATTGTTGAGTTTTATCAACGAAACATAACACTAAATTGATAAATTCATAGATACAATGTTTGCAAACAACATACTTAAAATTTGCTGAGATTAAGTAATATTAATAAGATTACGTTTAAAGATAGTATTATGCAGAATATGTATTATTTGTATGTTATATTTCGTATTAATTAAGCTAATATGCTTCAAAAATTAAATTTGTATCTGTGTTCATCAAATTTATGTACTTTTAATATTTCAATTGTTTATATTACAAGGAGCTATTTATCTTCAAAATACAATTTGAATTCCTCAGAAATAACGTATCAAATGATTGCATTTTCATAAATAATAGTTCATAAAATATCAATAAATCTCAAAGCAAACTTCGTAGACGTATATAGAACAAACGTATATTAACAAAATCCGAAATGATAGTCATGCATTAATATTATTATAAATTAATTAAATTTATTTAAAATTGTATTCTTCTGTTTGTGCCTTTATCATTTTGAATTTGTTGGTAAAGAGAGATTTTTTAAGTCGTTGAAGCAGAAGACCGACTCGAGTGCCTTTACTGACAGAACGACATCGCTTGCAGCGACTCTCGTGGGCACATGATATGTTCAGCTACTTGGAGATCACTTGCAACCATTCATGGACTTCATGTACCCAAACAACGATGGGATTTTTATGGATGACAATGCGCCATGTCACCGGGCCACAACTATTGGCGATTGGTTTGAAGAACATTCTGGACAATTCCAACGAATGATCTGACCACCTAGATCGCCCGACATGAATCCCATCGATCATTTATGGGACATCATCGAGAGTTCTGTTCGTGCCCAAAATCCTGCACCATCAACGCTTTCACAATTATGGACGTCTATCGAGACAGCATGGTTCAATATTCCTGCAGAAGACTTCCAACGACTTGTTGAGTCCATGCCACGTCGAGTTGCTGCACTTCGCCGGGCGAAAGGAGGGTCGACACGATATTAAGAGGTATCCCATGACTTTTGTCACTTCAGTGTATATCAGTGTCTTGAATTGGTAATTGGAATTATTTATTATAGTAATAATTTTCTACATTGTAACAAGCGAATTCGGAATACTTACTTCTTGACTGTGCTCTAGAACAGCATTACTCTCTCCCGAAGGCCGCTTTTTAGACAGCAATATTGCCAACCATTGCTAACTCTAATCTAATTATATATACACCATATATATATACACCATCTAACTCTAATTATAGATCACTCTATAAGAGTGATCTATAATGCTAATGAATCTTTGGGATAAAACGTGAGATGTGTACCACTATCCGAGTAAAATTTACAGAAGCATGGGATATATAAATCTCTTAGTGGTCCTTGAGCTTGAAACGGTCTATGTTGAGGAAATTCCTTATATTTATTTCCACTGTGCTTCTAATAATATCCAGCATTTAAGCATAAAGTGATAAATTAGAAATCCGTAAAATCAGCATTTATCACAGGTCCTTTTGCCATTCGCATTTGCAATAATATTATTTCTATGTCAAATAAAATATTAATGCAATAATATATTTCTATGTCAATTTCGCATCGAATAACAAAATATCACGTGTTGAAACTAGAAAACAAATCAAATTATTCATCAATTGCTACTCTTTAACAATGAAATGGAAGTCAAGACTTTTTATTTTGTATAAATACTGAATGAATGCCTTACATAATTCCAAAAGTTCCATTATTTACAATATTTATGTTCTTAATTACTTTAATATTAATATTAATTAGTTTACTATTTATTATACAGATTTAGCAATAATATTCTAAGCAATAATCTATGACCTGCCACTTACTGATAAGGGTTCTATGTAGCAATGACTGTTAAAAATCTCTTTCTTGCTTGAACAAAAGAAAACAATTTTAATAAACTTCTCTTTTACGAAAAGTTATTTAAAAAAAAAAAATTAACTATAACAATATCCTATAGAAATTTATCTGATGATTGTACGATAGGTGACTTTCGTATTGTTTGATTTGTTCTTCTCATTGTGGGATTATACATTTAGCTTAGTTAAATACAGTAATGTAGGATTGACAATCCTACTTCGTAAAAAGAAAACATCTTCTATTTCGAAATCTGTAAGTAGGAAAACAGCCTTGGTCCACCATGGGTCTGTTGCTCCAATAAAGAAGAGGAAGAACAAATACAATACTGTCGAATTATTTTTTAAATGTTCATTATGTATCCCTGCAATCAGTAACATGGTTATTCAAAGACTTCTTTTTAAAATAGAAATTAAACATGTTATTAAATTAATCTCAGAAAATACAAACCAGAAAAGGCCATCTAAAAATGGCAAATTTTATTTTAAACAGAACTAAGTTTCTTGCGATTTCAAACTTTAAATTGTCATTAGTTTGATTTTCAACACTCTTTATTGTACTGTGGACCTCCTGTTATTCAAACTTCTTTTGGTATCTTTGATTTATAAATAAATGTCTACCCTTTAAAATATAATATGCTCCCATAAATGTCCACCCTTAGACAGCAAGATTTATGCTAAAAATATTTTATACTGCTCACAATAAATTGTAGTAGAAATAAAAATAATTTACTTACATTTAAATGTATCTAGCTAGAAAATAAGACTTATGCTATTAAAAGGCGTATAAAATTGTTCATTATGCACCTCTGCAAACAGTAACATTGTGTCATTCAAAGCCTTAATTTGTCTTTTTAAAACAGAAATTAAACATATTATTAAACTAATGTCAAAAAATCAGAAACCAGAAAAGGCCATCTAAAAATGTCAAATTCCATTTTTAACAGAACTAGATTTCTTGTGATTTCAAACTCTAAACTGTCATTAATTTGCGTTTCAACACCATTTGTTGCATTGTGTGCCTCTTGCTACCCTGCTCCATCCTTTAATGCTTAGACAACAAGATTTATGCTAATAAAATCCAAAAAAAAATATGCTGAGCGAAGGTTATCACACGGAACTCAAATCTGACAAGCATTGTGCTTCTGTCTTGCGAAAAATTATTTATATGGCTCACAATAAGTTGTAGTAAAAATAATTTAATTATATTTAAATGTAACCAGCTAAGCAATAAGATGTATGCTAATGAAAGGCTCATTAACGGTAAAATTACATACAAAGTTTTTGATAAATTTACAGGAAGTAATAAACAATGGATGTTTACAAAAAAAAGTTCAATATTCCTATTTCTCGTGCTGAAATATGTTTTATCGCTTAATTCTTCAAATTAAAATTAATTTCTTAGAATGCTAATTAATGTATATTGTTGTGTTTATAACTTTTGGCATTTCTATTCTATCTTACAATTTTTCTGGTCCTATACGAACTTAATTAGTACCTAACTTGATTGTTAAGCTTCAAATCTTTAATATATTGTAATGAATTAATCGTCAAACATTAAATGGCAAACAACATTTCGTACAAAAAGTTAAACAAAGACATTCAAATTAAGACAAAACTAGGCTTAATCTCTATTTAGTCTGGTTATTATTTATAATAAATCCTAGGAGATCGTACAGAGACATTACTAATTGAAAAAATTATATTTAGATTCGGAGAAAGTCTGTTTATTGTACTAAACTAAAAAAAAATGTTACGTTAATATTATTATTTCAATAAACATAGAGTACTAGAATGGAATAAGGGCTTCTTATGAGATCTTGATATAACTTATAATTTAATTACAGTAAGGTCAAATAATCAATCAAAATAAAGAAAAACTCATTTTGGTAGAAAGGTTTATTATTCGCTATCACAAAAGAGGAACTGGAAAAACAACTTTAACCTAGCAGGAAATATCTCCCACTCCATTTATTCTTATTAAAAAAAGGTATATTCTCTTTGTGAGCTCAGCTAGAGGTTTTTATCTAAATATAAAGCTCTTTATATATGATGACCATACATAATTTTCTTTCGTTCATATTCTTTATTCATAAATAATATTTAATGCGGCAGCATAATTATCTTACAATAATAGTTTGTCTTTTTTTTTCTGGTGATTAATATTATTTTCTCTGAAATATTTCTCGAATTTTCATCTTGGAAATTAGCCTATCATTTCTCAAAGGAAAAATCTTCCCTTTAATAACTAAGTTCATTTCAGTTATGGAAATTTTTTTCTAAATTATGATGAATTAAAGTAAGAAAAAAAATTATTTAAAATATTTTTTCTTTATTTATTAGTAATTTTATTAGTAATAAATATTTACAACAAAAAAAATTAATTAGAGCTGTTCAATGATTTTAGCAAAATGAAAAATGTTATGATGTATCATTATCAGAAGGATTGTGTACGAAATTGGGTATTGGATCTATGCCTCCTATCTCTCACTCTATCATCTCTATCTATATGTATATCTATATATCTATATCAATATCTATATCTTCATTTATTTACACAGAGATCAACCTAATATCGATATCTAGCCTTTATTTCCGCAACCAAGGGTCGTAGACATATACTTCCAATTGCAAATATGTTTCAAATGACATTGGCATTCCAGATGTGGCATTTTTATTTCTAAAAAAAATCAATATTGGTTCAAGAAGAATTTAACTTTTTACGCAGTCCTTCAGTTCCTATAGTTATATTTAGTAAAACTTTACACTCATTCTAATAAAAGTAATAAAAAAGTTTCACTTCTGTGTGACAAAAATTGACTGAAGTATTTGATGCCGTAGAATGATTTACCAACGATTTGACCCTCATGGATTTTACCTCTATGGTTTCATGAAGAAATAGGTCTGTGGGACGCAGGTCACCTATCTGGACTATCTAAAATAGCGTTTTCTTTCCTTGATTGTAACA
Source organism: Caerostris darwini (assembly GCA_021605075.1). Taxonomy (NCBI): domain Eukaryota; kingdom Metazoa; phylum Arthropoda; class Arachnida; order Araneae; family Araneidae; genus Caerostris; species Caerostris darwini. The sequence continues at coordinate 30,997 of BPLQ01014840.1, forward strand.
GAGTTACACAAGCTATGAGTCCAAGACTCTGTATTGTCCCACATTCAATTGAGCATTCCACCAATGATTAATATTTTGAACAATATCTCCTTTATATTCTACCACTTAATTAATTTTATAATTGAACCCCCAATAAAGAACGAAAAATTCTCAGATTTTAGCATTAAATATTTCGGTCAATTGTGTTAGATTTATTAGAATGAGTTATACCAAATCACTATAGAAACTGAGGGATTGTATAAAAAGTTAGATTTTACACTTCAACCAACATAGATTTTTTAAAGTATAAAAATGCCAAATCGTAAATGCTTATTTTATTTACAACTTTGTTCTGATTAGAAGTATATTGTAGATTAGTATTATTGTAGAAACTTAATATCTACAATATTAAGTTTCACCCTGACGTATATACGCAATGAGTGAGTGAGTGAGTGAGTGTGGGTGCTTGTATATGTGTATGATCAGGAAACATAGCAGAAAATTGTGTTCTAAATTCGTCATTTGTTCAATTCCTTCTATTAGCTCACACTCTCCCTATATATATCTTGTTCAAATTTCCAATGCTTCATAAAATACTTTTTATTCATCCTCTCAAGTTCAAATACATTTTTTTAACTTGTAGTGGATGATAATACAGTTTTTTCAAATATTAATTCAGTAATTAAATTTAATGAATTAATTTTAGTTTTATTTAGATTAAAGTTGCATATACCTACCGATAGATGGCGCTAGATAAATTTAAAAAAAAGGAATGAAAATAATTTATAAAGGACTTTCTGCAATATAGTGTGAAAAAAGTAGGAATTGAATTTAAAAAAAAAAATTCATATTACTTGTTTTTAATTAGATTTAATTTTATTTGATATTTCAGTATATTTCCTATCGCTTATCCCCTAGTCTATCTCTTATTCCTTATCTATTAATTTTTTTCAACAATAATTATTGAAAAATGATAATTAAACTAATTTATTTCGCCCTAATGAGACATTAAGGTTATTTTTCTTATACTGATTTAGAGAATCTTCAAATTTAAAATTAACAACTTTCAACTTTAAAAAAAAACAGTCTACATATATGCAAAACCGTTATTTTTTTTATTCATTGTTAAAAAATTTGTCAATTATTAAAAAAATTCAATTTAAAAAATATTTTAGACTGAAAATGACAAAAAGGTAAAAAATAAATTATTTTTTTACTTCAAGGATCATTATAAAGCTATCAAGGTAAATATAAATATTTCATTGAGGTACTTTGGAGAAACTGAAGACAATAATTTTCCCCAAAAATAGCACAATGAATCAATATTTCTCATTATAAAAAATGAGGTTGCTAAATGATAACGCCAAATATGAAGTGCTTTTAAATTGTTTCTCATTTTTCACATATACTTATCAAAGAAGACACTATTCCTCCTAAAATGCACTTAAGGTGATTTGAATTGATTTTTTTCCTTCATCCATTAAATTGATTTATCCACCTTCCTCACTCAATAAGTGCCCAAACTTCTAGATATCTTGCCCACACTTCTTTTTGATTGCTATGTCATTAGTAGACCATTGGCTGTTGATGAAATGTTCTTGGATATGATGATGAGAATGACTTCGATTATGATGTTGACTTTAAATGTTTATGACTTCAACGTTTCAATTCTATAACAGTTATCTTTGTTGAAATATGATAGTTTTCGATCTATTATTTTTTTATGATCAAAAAATATATTTTATGTCAAAATGTTTTATTATGTGATTTGTCTTATAGAATTCGGAATTAAATAAAAAAATCCATCCAAGAGTGATAAAAACTGAAGTATTTATAGAATGAAAAACCTTAATCATGGTTTGAAAACACCAAGAAAATCCTACAAAATGATGAAATTAAATGATAAAATTAATGCGTAATATCTAATTTTAAAGAATCTTTTTCTTCTTCTTCAATGGCGTAACAACCCCTTGGTGTGCCAAGGACGTCTACCTATACTGGCAGATTTCGAGACAGGAGATGGTTTCTTTTACGGCTTAGGGTTGTCAGCTGTACGTTCAACGTTCTACAATAATATTAGACCGGGACATACGACTTAAAGTGGATTCCGAACTACTACAATCATCCATGGTACTAATCCGAAAGCTGCAGCACCGAGCTCCAGAGCACTAGTCACTCGGCCATCAGGCCTTAACTTTAAAAAATGATAGCATTTAAATTTTTTAATAGTTTTACCAGTTATAAATGAGTTCTGAAAATCAAAACATTCAATAAAAAATAATAACAAGTGCAAATAAAAACTTTTACATAGTTCATTTTTATTTTCAATAATCACTGAGCCCGACTCGCGGCTTAGTGGCAACGCGCACCGCTGGTGACTATTAGGGCTGAGGTTCAATCAGCTGGCGACTAGACACTGTTTCAACAAACGAGGATAGTCGATGGCATTTGTGATATTCAGAATCTTACCTCGTTTGACGGACTACCTTGCGGGAGTTTTTTCGGATTTTCTCCCATACGAAATGCAAATGGGACGTTGTTCTCCCTAAAAATCCTCCCGGAAGGCACTGCCCTTTTTCTTCAGCTACACGGAGCCAAGTCAGACTTCTACCTACAGTTTTTCATCACAACAGAAGCTGCTATCTTTCCATCCATCCATAAGTAGACTACTCATGGGATACCGTCCAGTACTGCAGGACATTCAGAATTAGATACAACACAACAATAACAACAAAATAACGATAATAAGTGATTTTGTTAATAATTTTACCAATGATTAATGAGTTCTAATCAAAAGAAAATCCTTATAAGTGTAAAAAAAAATCTTCTTTTACCTAATTATTTATTTTCAATAATTACTGACGATTTTCACATATATTACCCATTTAAAATTATTTTGAATACAATTTAAATTATAAAACCGCATGTTATTAAAAAAGAGCTATTGTTAAAATTGCATCTGTATTATTGAAACGAATAAATCATGTAATATATAATAAATATACAATTCAGGCTCTTAAAAATATGAAAAATAGCATTCAATTGTTGCTTCAAGAAATCCCATAATTTAAAGGATTCACGAGAATATGATGAATGAAGTACTCAAAACATTTTAGGCACAGCTAAAAGCGAAAAGCAGCAACAAGACTCACTTAAAAACATAAATCTTTCATATTCCAATTTGGCAAAATACCAAGTTTTTTATTTGTATTTTAGTAAAAAAATAAAACGAAAGTGTAAAAATACGACAAGAAAGTAATTTAAGGATGAGAAAATATTTTTCAAAGTCCCGCCATTTCAACACGATAAAATGTTCACAATCTGAAGGGTAACAAACTTATAAATAATATTTCATTAACCATTACATTTAACCTATATATGTTCACACATATGTTCATTCTTTTCATATTTACTTGAAATTAAAATAAGTTTAATTGAAAAATAAATTCTTTTGCAGAAGAACTATTTACTTCAAAAAAACTATTCAATAATGATAAAAAAAATATGCTTTTGTCAGTATTGATAATATTGTGTCCTTTTATAACTCTGCTGAAATGAAATATCTTTCAAATTGTTCATGACAACAAATTATATCAGATGAATTCACTATATTTGTGAAATATGTTAAGAACCTATGTTCTCTGAATGAAAGAAATCTTTTTATTTATAATTTATCATTAAAGTTGGATTCTCACCAAATACTGATATCTCACATCGCATAAAGTTAGCCAATCAGAAGCCCGATTAGACTTTTTATTACACATGTTCTGTGATAGGCGATCTTAGTATTTGGAGTGATTTCAGCTTAACACTCCATTGCCACATACGGGATCTATTTTTCTTTTGTGTAATTAGTCTTTTCGTGTTTTATATCAGGTTTTTGAATTGTTATTTATATAAAATTAATGATACTTAAAGAAAACTTTTAATCATTTCTCTTTTATTTTATAAGTTTATATCTTATGCATGGTATTTTCACTACACAGTAAACTCTTATGTCATAGAACACCAGCCAATCAAACAGATGAGAGGCAAAGAGATCAGGCTTTCTGTTGGCTGGCTTCTACTGCATAAGATATTAGTATTCAATGGAAATCATTTCTAAGATGTTTTTACTCAATTCTTTTTTTACCTTTACCTTTTATCCTCTTTTATTTTCCTCAATTTGTTATATTTATATATTTTCTACATTCTAATCACTGTCCTAACATGCTTTGCTGATTACTTACACTTGTAAATTTGGTGTACTTTTGTAGGACACGATGAAATTTGATACCTAATTAAAAAAGATTAAAGATTATTTTTTTATAATTTTTCTTTCTATATATTTAAGACGTATTTATCCAAAAATTCTAACATAGTTTATTTAATTTTCTAATTTTTTGTTAACTTTATACATTATTTGATTTTCTTTAAAAATTACGTTACTACATACATTAGTGAACGTATCCCACCGTCTGAGAACCATTGTTTTAAGAATTTATGTGACTTAATTATATTATGTTACATGATGCAAATAAATAACTGCCACAAAAAATCATTAAACATACTGAGAAAAAACATAGAAAGAAAAATAGAAAAAAATATATAATAATACCCTTGCATAAAATAATTTATTACTTACTTTCTTATACCTAAGCACTAATCTCTTAAACATGGATCAGTTGTGGCTGCCTACTTTAAACAGTTTCCAAGTACAAAAAATAGAAAACAAACGACCTCAGCTCTTTTGACAATGCTAAAAATGACCTAATTAAAC
>BPLQ01014846.1:0-33643 GCA_021605075.1 Caerostris darwini
AAAACCCTAAAAATACTTTTAAAGTATGGGTTAGGGAACCAAAAAAGAATGTATTAAAATTTTATTCTAACAGAAAACTTACGCAGTCAGTTAAAGTATAAATAATAGTTTTTTGAAGAGAAACACGTGTGTTTTTATTCTAATTTGGTAGACAGCAAACATCTAGATCCAGAGTCCAAGAACCCGTGTGGTCTCATGGAAGGAGAGAAAAGGACGGCGTCGTTGCGATAGAGCACCCGTAGGTAGAAGTCTGACTTGGCTTCCGTGATGCTGAAAAAGGAGGGCAGTGCCTTCAGGGAGTACTTTTTAAAGGGAACGACCCCACAGTTGCGTATCGTATGGGATAAAACCGGAAAACCCCAGCAAGTAGCAGTAGGGGGTAGCTTGTGTTGTAATGGAAGTAGGGTGAGGAACGGAAACGGACGTACCTGTTTCGAGTAACTATGGGGTAAAATATAAATTCCCCAAAAGCTTCAATATAATCGTGTAAGTTACATTTACATTATTGAAATTATATCTTGAATTTAGATAAAAAAGAAAAAATTTACGCTATTAAGTTAAATAATAAAAAGAAAGTTAAGTTACTCAGGTACAATTAGGGAGTCCGTAACACGATAGATAAAAAGAGACGGTCAGTGAAGTAATGAAAATAAAATTAATTAAATTAAGAATTTAAAATAAATACGTGAGAAATGAAAACATTAACTTCTTAAGAATTTTAGATATTTAGGGGCTCTATATATATATATTTTTTTTTACGATAGCCAATATTTATGTTAGTTTCGCACATCGTAGCAAGAAATGAAAATTTAGGAGCCAGATAGACACCTCAGATTTGCACTTTAGCTGTTTTGGTCATTTTGAGTCCCACGAATTCTTTCTAGACGTGGGAAGGACTCAAAAGTCGCATCGTAGATAGGTCTAGGTCTTTTCAATTCCTACTATTAGTTCACACTCTCCCTATATATATCCTGTTCAAATTTTCAATCGGTCATAAAACACTCTTTATTCATCCACTCAAGTTCAAATACATTTTTTTTAAACTTGTAGTGGATGACACTGGATGTTAATACAGTTTTTTTTCAAACAGTTTTACAGTTTTTTTTCATTAATTAAATTTAATTAATTAATTTTAGTTTTATATGGGGAGAAAAAAATGTCTCTTCTATAAGATATTTAGCAGGATATAAATTTAGAATAGAAGTGGTAGATCGATGGGAAAAAAAAGTTTTTTTTTCATTCAGAGTCAAAAAAGGAGGGAACAAAATGGAAAAATGAAAACACGTGAATAAATGAGTGAGAGAGATGGAAAGTGCGTGTGTGTGTGAGAGAGAGAATTTTTTCTAACTTTAAAAAATGAATGAAAATTATTTATGAAGGACTTTCTGCAATAGAGTGAAAAAAAGTAGGAATTGACTTTAAAAAGAATTTTTTTTTATATATTACTTGTTCTAGAACTACTAACACCAGGATCGTATACAGGAGTTGTGCGAATAGTTTCATTGATTCTGAGGGCATTTATCATGAAAGGTTTTTGGAATTTTGAAAATAATCCATTGTCGGATTAAGATCAAGATCTTTATTGTTTGTTTCAGCCTAACAAACCACGGAGCATTAACTATACTTAGGGTGAGAGTAGTCTGTGGTGATGACAGTTGGCAACCTTCATTGCACCACAGTAGTGCCATTGGGAATATACCCTTAACCTACTCATCTTAATTCATAGATACAATTTAAACAATTATGGTTGGCTGCATTAGGTTAGTAATAAAATATAACAAGATAAAGTTTCAAAATAAAATATGGTACTCTAAAATATTAAAAATTAAAAAATAAATAAGGGCCTGAGTCGGCTTCAGCGGCTGCAGCGCTCTGGCGCTCGGTACCACAGGTTTCGGGTTCGAATCTCGGTGGTGGTGTTGGCGGACGTTGTAGTGCTTTTGGAACTACCTAAAAGCTGTATCCGGTCTCATATGACTGTTGGGCGTAGAGCTGACAACTCTACCTCATAAAAGAAAAAACATCTTCGTCTCGAACTAACGTAGGTAGACGGCCTTGGCCCACCCCTGCGCTGTTGCGGTAAGTAGGTGAAATACAAAATAAAAATTAAAAAAATAAAAAGAATTTAAGTTTCTCGCTACAATTAGGGACTAGTTGTCGATGCACAAAAAATACAAAGGAATAATAATCAAAAAAAAGGGCCATGATGATGATATCAGAACCAAAAAAGTTCTTTTTTTTTTTTTTTACATTTATTATTATTATTATTATTTCTTTTTCTTTTTTTTTTTTTTTTTTTAATAATTTTTTTCTATCATTTTATTTTACTAACAAACATCGTAGCAGAATAGCGAAAGGAACTGAGTTCAGGGCCTGAATGGTCGAGTGGCTAGCACTTTGGCGCTCGGTACCACAGGTTTTGGTTCGAGTCCGGCGGTGCCATGGATGTTTGTAGTGGTTCGGAATCCACTTTAAGCCGTAGGTCCCAGTCTCATATGACTGTAAGAGCGTCACGGAGCAAAAAGTCCGACTTCTATCTACGGGTGCTCCATCACAACAGAGGCTGCCCCTTTCCACAGGTTTTCGGGTTCGAGTCCCGGCGGTGCCATGGATGTTTGTAGTGGTTCGAATCCATTTTAAGGCGTAGGTCCCAGTCTCCTACGACTGCAAGAGCGTCACGGAGCCAAAGTCAGACTTCTACCTACGGGTGCTCCATCACAACAGAAGCTACCCTTTCCCTCCTTCCATGAGTAGATCACTCATGGGATGTCCGTCCCGCACTGCAGGACATTGGGGATTAGTCAACTGGAGTTCAGATTCGAACCCTCAACCTCGTGGTCGGAGATTCGTTTCTTAAGCGGCGGTTTCAAAACGATCGAAAAGGAATTCTTGACGAGTGGGGACGGAGTACCAATGGGGGAAAATACCCCTAAACCTCCTCATCTTTATTCATAAATATGATTTGAATTTTAATTGGCTGCTTTAATGTTAGTAAATATTAATAAAAGATAAAAGTATCTAAAATTCAATTAATATGGTACTCAAAATTTTTTTTTTAAGTCAATTCCTACTTTTCTTTCACTCTATTGCAGAAAAGTCCTTTATAAATAATTTTATTCCTTTTTTAAGTTTATCTCGCGCCATCTATTGGTAAATAGATGCAACTTAAATCTAAAAGAAAAACTAAAATTAATTCATTAAATTTAATTACCGAATTAATATTTGAAAAAAACTGTATTCACATCAGTGTCATCCACGACAAGTTAAAAAAAAAAATGTATTTGAACTTGAGTGGATGAATAAAAGTATTTTACAAATGATTGAAAATTTGATTCAGATATATATAGGGAGAGTGTGAGCTAATAGAAGGAATCGAATAAATAAAAGTAAAATACAATATAAAAAAAAAAGGATTTAAGTTAAGTTTAAATTCGGTTCAATTAGGGCCCGTTGTCGATGCCACAAGACTACTGAAAAATGTAAACAAAACAGTGAAAGGGCTATGCTGATCGGTGGGATCTGAAAAGCAAAAATTAGAACTTTAAAAAAAAAAAAAAAAAAAAAAAAAAAAAAAGGCCTGTTTCAGAACCGATGTTATTTTTATTTTTATTTTTTTTTAATTTTATATTTTTAATTTTCATATTTTATAATTTTATTTCATTCCTTTTATTTTCCTTACAAAAAAAAAGGGGTAATACGTACGGTATGCAAAAATATTAAAAAAACCTAACTTAATTACTAGTCGGAAAGTGAAAAATTTAGGTTCACAACGTAGCAAAAAAAAAATTGCGAAAGGAGCTGAGTTCAGGTTCGAAATCCTCAACCTCAGTGGGGAAGAGAGAAAATAAACAACCCAGGAGAGAGGAACGGACAGTTAAATCAATTTGAAGTGCTACTTTCTGTCAGAACTAGTGGTTTGCGGATGCCGGGTTACTGAAGCACCGAGGGCTTTTTTTTTTATTGCCTTGTGGAGAAGTTTATTTGGAAACCGTTGAATGATTGGGGTTCATTTAGCTGCCGACTGGACTGCGCACGTGGGGGCGTCATAAATTAAGATTGTTTATTTCAATAGAAGTTCTAGAATTTTCGGCAGATCAAGGGATGGAATGTGTTTATTTTGAATGTGAGGAAGGCAGGTGTCGAGAATGACACTGGTAGAATGAAGCTGGTTTCTAGTTTTTCTCCGGCAGTTCGATAGGGGGGCATAAAAAATAAAAAGGTTCTGAAATCGGACTTTTTTTTTTGAGGACTTTTAATCACTTTGCTTTCCAGGATCACCATCTCATAGTGCGTTGATCAATTCCTTCTTAAAGTTTCACATTTATCACTTTTGGCATTTTCCCATGCCTATTGAGCTGTATAGTGCTTCTTATTGTATTTGGAAATTCTTCATTTACGCCTAATATTTTCAAACTTTGGTACATTCTTTTGGCTATTGAATGTGATAACGTTTCTTGTTGAACAATTCTTTCTTCATGAAGTTCTTGATCTATTCAACATTACTATATTCACATGGCTATTGAATTTGGCCATTCTTGTAGTATTCCAATCAATTGCTTCCTATATCTCTCGCATTTTTAACATTTGCATATTCCTGAGTTTATTCATCCGCTCTCGAATGTTCACACATGATAAGTTGAAATTTGCCGAGCAGATTTCAGTTTTATTTAAATCTTAATAGTCCACACATCTCAGTTTTTTATATTATTATTATTTTGTTGTTGCTGTTGTTGTAATTTTCCAAAGTGAAGAATTATCAGTTTTTAAAACTTTGTGTTCGTTTGACTAATTTTCCTTGATTAAATTTGGAGATTACTTTTCGGAGAATACACATATTTAGAGTAGGGGACAAAGTACGTTTGCCATAGCGGGATCTATGGGTAATAACAGTTTTAACAAAAGGTAGAAGATAGTAGAGTTTATTGTTAGTATTAGATGCAGTCTTATATGCAGAGTGCTTGGCATTAGCGATATTGGTAATGCCATATTTTTAACTAATTATATATTTATAAATATAATTCAGTTTTTTTTTCTCAATTTAAGCATGAAAAATTATAATTAATTTTATGGCAAGTTAATAAATCCAAAATGTGAATAAATGAAATGAACCACTTCCTGCATATGTTTTTCCAAAGAATTAAAAAGAAATTTTTTTTTAATAACATAAACTACTTGATTTAAAAGAACTACAATTCATTCCTATACAAGTAACGTTGTATTATTTTGAGAATTAACAGATCCTGTCCTTTTATTATGATGTCATATAGAATTTTTGTTGTTAAACAATTAAATATGGAAGAAGAAGATAAAGAATATGGAACAAAAAAGTGATGTTTAATTTTTTTTTAATTCGATTCTTCTTCTTATTTTTTGTATTGTAGGTAATAGGTTTAGATGCAGAGTGCTTGTTATTAGCGATGTTGGTAATGTCATTTTCGATACCAGTACCATTAAGTATAGAGCAGGGGGCACGAGGTATTTGTTACGAGTTGTGAGGTAAATATTTTCTGATGAGTAGTGACTTTTTACGAGATGTTAAAAGACGGGTGTAGGTGATGGTAAAGGGACGAATTATATGGTTATGATCGGAGTATAGTTCAGGCAGTGAAGAAATATTGTAGCAATAAAGAAAAGTGTTTAAAACAGTGATGTCAACGGTGTAGAAAGAATTAAAACCATATCTAGTGAGAGGGGCCTGAATGGCCACAGGTTTCGGGTTCGAATCCCGGCGGTGCTATGGATGTTTGTATTGGTTCAGAAACCACTTTAAAACGTAGGTCCTGGTCTAACATGATCGTAGAGCGTTGCGGGGGTATTGCTACTCCGCGCCTGTAGCTTATCTTCAAGCTACGCGCACCTTCCGGGTAGTGCTCAGTGAGTAACGTTGGGGCAGTGCTTGCCTTAAGGCATCTAAGACAACTGTCTAAGTGTTTACCAGCTGCATTACAGCAGAAATACACACACACACACACACACACATATATATATATATATATTTAATGAGAGTGGCAGCCGTACTAATTTCAATGCCAGTATTTAGAGAAAAAGCGCGAAGGGTGCTTCCAATATTTTGCGATTCCTTATTTTCATTCATTAATTTTACGACTGTCCCAGCTAATATGAGGAGCGTTCAAATATTCACAGAGGGCGGTACTGCGTTGATGAATGGTGAAAGAGGCGTTTTAAGATAGAAGATAAAGCCTATTGGCGAATCGAGTTGGAGTTTTTTTTATTTATTTTTACTTCCAATGGCAGATTATGAACAGTTACAGCAAAAAAGGAACAACGAAAAAAAACATACAACAACAACAAAATAATACAACAAAACAGGGCCTGAATCGCCGAGTGGCTAGCGCTCTGGCGCTCGGTGCTACAGGTTTCGGGTTCGAGTCCCGGCGGTGCCTTTTTTGTTTGTAGTGGTTCGGAATCCACTTTAAAAAGTAGGTCCCGGTCCTAATAGGATCGTAGAGCGTTGCGGGGGCATTGTTACTCCGTGGCTTATCTTCAAGTTACACGCGCCCCCTTGATAATGCAAAGTGAGTACGTCTGTGCAGCACTTGCCTTAAGGCATCCAAAGACCAAGCTGTGTGTGTTTGCCAGCTGCATTAGAAAGAAAAAATAATGCAACGAAACATGCTGAAACAGAGTTCATTCATCTAACACTAATGCCAAGTTGCAGACCTTTTAGCCTCCGAAAAGTGTTACCGGGTGCACCACGGGGAGGTAGATCTTCTGCGCACCCTCGAATTGGAGTAGGAGGAGTAATAAATTTTTAATTCCAGATATCAACAAAGTTAGTTTTATGCCTTGCCTGTTCGATTAAAAAAATTTTTTTTTAATTTTTTAATATTATTATTTTTTGCAATCTTAGATCGTAAATTGAATTACATTCCTCACATCGACTATCTTAGGGATAAATTTAATAGATGCATACGCGTACTGTATCCACTTATTTGCAGGAACTCTACTATGTCCTTGGAAAATAAAAAACTCATTTAGCTTGCTTAGTCCAATACTTGCATATGCGAGTCCTGTTTGGGGATCTACTGCTCCGTAGAAAGGACAAAGACTTGAAAATAAAATACTACGTATGATTATAAATTCGCCCTCGTTTTTCAGAAAGTTCCTCCCAAGTTTTAAACAATTTGTTTATAAAATTGCTCAACACTTTTATAAATCCATTCCAAATATTAATAATTCCGTTTTGAATGATCTAAGCAACTATGATTACGACATTTATGATTTCAAAAATCGCAAAAAACCTCGCGTTGTTCTGAATAGTATTCATTAACATTTCGATATCCTCCTTTCCGAATTTTCATGCAGTTTCTCCGCTGAATCACAATTTCCCCTTTTTTTTTTTTTTTTATTTCTAATGTTTATTTATTTATTTTGTATTACCTTTTATTCGTTACTTAAAAATTATAATAATAATATTAAAAAAATAATACAAAATTTATGCATATATAATTTAAACAAGTAATATAAAAAAAAAAAAAAAAAAAATTTTAAATCAATTCCTACTTTTTTTTTTCACTCTATTGCAGAAAAGTCCTTTACAAATAAAATTGAAATTTTCCTCTTACATTTGGCGCCATCTATTATTAGATACATGCAACTTAAATATAAATTTAATGAATGAATTAACATTTGAAAAAACTGTGTTAACACCAAGTGTCATCCACTACAAGTTTAAAAAAAGAAATGTATTTGAACTCGAGTGGATGAATGAAAAGTATTTTATTAAAGATTGAAAATGTGAAAAAGATGTGTTATATGGGGAGTGTGTAAACTAATAATAGGAATTGAAAAAAAAAAAAAAAAAAAAATTACAAGTTAATTTTTAAAATAAATATTCTTTTTCTATCTAATCCATGGGCAAGCTTAAAAAAAAACCTCTCATTCGTAAAGCAGGAGATAGAGGTTGCTAGGCAACCATAGTTCTCCGTCAATCTGGCAAATGGTCGTCGTTTGTTTTTTTTTTTTTTCTTTCTCTTTTCAGTCCTTCTTTTGAAGATAAGGTGCAAAGTCTGTTAAAAGTGATTTTGTTTCTCTCACCAAATTAAGTCCGCCTAGGTTTTTTATTTTTTTATTTATATTTTGTCTATTAAAGTAGATTCAGCGACTGTGTTCTTGATCTTTTCTGTGAAAAAAATTCGAAAGATCGCAGAAAACTTTTTTTCTTTATCGCTGCTAATAATTATGATTGGGTGTTTCATGTGTCAGTGTGTTTTTATTTTTAATGACTCATTGCTTTTAATTATAATATTTAAAATACATTGCATTGCATGTATTAGAAGGGAAGCGATAAAATGTGACTAATTAACTTATAATTTTCCGTTTGAAAGAATAAAAAAGATTCTGCATGTTTATTCTCATATTCCAGTATTGTTTAAGACGCTTAAAATAAAACTGAAATAGAATTGAGAAAGATATTAATTATTCTAAGTATAAACAATAATAATCCCATATATATTTTTGCAGTAAATTAGAAAAGCAAAAATCAGTGGATTTTACAAATAAATAAATCAGCCAAAACTCATAGATAAAGACTAAGGTAGTGACTACTTTTTTCCTGAAACAGTTATTTACAAGGTCAAAGTTACTTGAAACAGTTATTTACAAAGAGGTGGTGGTATCTGCGAATATAAGTTTATTAAAATATTTATTTGTTCAGTGTCAAAAGGGAGTGTAGTTTTAATATAACAGCAAAGTTATTTAAAAATTTAAAATTCCTTAAATCAACGTAGAAATAAAAGACAATTAATAAAAAACGGTACTTACGTATTAACGGCACCTTGGCGACAGTTGCGCCAATAAAGAGCACACGCGCCAACCGCAGCTACAGATTTGGCGGTTTTTAAGTGGCGCCAATCTACACTTCAAATTTTTGTTCCAAATAATAAAATATATAAAACACTTCATTTAAAATCAAAACGCTTTCAAAATTCAAAACACTTTCCTCAATTTCCACAACGCAATCTGGTCCACCTACCTTCTTTTTTGGTTTATTCTCCATATCCAAGACACATAATTCACGCATGTAATTATTCCAATCTATAACAGTTTTATCCGATAAATCAAGTTGCTTTTCACCAAATTTAATCGACCTCAACTCCTCGCACCAGCAGTATATCAATCTCAAAGCTGTACAAAATGGAATTCTGCTTCTCTCAAACCAGTTGTCTTTTCCAAGTCCCACACGATAAGCACACTGACTGAAATTGCATTTCCAAAACTTACGTTTACCAAAATAAAGTTTCATGTCATGGGAATTGGGACATTTTCGTTGTTTTGGTAAAATATTTCGCTCCTGAAAAAATAAAATAGCATCTTGTTCTGTTTCTGGCAAATCCCAAAGACGCATTTTCGTAGCACTACAAAATGGTGTCAAAACTCAGCAAATCTGCAGCTGTTAGATTGGTACCACTTAAAAACCTCCAAATCTGTAGCTGTTAGATTGGCGACACTTAAAAACCGCCAAATCTGTCGCCAATGTACCGTTAATACGTAAGTACCTAAAAAACATTAGAAAATATACTTTCTTTTGCCAGAACATCAAAGTAATAGTTTTTTTTTTTTTCATGATTGCTCATCTACGTATTTTTATTGCAATAAAGTTTATTGCCAAAAACATAATCCATTTTAAAATTGTGGTAAACAAATAAGATCTAGCTGTTGCTAAATAATGCTATTAAAATAGATTATCACTATCAAAATATGTTATAATGCATTATAATACTGTTAATTAACCCTATGCATTATAATACTGTTAATTAACCCTATGCATTATAATACTATTAATTACTATTAATTATTCTATTAATTGCATTAATAATACATACATTTTAGGTAAGCATGTTCATCAACATATAATTGTGTTTGTTTAGGCACGATTATAAAAAAAAATGGGAGAAAAAAAAAGAGGCAAACTCTTTTCTATCAAAAACAGCTTGGGTCATCAGTTTTTGCACTTGCTATAAAATCGAACCAAATGTTAAAAATCCTTATTAAATTTATGTAATATAGTGTATCGTTCTAATTAATGTATTCTTACATTATTTTTATACATTGTATAAAGAAATTAAATATATATATGTGACAAATTACGAAGAGTGGTTTTTTTTCTTCGCGTGTATTTTCTGTTGCAAAGAAACAAATGTTACCTTTGTGAATCTCCGTATTCTTGATTTAAGAATTTGTTCCTAATATATATATCTTAACTTTAATTTTTTGGAATACAGTTTTTAATCTTAAAGAGAAAAATTATTAATATTTTTAAATTGCAATAGAAGAGTTCTCTTGTGTCTTTTTGTTTCTTTTTCTGGTTGAAATTGGCTTTCATGTTGAACATGGTTCAGGTTGAACATGGCTTTTCAAGTGTTTTCATGTTGGCAATTGGCGTACCGATGGCGGAGTACCCATGGGGACAGACCCCTTAACCTCCTCGTCTTAGTTCATAGATACAATTTTAATAGGCTGCTTAATGTTAGTAATGTGAAAATTACAAGATAAAATTTCTAAAATTAAATAAATGGTACTAAAAAAAGAATAAATAAATAAACAATACGAAAAATAAATAAACGTAAAATACAAAATAAAATTAAAATTAAAAATAAAAGAATTTAAGTTTCAATTCGGTACAATTAGGCTTCACACATGTTATGCCACTCCTTTTTCACGTCTCTGATGAAGACCATTCCCACAGTTTGAAAACTGTTGGCATAGATGAAAATGAATCCACACAAAAATAATAATTATGAATTCAACAAAACGCGATATCTCTGGATGTGCGAAAAATACATCGTATTTCCCACACAGTCGTTTGCACCATTGCTTGTTATGGAGGCGCCTATCCCTGAGACATTAGACAAAACAGTTATCAGCTGAACTGTTATTAATTCAGCTGCGAATCGAGTTGACTTTTCCCTTTCTATAGGATGAATCCAGCTAAGAAAAACACGGTATAAACCATAGGGAAGTCGAGCATTTTTCAAGGAGTCGGTTTTTTATGAAATAATGAGGAAATTCATTTGCATCCTTCAATCAATGACGGATTTAGGTTCGATGGCGCCCTAGGCCAGGGGTCGGCAACCTTTTACAAAATTTCAAAGTTTTTATAGAGCCTCAAAATTTTTTCTTGCCAACAATAAAGTTACATACATACTCGCACAAATAAAGTTTTTTGATAAAAAAATAAACTAATTTATTTATTCATAAGAAAAAAGATATATTTATTCATATATAAGTAGTGTTTTTCTCAACAAATTAGATAATATATATATGGCATTATTAGATAATTACTTATTATTTAAGTAAAAAATTAAAACAATTAAACATTTACTTACAACACTAACTTGTACTTCAATAACATACATTTGGGCAAACAAATTTAATGGGAGCGATGGCTTTGCCATGGTTTTAGAAAGTTTGGATAAATTTGGCTCATAACTTGTTGTTTTAAGTTTCAAACACGACTCTAAATTTTCATTTGCTAGTGGCTTCTTACTTTACTTTTAATTATATTCATGCAAGAGAACACTTGCTCGCGCGAATATTTCGTCCCAAAGATAGTCAGCATTCCAAATGGCAACTTCTTCACCTCACTCTAGCAATCTGGAAGACTATTCCATGCGTCGAATAAAAGTGCCTCAACTCGCGGCATTTCTTTTAAAGCTGTCAACTTTTGTTGCGTTACGTACATGCATGTTTAAATAATTTTTAAATGTTTTTTTTTTTATAAAACAAATAATATTTGCGTATGGAACTAAAGAGCCGCAGCTTCACATCCAAAGAGCCGCATGACGACCGCGAGCCGTAGGTTGCCGACCCCTGCCCTAGGCCAAAGTTCATTTGACGCCCTAAATAAAATTTAAAATAATTAAAAATTATAATTATAATAAATAATTAAACATTTTTTATTTACTATTTTAGCAGCCCTGGTAAGCAATTTTTTCATATCGTAATTCAAAATTTCTTACTGCAAATGAACATGATGTTTGTTGTTTAATTTCATCAGAATTTCTTAAATTAAAATTGATCATGGTAATCTTTGAAAAACGTCTCACATTACGTAAAACTATAAAATTTTTTTTTTTTTTTTTTTTTTTTTTTTTTATGCGAGATTAAAAAAAAAAAAAAAAATAAGGAAATTTTTTAGTAACCGGACAAAGTTTTTTAGTACCTATTTGTTAGATATTTTAAATTTTACATTCTCTTTTAACGACTAGTGAAAAGTTAGGTTCTTATTTTCTTTTCTTTTTACCCCTTTTTTTTTTTTTGTCAGTAAAATAAAAAAGAATGAAAAAAAAAAAAATCAAATAAAAATTACAAAATATTAAAAAAGAAAAAGAAATTTGGTTCTGATAATCGCCTTTCTTTTGTCGATAACATATTTACTTTTCAGAAATCACCAATTCACCGCTTTCACTGTTTTGTTTACTTTTTTTCAATAGTCTTGTGGCATCGACAACGGGTCCCTAATTGAACCGAATTTAAACTCCACTTTAAACTCTTTTTTTTTTTATTTTTTTCTTTTATTTTGTATTTCACTTGTATTTATTTTAGTATTTTTAACTTTTTTGAGTACCATCTTTTAAATTTTGAAACTTTTATCTTGTAATTTTTTTTTATACTAACAATTAAGCAGCCAATTAAAATTTAAATCATATCTATGAATAAAGAGGAGGAGGTTAAGGGGTATTCCCCCGACTCCTACGTATTGGTCCCATTGGTACGCTAGTTGCCAGTTTACATTTTACTACTTAAAGGCTCGTATACACCCAGGCGACAAGATGCAAGCGAAAAAATTTGACCAATCACTAGCCTCACCGCGGTCTCCTGAAACCGGTTTGCAGTCCGCCGCTTGGAGTTGCCCAACTTTCAACTCGAAGCGGTTTTTCACTGGGCGTAAAGCTATTTCTGACGTTTCGCTGTGAAGGGGTCGAAAAATTTTGTCGCTTGCCTCTTGAATCTTCACGTCTCTCGCCTCGGTGGGAACGAGCCTTTACACGATTAATTATTTTAAAAATAATTTACCCTTTAAATATTGACCTCTTGAGGTTGTCGAAGCAAGAAAAGAAGCATTCAAATTCGGTCTTACAGTTGATAAAAAAAAAAAAATCGATTTCAAATTTTTGCCGCCTCTAAAAATTTGCCGCCCTAGGCCCGGGCCTGGCGGACCTAAGCCTAAATACGCCACTGCCTTCAATAAACACAACCAAGATGGAAGACAGTGACCGCTTTAGCAGCAAACCAAGTAAGACTTTTCTCAGTACTGAGACTTATATAAACAACTATCTTAGATAAACCATTAAAGGAGATCTCAAAGAATCTATTATTTTATTTTTTTAAAAAAAAAAAAAAAAATGAGATTTAATGTATTATAAACAGAGCATCTACGCGCATAAAAAACGTACGATTTCCTTTTGCTTGTTTTCTGCTATTCTATAATACTTTGATACCTGTCCATTTCATTAATTACTGGGTTTTTTTTTTATAGGATGTATTTTTTACCCGCATATTAAGAGTACAAGAATGTTTTTTAAGTGTCTGCAAACACTACACCTTTTAAGTTGTTGAAACACACTTTGTTATGAAAAACAGTTTATATATTTATTTATATTTAACAACGGTGGACCACATATTTCACTTACTGCTGTGCCCAAAAAGTAAGACCAATTATTTTTTTTTTTTCAAAAACTCTTTATTTATTCTTTCAAATTTATTTCATCCCCTTCAAAGTAATCTCCTCCGGACACAATGCACTTATGGCAACTTTTTTTTTCCAATCCTCAAAGCATGCTAAAAAGTCATTGGTAAGGATGGCCTTCAAAGCGCGCAGAGATTCACGTTGAATCTCTTCAATCGACTCAAAACCGTGTCCCTCGAGTGGTTTTTTCAGTTTAGGGAATAGACAGAAGTCGCACGGTGTGAATACGGTGGTTGTGGAACGATATGGTTTTCATTTTGGGCGAATAGTCACAAAGAATCAATGCATTGTGAGCTGGCGCATTCTTTTTTTTTTTTTTTTGGTACCAATCGAGATTCGACGCGTTTGAAGCCAAAATGGAATTGACCGATCCTTTTGAAATTCCAACATCATCAGCAAGGTCACTAATTGTAAATCGACGGTTTCCAAGCACCAAATCTTTAATTTTTTGGACGTACGTTTCGTCGGTTGAGATGGAGGGTCGACTAGAGGGTTCTTCGTTTTCAATGCGTTCTCCGCCTTCTTTGAACTGTTTATACCACTTGTAAACATTTCTTTCCGATATAGGAATGCTCACCGAATGCCTTCTGCAACATTCTATGCGTTTCCGAAAACAAAATTGAATGCAAGTTCTCTGCTCAATGAATTCAGACATTTCAAAAACTGCCGGAATCACTTTTAGCGTTTCACAAAGCGACGTCATATTTCACACAGATGTCAAGGACAGTGCCAGCAACCTAAAAAAGAAAATAAAATTGAAATTCTATAAGCCCCGGGAACTTTAAATTGAAAAATTGTCTTACTTTTTGGACACAGTGGTAGATTTAATTTTTACAATTTGTGAGTATTTGTTTATTCTTTTTTAACTAAGTTTTTTTTTTTTAATCATTTTGTCATTATCGATTAAATTTATTTGTAGAATTTAGTATTTATTTCATTTTGAAGTTACTTGTTTTTTTAAAAAAAGCTCCACTCAGGTAACTATAATTTGATTTATAAATTATCAATTAAAAAAAACTATAAGAGACTACATTGCTTAAGTAGATTATATTAATAAAGGTTTGCCAATTAAAACTATGGAGTTAATGTTTTATAAATTAAGAAAAATATATTATAGCTTAATTGGTTTTCTAATATTTTAGCATAATGATGTAATTTTTTTTATTTTTTTTTTTTTTTTTTTAAGATTATATGTATAAAACAGAATATTAACATATTTGATGGTTGAAAAATGTTGTTCTTTAAAAATTGTCTGCCCTTATTTGTCTTACTCTAATCGTGCTATTACTCCAGGAAAAAAGAAAAGCAGAACAACGATGAAGCTCCACCAACAATCACATAAGGGCAATTTAACAAGTCGTCTAAACAAATATTTCACACGTTTTAAAGTTAGTTACTTTTTCTATCAATTGCAGACTTTGCTCAAAATGGTACTAGCCTCGCAAAGGGTCCCGATCTACTATTCATCTGTGGATTTTACTAATCTCGCTCAAGGGTCTCATTGCATCAGCCAATAAGATACGAATCATCAACTAACTGTTTTCAAAAATTGCTTATAATGATGTCAAATACATATGGCATTAAAATAAACATTCTCACACCAACGTAGCCCTGGCGCCAGTGAAATCACGCAGATGGTCAAAGGTTTGGCGCCAATTTCTGAACTCATTGTAAACACATTACATTCTCTGGTTGTTGTAATTATTGGTAAAAGTTGCATACTGTTTAATTGTAGATCCATTTCATCTGCTGGACTATTCATGATTGCGGAATAATTTTAAACTATTTTATAATTTAGTTCTTAATAAATTTTATAGTTTAATTAATAATGCTCACATATCAAAAATCAAAACCGCATTTAGAAAAAAATAATCATCTGATTTCTTTCAAAGCAAGTTCATTTATACCAGCAAAATCTCTCTTCCACAGGGCCGAGTAGCTAGCGCTTTGGCGCTCGGTACCACAGGTTTCGGGTTTGAGTCCCGGCGGTGCCATGGATGTTTTTAGTAGTTCGGAATCCACTTTAAACCGTAGATCCCGGTCTAACATGATCGTAGAGCGTTGCGGAGGTATTGTTACTTCGCGTACGTAGCTTATCTTCAAGCTACACGCACCTCATGGGTAGTGCTAAGTGAGTACCGTCGGTGCAGCGCTTGCCTTAAGGAATGAAAAATAACTGTCTAAGTGTTTGCCAGCTGCATTAGAACAAAAAAAAAATTATCTTCCACAAAAATCGTTGTTATAATAATGTGGTGTTGTCATATTCTTTTAAACATAAATTAAAACAATAACCGATCCTAGAAACAACTAGCTACACCGTTTACTTAACACACACGATAACCATTATAAAATTCCGCAATAACCTATACCACATTTTAAACCAACAAGTTCGCATGCCTTCAGAGACTTATATAAGTATCGCATGCCTTCAGAGGAAACATAATTTCATAATTTTAAATATAAACAAAAAATGTATTTATTAATATTTACAAATGTTAAGCTTGAATTAAAATCATTCAATTAACATTATCAAGTAAAGGTATAATTCGAATAATGCGTTAATAAAAAAAATATATTCTATACACAATTTCACCAATACAAAACTATGTTTACTAATTAAAATAATATGGGGATCGTCTCTACCAATCAGTACTTGCAACAGCCTGGGAAGAGGGGCATTATTTTTTTTTTCTTCAAAATTTTAGTTCAGTAATAAGAAGCATTAAGTCACTTACATCAGTTGATGCTTTTCAGTCGGGTAACATGGAAGTCTTGTCCACATCATGTCGCATGGATTGTGCAACTTTCTTTTTCAAATGACGCTGCTACCAGGGGATCTCCAGCTAACTGGTTGAAATCGAGAGTCGGGCGCCTAAACATCATTACGAAAGAAGTAGTCTATCCCCACTGTTCAAAGTTTCGTGGCTGCACGGGGCCAACCGCTCATAGGGCTCTTGAGACGGGCATGAAGTCTCTTGTCTTAGACCAGGGATGGGCAAACTTTTTCGGTCGCGGGACAAAAATCGAAAAAAAAAAGTTTGGTGGGCCAAATTAAATTTTTCTACAATTTTAAAAACAATATACAAGTATTACAATTTAAATATGTTAATGAGATGAATGAAATTGCGATTTCTTTTTTAAAAGTTCCTTATACTGAGGTTCGAAGTGAGATGTACTGATTCTAAGGAACGAGGCTAAACACTCGTCTGTCAGTCAACTTCTGAAATACTTTGTTCTAAGGTTCATAGTGGAAAACAATTGTTCACATATATAAGATGAAGCAAACATGGCACTGATTTTCTGGGCGTGAGATATTAAATTTGGGAAACTTACTTTCGATAATGATTTGTAAAACTCTAACTTTGGCATCGAAAATTAGAAACAATCGCTTGAGATGATTTTTAGATTGCAACTTAATTAATTTAACCCGCAAATCTGAGCTCACTGCTTCAAAATTAACGTTGAAAGGCATGGTAAAAATATCCAATTCTGTTTCAATGACGCTGCAATCTTGAAATCTGCATCCGAACTCAAAATGCAGTTTTTTCAATTCTATCTTTATAATTCTTAAGCTTCTTTTCATTTACTGAGGATATTGAATTTAACCTCGGGAAATGAGATAAAAATAATAATATTAAAAATATCAATTTTTTTAATAAAAAAAATCATAATTAATCGAAGTAGGAAAGGAGAGGGATGTATAATATATGAACATATATTTCGTTTAATTTGCCTCGGACCGGCAAATTAAAATTCTATCCGCGGTCCGGATAGAACCTTCCGGCGGGCCGTAGTTTGCCCATCCCTGTCTTAGACTCTGTCAGTCAGAGACCACGTCAGGCTTTCTACATCTGGGCCCTCCAGCACTTCATTACGGGGGATGGGGCAGCTCTCCCTCCCTTTATCGTCCGCTGTTTTCAGGGCGTCCTACATCTTGCTGTCGCTCTGGGCCTACATCTGTCCTTCCCTCTCTCCTCTACCATGATTGATTGATTGATGCATTCTTTTGGAGCTATTTAGCCAATGGGGGCTCCGTCTCCGATAGGACAGGGTAAATATGGTTGAAACAATGAAAATTGCCCCGAATACATTTATAAATATAATAATAAAAATTTAATTGACAATCATAAACAAATAAAAATTAAAATAGAAATTAAACTAAAATTTTGCGCGGACGTCTTAAATCATTATTGGGAGAGTAAGAGTCAATTTCCTGGATTGCAGTATTTTCACGATTAACAAGCGTATCAAAAAATTTTACAGAGATGTATTTAAGAAAATCTTTTAAGGAAGGAATGTTAATAGCTTTATAGATATCAGAATTGCGCATGAACCATTTAGCAGAGGTCATTTGACAGATAGTGATATTTTATAAAGTTTCAAGCGTTTTTAAATTAGCTTTAACTGCGTAGAAGCAGACCGGGCCAGCGTATGTGGAAATGGGCGAAGCATACCCGTATAAAGAAGAATTTTGCTATCTCTGGTCATGGTACAATTTCTATTTATATGTGGGTAGAGTTTTCTGAAGGCAATACGAAATTTAGTGTTGGTGTGCAGAAAATGTTGTTTCCAAGTTAAATGCTGTTCCAGTATAACTCCTAAATATTTAGTCTGACTATTCCAAGGGATAATAGTATTATTGATCTTAATCACAGGTTTTTTTACGTTTATTTCCAATAGAGAATAAAACAGCTTCCGTCTTATCTACGTTTAAAGAAATTTTCCATTTAATGAAAAAGTTATTGAGAATTTTAAGATGATTTGTGAGGGTGATAGCTAAGAATTTAGTGTTTTTATTTTTGCAAAGGATTGCAGTATCATCAGCGTAAATAGCAGTTAAGAGTTTAGGATTAGTTGGGATATCAGCAATAAAAATAGAGAAAAGAAGAGGTGAAAGTTTACTACCTTGTGGAGTACCACCATAATATTTTTAAAAGAAGAGATAGTTTTGTTTACTTTAAAAGAAAAAGTTATTTGAGAAAGATATGTGCGGATAAGTTTAATCAAGTGAGGAGGAAAGTTGTGTATAATAAGTTTATATAACAATCCGTCAATCCAGACTCTATCGAATGCTTTCTGAATATCAAGAAACACCCCACCAGGGCAATATTTGTTTTGAAAACCCTCAGTAATAAATTCGATAGTTCTCAGTAGTTGATGTGTGGTAGAAAGGTTTTTTTCTGAAGCCAAATTTTTCAGGATTTAAAAAAAAAAAAAAAGTATAGAGATTAAATTAATTCGATAGTTTAAACTAGGGGTCTCCAAACTACGGCCCGCGGGCCAAATCCGGCCCTCCAGTATCATCCATCCGGCCGCGACAGCGAATAGCTTATTGTTGCTTATACTAAGTTGGATAAAAAAAACACAGAATGATAATAACTCGGTTTTATTGACTTGCTAGGTGAAGCTTAATGACAAGCATAATACGCAAAAAATTTAACTTAAGCATGACAACTAACAAATAAGTGAAATGAATCCCATTAACATTATAAACTGGTAAACATCCCGCGGTTACCCTCGGTAGTTATGTTGGGGTAAAGAGTATCGCATATGTATGTATATCGATGTTTGGAATGTATATATCCTGAATCAAACACATGATTTTTATCCTAAAAATCCCTCAGGAACATAAAAGCTAAATGAACGCGAATGAAACCGTGGGGTATCCACTTGCAAAAAAAATACTAATGAGATTTATGTAATTGGGATTTTTCACTGACAGTAGTTTGTAGTTAGCAAGCGTATGGTCGCTCAGAGCGCGTACTCGGCGACTAGTCTAGAAATTATAGATAATGGCAGAAAAATGAAAACGGTTTTGGCCCTAGGTACTTACTGGAGTAAACAGTATGGCCCTAAGGCTGGAAAGTTTGGAGACCCTTGGTTTAAACAAAAGTATTGAGATTTTTAAAAATGATTGCTTCAACAATTTTACTGATGGATGAAAGCAAGGAAATAATTCCATAGTTATTTGGATTAGTGGGATCTTTTCCAGGTTTGAGAATTGGAATTACAGCAGCAGATTTCCAAGCAGTGGGAAAATAATTTAGTTCAAGTATCTTATTAATTAGGTAGGTTAGATTGGTAATGGAGATTGGAGGAAAAGGCTTAATCAATTTATTAGTTATATTATCTAATCCTGGAGCTTTCTTAATGTTAAGTTTATTAATTAAAGAAAAAATATCCGAGGGGTTAGTAGAAGAAGGTATATTATCTTGATTTATGTAATTGAAATTATTAAGAGTGTCTTTAACAATATTATCCATTTCATTATTATTAGAATTAAGCTGGAAATGAGTCTCCATGGTATTTGCAATAAGTTCAGCCTTATCTTTGTCAGAAGGAGCAGTAGAAAATGGTCCATTTAAATGTGCAACTTTAGGTCTATTATTTTTAAGAATTTTTGCAAATCCCCAAAGTGAACCATCTTTCGGTTGTAGTTCCAGTAATATTTCTTCCAAAACTTTATTAGAATAATTTTGAAAAGCTTTTCTAATATTTTTATTTAGTCTATTTAGAATAGTTTTATCAGCAGGGTTAAGGGAAGCTTGCCATTTCTTTTTAGTTTTGTTTCTAATTTTGATTAGACTTTTGATGTTAGTATGAATCCATTGTTTGTTAGTTTCAGGAAAAAATTTTGTAGCATTATTGAAAGCGTTATTAATGTAATTTGTGAAATAATAAGTTTCGTTATCTAAATCTCGAGTGTTAGAAATTTGGGCGAAAGGTAATTTAATCGAATTTTCGAGATAACATTTGTAATTTAACCAATCAGTCTTTTTCGTAAGATAATTAGAAGGAATATCATAATTAAATTTGAAGGCGATTTTAATAGGGTTGTGATTGGAGTCAGACAGAGAGAAAATTTCAAATGGGTAGAAGTAGTTTTTGATAAGAGCAAGGTCAATAGTAGAAGCCGAGTTGAATCCGAAGCGAGTATGAGTGGGAGGAGCAATTAATTCAGTAAAAGTATTATTACAGAAGTTAATAAGATTATTACCCCTAGTATTAATATTATTGCAGTTCCACAAAGTATGTTTAGCATTGAAATCTCCGCATAGAATAACATTCGATCCAAGTTGAATTAAAATTTCTAAGTCAAGAGTAAATAAAGCATTATCTGAAGATGGGGGAATATATACTCATGTTTGTGAAAATTGCAACACCATGAAGGACTTACGCGAGTGAGCTGAAATTTTCAGGAAATGCAAATTAGCGCATGATATGCAAATGATTAGAATTTAAAATCCGTACCGCTTGCGTATGCTGAGCAGCGCCCTCTGAACGGCGGATGGATCCGAATAAATAGACGGCTGTAGCGAGGCGTGTATGGTTATCGGTGGTTATCTGCTAGTGGTAAACGTTAGCTCAATCGTTACTTATGCCTTTTCGACGAAAGAGAGCGAGATTTGAACAACTTACAGAGTTTGAACGGGGGAGAATCATCGGCCTTCGTGAAGCTGAATTGTCTTAACGTTCAGTAGCCGCTCGTGTGCAGCTTAACAGCAGCACAGTGATGCGTCTTTGGAAGCAGTGGACGGACGAGTGTCGGACAACTCGGAAATCTGGGAGTGGACCCCAAAATGTGACGTCAGCTCGCGATGATAGACACCTGGTCCGCATGGCACTGATGCACAGTACAACTGGCTCTAGACAATTGGCAGCACAGTGTTCAATAGCTACAGGTGTTTCATTGTGTGCTTCATCAATTCGTAGACGTCTGCTGCAGCGTGGACTGCGCGCAAGGACTCCTTTATACAGGATCCCTCTCACGCTAAGCCATCGCCACCTGCGGCTACAATGGGCCGCTCAGCATAGAGACTGACGTGCTGATTGGCGGCATGCCGTGTTTTCTGACGAATCCCGCTTTAGTTTGTGGTACCATGATGGCCGCATCCGTGTCAGACGCTATGCCGTTGAACGCCACCTTTCGGAGTGCATTATCGAACGCCACAGTGGACGAACACCCGGAGTTATGGTCTGGGGTGCCATAGCATATCATGGACGATCTCAATTGCTAAGAATTATGGACAATCGGAACAGCAACCGGTACATCAGTGAAGTTATACAACCCCAAGCTGTTCCCTTCCTTGTAAGCTTGCCAGGCGCTGTATTTCAACAGGACAATGCCCGCCCTCATAACGCTAGGTCTGTTCAATCCTTCTTTGCAACGCGGCAGGTACAGCTTCTTCCTTGGCCTGCGTATTCCCCGGATATGTCACCGATTGAACATGTGTGGGATTTCGTTTTTCGGCGTCTCGCTCGTGATCCTCGTTCTGTTGCTTCTGCAGACGAACTTTGGGTGCGCATACAAACAATATGGAATGCTCTTCCCCAGACAGACATTCAAAATTTGTTTGACTCCATGCCACGTCGTGTAGCAGCACTTATTGCGGTGCGTGGTGGCTACACAAAATACTGATTCCGATCTCTTGTTATTGTTTATTTGCTTTGAACATTTAATCATTTATTTGTACCACTACCACTCAACTTTGTATTAAATTTCATTCAGTTATGACGATTCCTTCAAGGTGTTGCAATTTTCATAAACATGAGTTTAGATATAAGCAATAATGAGTGGATCTTGATTGTTAAGATTTAGAGAAATAATTGTGGCTTCTATAAAGTTTAAATTATGTTTGAAAATTTGATGATGTGGGAGAGAACGTTTGATAAATATTGCAGTACCTCCTGAAGCTACCCCGTTACTTGGCAGATCTCTATCATTTCTAATGCAGTCACAATTAGCAACATTAAATTTTTTGTTAGGTGTTAGGAAAGTTTCTTGGATAAGCATAATATCCGGACTGTGGCTAGTAAGAAAATTAGTGTGAACTCAATTCGTTTATTGCAAATACTATTTGCATTCCAGGAGATTATAACAAGTTCATTTTTTATAGTACCCCTTATTGAGGATTTGATGTAGGGGCTGTTCTCCTCTACTTTGTCCATCACCTCAATTTTATAGTTCATTTTCAGAGGGGGAACGATTGCCGACACCATATTAGAGTTTATATCCGTTGGGCAGACTCACCCCCGTCCATAAATCCAAATCCCCGTCTGAATGAACTGAATTCTTGACCATCTGGCCCGAAGTGTTTTATGACCCCTGCCAATTAAAATATTTTCCACAGATATCCCCTTCACCCGCAGCTGTGGTAACAGCCCGTTCTCCACCAATTCTGAATCGGTTTCAAACGATTTTTATAAAACTACCACGTGACGCTGAGTGGCCCGAACTAAAGCATAAAAATTCCAACAACTTCAAATGCGGCACTCTAATATTATAAAAAAGTTATATAATTAAAAAACTGTTTTTATAGGTACGCCTAACTCTTTTTTTACTTTTGATCATTTTTGTAGCAAATCATCATCTATGGCACAACAGCCCCTTTGGTGGGTTCCCAGTGGCAGATTTCTAGATGGGAAATATTGCCATTTTACGGGATAGGGTTGTCAGTCCTACGCCCAACAGACATATTCGAAGTGGCTAGCACTCGGTATCACCATATTTTCGTGCATTTCGAGTCGAATGGCCGAGTGGCTAGCGGTCACAGCCATGGATGTTTTTAGTGATTCGAAATCCACTTTAAGCCGTAGGTCACGATCTCATATGACAGTAGAGCGTCACTCAGCCTGATCAGATTTCTTCTCACCCACATCATTTCTAAACAGTAAAGGGGCAACTCAGCTCTAGGCACAGTGATGCGGTGTGGTGGTAGTAGTAGACAACATGTGTGATCACAAATACCAATACAGTGAAGGTGCTCGTTGTTATATGTTTACAGCGTGAATTGAGCCACACAGGTTTCGGGTTCGAGTCCCGGCGGGGCCATGGATGTTTGTAGTGGTTCGGAATCAACGTTAAACTGTAGGTCCCGGTCTGTTTAGCCTAAAGTGTGCACAAGATGACCGTAGAGCGACAAACCAAACCCACCATTGATATATATTGAACTTAAATTATTAATTTGCTTCATTTTTTTATTAAATATTGACAGAATAACAGATTGTTTCATTTTTTGACGAACTTAAAACGTATTGATCTGGAATTGAAATAAATGTAGAGTTGGACAAAAGTGTGGCATTACTATATTTAAATGTCTAAAGAAAGATTAAATATTAAAAAAAAAATGACCTTTGGAAAAGTATTTTAGTTAACGAATATGACATCATTAGGTTAAAGTGACTATTGTTCCTTCGCACTCTTCTTTTAATCAGCATTTGCTCCAAAAGCTTTTTTAATTATAATTTTTTTAAATCTTTAAAATATGCGAAACATCCATATTAAATATTCTACATTAAATATCCTACAAAATTACGATTATGATATTTCTTCCCGCAAACATAGCAAAAGACCTCGCACTGTTCTAAATATTTTAAATTAATTCCTTACAACTGCCTAGATCAAGCGTCTCCAAACTACGGCCCGCGGGCCAAATCCGGCCCGCGACAGCGAATAGCTTATTGTTACTGTAATAGGTTGGATAAAAAAACACAGAATGATAATAACTCGGTTTTATTGACTTGCTAGGTAAAGCTTCATGACAAGCGTAATACGCAGAAAATTTAACTTAAGCATAACAACTAGCTGGAAATTATAGATAATGGCAGAAAATGAAAACTGTTTTGGCCCTTGGTACTTATTGGAGTAAACAATATGGCCCTAAAGCTGGAAAGTTTGGAGACCCCTGGCCTAGATGAAAAAAGTTCGTTTTTCTCCTAAGCTATTTTTGTCCTAATTTGACCTTTGCTCATTCTGTTTTATTACATGCAACTGATTTCATCGACATCTACATTTTTGATATTTTTCATTTTATAATTTTATTAAATAAATAATTCTCTTTTAAAAAAAGGGCATTTAATTATCTATTTTGCTTATTAACTCAAAGGGCATGAGACCACCGCTATGTTTCGACATTTTACAATGAAGGAGCTAGTGGCCCCTACGCGGCCAAGGATCTCCGTAATAATCTACAATAAGAGAAAGAATAAATATTAAAAAAAAAAAAAAAAAATGACTTTTGGAAAAAGTATTTCAATTAACGAATATGACATCATTAGGTTAAAGTGACTATCCATTTTCCTTCGCAGTCTTTAATCATCATTTGCTCCAAAATCTTCCTTAATCCTTTTATTAAATCTTCAAAATCTTTTTCATCATCCGTAATTTGTAAAAAGGGGCATAAGCAAGAACATATCGACGACAATTCTCGATTTGTTATACAAAATAGCAGCTGCTTGAGCAACCGAGATGATTCACACCGTTCCAAAACACTTCAGTCGCTATTAATTGGATGTTAATCATAAACACTGTTTGCTTCTGTAAAAAAAAATAAGAAAAAAAAAAAATACCTAATCCCGAACCCTTTGAAACAAAACATAGACAAAACATTCCAAATCCTGTGACGCCACTCCTTAGCAGATCGTTTTGCAACCGAGTATTGGACAAAAAAGTTTGTTTAAATTATAGGAACCAATGGGAGATGATCCTTTTTTCAGTTTCGAATTCATCTGAAACTAAACCCGCCATTATCAATTTTGACTTTGTCTTGATAGCGTTCTTATTCCTCACTTTGAGATTTTTGCAATTTTCTTATCTTTAATATAAATTTGTAATCTATTAAACTTGTAATCTTTTTATCTCTATATATATATTTAATTATAATCTTCTTATTATCGTCTATTTCATATTATATCTATTTTTTTTATTAATTATTAGTGTCTTTTGAATTTTCGTGTTTCAATTTTGTATTGTATTTATTGCTGCTTCATATTACATATTATATTCTTGAATTTGATTTCCTGAGGTAAGTTCATTTTGAATATTAAAATTTTGCATTTTAAGTAGTTTTTTTAATAATATTTCTAATGAGTTAAAAGAATTATGTGTTCATTATACTGACTCGCAAAGTCATATGCGGTTTTTCATTTGTTTGATCTGTCATATAATATTAAAATAGTTTTTTTTTTATTGTTATTTCGGAACTTTACCCATTGAATATTTTTAAATTAACTTAAGTAACTAATATTTTTGGCCGGATTTTGTTATTTTTTATTATTTTTATCTATTTTGTCATTTTCTGCAATAATAATTTGACTACGAGAGCGAAAAATTATCACTTCAGTATTATAACCGCATATGACTCCAAAGTCATATGCGATTTTTTCATTAATTTAAATTCGTTTGTCATATAATATTAAAATAGATTTTTTTATTTTCTATTTTATTGTTATTTCGGAACTTTACCCATTGAATATTTTTAAATCAACTGAGTAACTACTAATAGTTTTGGCCTGACTTTATGTTATGTTTTAGTATTTTTTATCTGTAGATATTTTGTAATTTTCTCCAATAATAATTTGAATACGAGAACAGTAAATTATCTCTTCAGAGAAAAAAAAAACACCGTCATTTAGGTTTGCCGATTTGATAAGTTTTAAATCTATATTTATATACTTTTATGATTTTTTTTTCCTTATGAGATCACACCAAATGCAAATGTAGATAGAAAAAAAAAAAAAATAAACTGAATTATTTTTTACTTAATTATGCTTTTATAGGTATGTATGTATACTTTAAATAATCCTTAATTGTCCTCATAGTTAAACTAAATGCAATTTAAATTTGATAGCTTAACTACTGTCACTCTTAATAATGTAAAAAAAACCATCATGTGCCTCTCATTACCTATTCCAAATTAATATTATTAATAGGATTAATATTATTAATAGAATTAATATTATTAATAGGACATTTCCTATTAATATTATTAATTTGGAAATACTCTATTTCCAAACTAAATATTGGTTAATAGTGTGGTTTGTCGGGACCTATCGTTTAAAGTAGATTCGGAATCACTCACAAACATCCATGCAACCTCCGGGATTCGAACCTGAAGGCAAAGGAAAGACCGTTAGTCAATTGACTGGTTATGAGAGATTAAAGATGATCAAGCTTTGCACAAATCTTTTTCCGTAATAAATTTTTTTTAATCCGTGATAGAATCCGAAAGTACACATTAAAAAAAAAAAATTTTTGCCATCTAATTTTAATTTTTGATGCATCACGTCGTGAATCTTCGTATTTCAAAACGAAATTCATGTCAGAATATCTTACAGAATTCCCGCGAACAACTTTCCACAAATTATACTCCGATTTTAAACTATACTTAACCCAAAAATTTTAGTCCAGTGATGTACTATTTTTTTGTACTAAAACACTTTTATTATTTTTTTATTTAAATTAAAAAAAAAAAAAAAAGAATTATTTTTTATTTAATTATGCTTTTCTAGGTATGTATGTATACTTTAAATAACCCTTAATTATCCTCATAGTTAAACTAAATGCAATTTAAATTTGATAGCTTAATTACCGTCACTCTTAATAATGTAAAAAAAACAAAAAACATGTGCATCTCATTAACCTCATGTATGCATATCCTCGGCAAACAGTTGAGTTTATAAATTATTTACATGGGGCAAGCCGAGTGGCTAGCGCCCTGGCGCTCGGTACTACATGTTTCAGGTTCGAGTCTCTGCGGTGCCATGGATGTTTGTAATAGTTCGGAATCCACTTTAAGACTGTCTAATAGGATCGTAGAATGTATTCATTGATCTGCTTTTGAACTATTTTCCGTAACTTTGTGATTGCTCCATATTTTGCAATCAATTAAAGAATTTTCATAATGTTTTAAATTAAAAAAAAGAAACAAGTTTAATAAATTAATTCAACAGTTTGATTAAATGTTTCAAATGAAGTTAAACTTTTCCTAATTACAAATTGCTAATTAATTTGCAAGTTTTCGAACGAGGCTTGTTTTTACATCATTTAATTAATTACTGATCTATTCAAATGTTGTAAATAGATTAAATAAATAAGATTAAATAAAAAGATAAGAATAGATTAAATAAATCTTATTAAATATTAAATTTGCCCGATTTACAATAATTTTCTATAGTAAATTAAAAATCATTTTTAGACACAGCTTTTCATGTTAATAGAAATGCTGTGTCTAAAAATGATTTTTAATTTACTATAGAAAATTATTGTAAATCGGACAAATTTAATATTTAATAAGATTTATTTAGGCTTTTATTTTAGTGAGATTTATTCATTTATTTTTATTTCAGCGAAATTTATTTAGGCTTTTAATTTTATGTTAGTGAAATTTTTTTAGATTTGTAAAACTTTTTTTCTATCTAATCTATTACTGAATGTTGCTTTTCTGTTAAACTATTGTTATCGTATATATTGTATATATAGTATCTTTTCTTTGAAAAAAAATTTCATGTAGTTTGTTTTGTTTCTTATACAGAAGTCGTTTCCGTTCATGTTGTTATTTATTATTTTTTTTATTGAAATCTTATGAAATTGTATATGCGAAGTTTGACAATCATTAATTTTAAATGATTTAAGGAATTTGAATGATAAATTTTTTTTTTTTATTGTACTATGAAAATCGACAATGGTTCTCACGTACGACAGTGACTTTCACAGTAGTCAGTCAGTTTATCTTGCAAGTAGAAAAACTGCAAAATATTAAACAGTAATTAAAAATAGCCAAAGCTTCCACATCATCTATTTTCTAAGCAGTTTTACGCATTTTGATTTCATCATGCATTCAGGTTAGCGCATTGATGAAAAGGGTCTAATTTACTAGTTAGCTATAAAAGAGAATATTTTCTAATTTTTAATTGTTTACAGGGTTTTTTTTAAAATTTTTTATTATTATTATCATGTGTGAACATGACGTTGACCTGGTTAGGAATTCGTGATGCAATTCAAAAGTGCAAGAAGCAAATAAAGTGATATTCCAAATTTGCAAATTTTGGCGGGAAAATGGTAGTTTGGGCCTCTTAACTCTTGAAATGATTCACGAATGACGTTATAATCCTCAGGAATTTTCTGGAGAATTAGGCGTTTGCTTGAAGTGTTTTGTAGTATGGTTTTGAAGCCCTTTTCACGTTTTGGCTTGGGATTTTAAACATTTGTATATCCAATGTCTATAAGTACTCGTAGTGCATTGATAAATTCTTTCTTCTTAAAGTTTCTTTTGTGGCACTTTCCCATACGTATTGAGCTGCATAGTGCTTCTTATTGTATTTGGAATGCTTCATTCTCCATTTTTGCCTAGAATTTTCAAACTTTGATATATTCTCTTGGCTATTGAACGCGATAGTGATTCTTGTAAAATTTGAACACTCAGTACTGAGTGCTCACTAAGAACTGAGTGCTAGAGAACTGTAGTAGTAGTTTAAAACGAAAACGACTATACATTTTTTGTAATTAATTAATGCTTTAATTTAATTAATTTTAATGCTAATTAATTAATTTAAATGCTTCTTTTCTTGCTTTGACAACCTCAAGATGTCAATATTTAAAGGGTAGAATTATTTTTTTAAAAATAATTTATCGTGTGAGTAGTAAAATTTAAAATACCTAACAAATAGGTACTAAAAAGATTTTCGTTAAATATAGCATTTATCTATTGACGTTTGCTTTTTCATAAATTTTTCTTAAAAAAAATCTAAATGTAGCGTTTATTTGCTCATCATTATAACACAAAATCTTAATTAACCATATTTAATTATATATACTATTCATATTATTATTATTATTATTATTATATAGGGCGTCAAATTAATTTGGGCCTAAAGCACCATCGAACCTAAGTCTAACTGTAAATTCATCAAATATTGTTTCTAATTTTATAAAAATGATCTTTTAAAGCCTGTTGAATTAGGGAGCAGTGCATTAGTCCTCATCTACATCTGTTTTATTCAAGTGATTGTGTTTTTCAAATTAAAAAAAGGATTTGCTTCCATTTCAGATGTCTTACTCAGATTTTATATCTTTTGCCAAAGGGGGCGTGTTCCAGTGCAGACCCGGCTGCACAGAGGAGTGCTCATTGGAGGAATGTGAGTACATTTTCATTTCACATTTGCATTGACATATATTTCTTGTTTATGTATTAAATTTGTATTTCTAAGGCAGGGTTTCTTATGCAACCCTAATTAACCAACTCGCTATCTTAACTCTTAATAATTTTTTTTTTTTAGTTAATTGTTATTTAATTTTTAATTTAATTCAATTTAACTTTTCATCTAGTTTTAATTTTAATTCAATAGTCTTTCTGTAAACCTTAAAAAGCTCTGGTCTTAACTTTAATTTTAATTACTTTAATTCTTCATTTTGTTATTTTATTTGTAAAAAGAAGAAAAAAAAAATTGTCACCTTTACCAACAAAATATTATGTTGGTTTTCGAATTGTAGCATCTGTAGTGGCGCCATCTATCGGTAAGCAGAAGATTTCTTTCTTTTGAATTGGTGTATTTGTTGTTTGGGAAGGATTTTCAACTTGTATATTAATTGCACAAAGATAAAATGATGAATCCTGTATGCTATTTTTATACTGCTTTTTCTTATTAGATAAACTTATTTTGATTTTTGTTCTTTCAGGCCCGGCCCACCAACGGGCGTTTAGATATGTAAGCATATTTTTCCATTCTTTTCATTTACTGCTTTTATTACTGCTATATATTAGTTTAAATTGTATTAATCCTATTAGTGATGTTTGACTAAATTGAGTAGAAAAATATTGGTTTAATTACATTTTAAGTAGTACACTTTTAATTGTCATTGATAAATATTTTTGAACATTGTATTTTAATTTTGAAAACATCAATAATTCCAGTAAGATCATTTTAGTTGTATTGAAAAATTTTATTCTTTTATAATTGCATTGATGAAAGCTACAAATGCGAGGCAATAATTAAGTTGTGTTATATTTCTATTTTCATCTTTGGACTTTGAAACTTCCAGTTTAAATGTATATAAGAAAAATTACATGTTCAAAAATTTTTTATGTGCAAAATATTGGCTAGATGAATGTAAGTTGAGATAAATTTATGAATGAGGGTTGTGCTTTACCCAGAAAATTTCCCTTTCTCTTTTCAAGGAATGGTAGTTTCGAATGCTAAAGTTGAATTTCTACCAAAAACTGAGTTCACGTGAAGAAAACAAATGGAACCGAACTTTTTTTTAAATTCCCATCACTATCTATATCTAGATTAGATAAATGTCTAAAGTGTCAGTATAAAAAAAGGCTCTTTTACTCTGTTTGATGAATTAAAATGTTAGAATGGTCAGGAGTGAATAAGAATTATAAAATTAATTGAGATTATTCAAAATAATGAATAATGATAATATAAAATAAAAATTTAAAAAAAGCCAATTAAATAAATTAATATAAATCGCCTAACAACTATCAGCAAGTTAGGAGTTCAGTTGAGTTGAAAATAATAAATATTTGTATGGTAGCAGAAAAGTGGTGAGTTTAATTAGCAGTTGAAGAATGTAATTGAAATTATACTAAGAAAGAGAACTGCTGATGGGGTGAAATACAATCTAGATCAGTGATCCTCAAACTTTTTAAAGTCAGAACACATTTAAAACCCATCAGCAAATAATTGTTTATGCACTATATATAAATTTCTGAGAAACATGTTATAGCAGTTAAGTTAAATGTTACAGGAAAAAAAAATAATTGGGATAATAGAAATAAAATGAAACACACCTTTAGTTTATTTTTGAGGTAATGAGAAGCATAACTATGAATTTCTTTGCCTTTTAAATATATATCTAAATGTTAATCTCTCACATGTCAATTTTCATCATCAACAAATTGAAGAATTCCTCTTTTTTTATATTTCATTGTGGTGATGGTAGAAAATCCTAATTCACATAAATATGGCATGGAAAATTGTAGTAAAATTTTCATAGCTTTTGAAATATTGACATGCATTCTTCTAATAAAGTTTCAAAATACAATTTCTTATGACTATCTTCAATCCACAATCAATGGATATAATTACTTGTTCTTTAGTTAATATTAAATGTTCAACTCCACAATTTACATGTGCCGAAGTCTCCTAGGCTACAATGGAAATTTTTTAATAAGGAAAATCACATAGACACTAACACTTCTAGTGACCAATGCACTACACTTATAGTTATCGCTCCTAGTTTTTCGGAAACATTTCTTTGGTGCCTAGTTGCTTTTTGTGCACTTTTTACATGAATAAAAGAAGGAAAAAAATCCTGTCAGATAGGTTAGTTGTTTGTAATGAAAAGCTGACTTAGAGCGGGAAAAATTGCTAAGAAACAATAACTATATTCATGTATTATATATCACATATTCATATACATCTCAAAATCCATATTTCCGCATCTGATTTCCATAAACTTGTTGATCTGAATTAATCAAGGTAGTTTATAGAAATAAATTTGATTTTAGCATAATTACGAAGAAAAGTGCAGAGAAGAATAATTTTGTTAGATTTTGTGAGCTAAAAAAATTAATTCCTCTTCTTTAGTTTTACTTAATTAGATCATATCTAATGTGTTTGCAGAAAAGTAATTTCACATTTAAGCATTTAAATACATTATGAAACCTGGAATTACTTTTTCGTGAACCCAATATAAAAAGCTTAGTGATTTATGTGTAACAGACGTGAATAATGAATTTTCATTCATTGATGTGTTAGTGCTTAATTTACTTTTCAAAATATGACATTCTGGAATTTTTTTCCTTTAATATATTAAATATGTGAATGGTTTTGCTGTAACATTCTTTTTTTTTTTTTTTTTTTTTTAAATTTCTTTTGGACCATGAGAAATGTTTCCAATATTTTTAAATGTATGCATTCATGAGAAAATAATTATTTTTGTGTTTTTTAATCTCTTTAAATTCCTTTCCAGTTTGAAGATGTTGTCCTGCGCTTGGACGAGGCAGAGAAATCTGTCAGGGAGCTGATGGCAAAACCAAGTGCTGAGGGAAGCACAGGAAATTGGCGGGTTGAACGAGCTAAGCTTATAAAGGTACAGAGTGAAGAAATTTAATTATAATATTTTTTTTATGGTTTGAGTTATCCAAATGTTAAATCAAAATACATAGATTTATCAAAAGGGATTCAGCTATGTTTTTCTGTTTCATTTAGAGTTAATAAAATGCAATCAATTTTTAACACAATAAATAATTTTCAAAAGCAAAACAGTAATTTTTTCCAAATATTTCATTTAATAATTATAAAAACGTCTTTTATCATCTACAACATTTTAAAAAAGGCATTAAAATTTTTGTTGAAGGAAGGGGGTATTTTGATTAAATTTTTCATCTGAAAATCAAAAAGTCTTTTTTTTTTTGAAAATGTTATAATATATATGTTGTTTGAACTTACTAGATTATCTTTTGGCTGAATCTGAGGTTTTTCTGTTTACCTGAAAAACTAACTAAAAAAATTTTTTTTCTGATTTGATTCAAGAAATACTGCATATTTTGAATTATGTGAAAATCAAAGATTGGAAATAATATTCTATTTTTAGTAAAATCTCATGTGTATCCTAACTCTGTTTTGGGAGAATTGTTTTGTTTAAAATGGCAAATGTCTTTAATTCTCTATCTTTGCCTGACAGTATTATATCCAATTGCAACCATTCAATAATCGCTATTCAAATGTTTTTTTTTTTTTTTTCACTTCAGCCGTTTACTTATTTATCATATAAAAATAATCTCCTTGACTGTTTATAATTCAGCTGTTTAGAATTTCATATAAAATATTGATATATTTCTCTCACACACAAAATTTTAACAAACATAATCTAATTTTAAATATTTTATATTGAATTATCTTTCTTTAGAAGTATTTAATAAAATTTAATGTTTGTCTTCTCCTTAGTAAAACTTTTGCTGAGAAAAAATCACATTTTTTTTGTTGGTTTGAATAATGCTATTTCTTACCATTAGCAGAACCAATCTTAATTATGATATATGCATATGGTTTGAACAAACTCTATGAACTCCAGGAAGTAAGGTTTGTGACAAACTCTATGCATCATGATTTTTAACCCATTTTTTTTTATTGTAGTAGATATAT
>BPLQ01014850.1:0-10947 GCA_021605075.1 Caerostris darwini
ATAGTTATAAATAGTACGAATTAAAAAAGAAGGATACTGAAATTTAATCATCTTGAAAATTAGTCCGTTGATCCAAACTCGATCGAAGGCTTTTGCCACATCTAGAAAGATTGCTGCTGTATCAATTTTCCAGGAAAACCCTTCTGAGATTGTTTCGGAAATGTTATAAAGTTGATGCGTAGTGGATAAATTTTTGGTAAAACCAAATTGCTGAGAGATTAGTATGTTAAGTTTGTTAGATGCTTCATTAAGGATATCAGAGAGAACTCGTTCGATTAGTTTGCTGAGGGAGGAAAGAAGTGAAATGGGTCGATAGCTATTAGGAGAGGTAGGGTCTTTACCAGGCTTAAGGATCGGAAGAATGCGAGCAGTCTTCCAATTCTTAGGAAAGTAGTTAGTTAAAAGAATAGCATCAGTAATTTTACAGATTTGAAGAGTAATTTTAAAGGGAATATTTTTAAGCATTTTATTGGTTATGCAGTCAATACCAGGGGTTTTACTAATTTTAAGATTAGAGATGCAATTAATAATAAAGGATGCTTTAGTAGGAGGAATATTTTCATTATCATTAGGCTGAGCAAGGAAAGAAGAGATAGTGTTTTCGACTTCAATTACAGTGTTAGGATTGTTAGTTTCGTTTTCCTGGAATTGTGCTTGTAGAGTAGTGGCGAGGACCTCAGCTTTGTCTGTGTCAGTAGTAACAGCAGAGTTAGGAGTGTGGAGTGAGGTAATTCTTGTTCTTTTTTTTCTAATATTATTGCAAAGGTTCCAAATTGATCCATCTTCAACATTAACAGTTTGAAGTTTCCTATCCCAGCAGTCGTTTTTGTAGTTTAAAATTGCTCGTCTAAGTAAATTCTGGTGATGGTTATACTGATTCTTGCTGTGGGTGTCACGATATATTTGCCAAATTTTTCTAGCGTTATTACGGTTAGTAATTAGCTGTTTAATGTAAGGGGGTAGGTAAGTGCGGTTGTTAGTAGTAAGAGGTTTAGAAGCAGCTTTATGTGCAGAGAGAATACTACTAGTTAATTCAAAGATTGCAGTTTCTATATCATTAGGATTAGTTAGAGGGGTGGGTGAATAATTGAAGTTAGAGTCCAGAGTAGCAGAGAATTTAGACCAGTTAGTAGTAATATTAGAGTTGATATTAAAATGAACATAGTTAAATTTATAGTCAATAATGACAGGGTTATGATCTGAGGAGAGTTCATCTAGAGAAGAAATTGAGTGATTAAAGTGGAAGTTGTTAGTAACTACAAGATCAATAATAGAAGTAGAGTTAGTACCAATTCTAGTGGGGGTGTTAGAAGCAATAATTTCAACGTTAAAGTTATTAGCATAGGATTAAAGGGTTACGCCGGTGCTATTTTTATTGTGACATCCCCAAGTAGTATTACGAGCGTTAAAGTCTCCAGCTAAAATTACACTACTATTCAGGGAGAAGAGAGTATTTAAATCATTGTTGAAGTTAGAGGTGGCAATTCCATTTGGCACATAAACTGAAGCTATAGTGAGAGTAGGAAAATGAGGAAAGTGCAGTGAGACAATCGTTGATTTTATACCAATTAATGGCGGTGTAGCAATATGAGAGTGAGGTACAAAGCTTTTGATGAAAATACCAGTGCCACCAGAGACAGGATCCTGAGGACCATCATTACGATAAAAAGTGTACCCCATTAAGTATGGTGCTTGTGAATTTTTAAGGTGTGTTTCCTGAAGCAGTACTAGATCGGGGCTATAGTCATTAACAAAAGCAGTAAAATCAAACATTTTAAACCAAATATTGCATGCATTCCAGTAGCATATGCGCAGTCCAGAAACCGACTGAGTCATTACGGAGCATTAGGAGTAGTTTGTGTCGCCAGGCCGTTTATAAAGACCTGGAGTTTGTCTGCTTTGTTATCAGCAGCATTTAGTTGATGGAGAAGACCATCCATGTTATTGAGATTAGTGAATATTGAGAGAAATTCTTTCATAATAAGTAGAGATTTTTGAAGAAATTGGGCTTGATTGTTAAGACTCAGTAATTGACTCAGTTGGTTTTGGGTCAAATCAGAAACATTATTTGCAGGTTGTTGTGTGACATTTTTTGTGGCCGCAGCATAGGAAAAATTAGGTGAGACTTGCCTAGCAGGGGTACCTTTAGGAATCGTGGCGTACTTAGTGGAATTAATTTTGATCTTAGGAAATTTAGAGCATCGCCGTCAAGCAGCGATGTGTCCAGACTCCCCGCAATTTATGCACTTAGGGATTTCGAGCTTGTCAAATTTTTGGCAGTCTTTATGCGAATGTTCCTCGCCACATTTTAGGCATCGGGCCTTAAATCCACAGTTGTTGGAGCTGTGGTGGAAAAAATTGCACTTGAAACATTGTAAGGTAATTGGTTTCTTATTATACTTTTCCACCACAACTGAAAAATAGAGAAGCCTGTTGAGTTTAAAGATATCATTGTTTTTATTGGATCTGGCAAGTGTAATTTGGAAAATGGGCAGTGGTTGTTTATCCTTAGCTCTGGTGAGCTGAACTACTTTTTCGGCGATGAAGTCCTTTTCTGCAAGTTCAGTTTTGATCTCGTCAACAGGAGTATTCTTCGGCAACCCTTTAATTACAGCCTTGAGAGGTCTGAGGAATTTGGGAGTGATTACGAAGAATTCGATATCATTTTTGTTTAAGTAGCGTGTCAGTTCTCTATGCTGATCCTCGCTGTTAGGGAATAATTTCAGCATTTCTCCTGCTAACTTTATGTTGACCGTACTCTCGAAAGTTTCATCAATTTTTTTGAGCATATCTTTCAGATTAGCCTTAGGTTTAACCATAATCGGTGGTAGTTTTCGAACTACAGTAACAGTTTCGTCATCATTAGTCACTTCGTCTGTGCTAAGAGAATTAAATTTGTTGCTGGTTTGAATTTCAGTCTGGTTATTAACTTTACTTGAAGTGAAGTTGGCCTTAGCCGTTAATTTCTTATTGGGAGTTAAGAACTCCTCGGACACATTGCGCTTATCTTTGCGAGAAGAAATCTCACTCGCATTTCTTTTAACATTAGATTTAGGAGTAGTCTTAGTAGAGTTATGCAAAGGGCATTTGGCAATAGGGCAAGAACCAGATTTACTTACCCATTCCACCAGGTATTGACGCTTCATCATAAGGTTGGCATTCATTTGGAGATAGTCCTGTGGCATGTCTGAGTTCTTAGTCGAGGTCAGAATGTCATCAAGAATTTTCAGTTCTTTGTTCGCAGTCACTAACTGTCTGCACATTCCCTCAGGAGTAACTGTGGTTGAGGCGTTGGCGTCCGCGTTCGGCGGTACGGTCAGATCCAGATGGACCTCAGCAGGTACGTTGACTTCAGATGAAACTTCCATTGCATTCGTTACTCGATCAAAAAAGTCATTCAAGCTCATTCTCTGGAAAAATCGTAAGGAATGAGAATCGCATCAAAGCCAAACAATGCGTTAAGAGAATCCGCTTTCGGCAATCAATCGTTATCAATGACAAAAAATCGTTAGAAGTATCAGCAAAACAATGCGCAAAAAGCTCAATTCTGTCCTTAAGACAAAATATATCACCAATCAAAAGCAGACGTTTTGAAAAAAACATCCACGTGTAGATATCGCGTTCAAACTCGTATCAACAATCTGCCAGCGCGTTCATAAACAAAACTTTCAAAAGATATCCCGCCCGTTCAACAGTCTGTTGTATCAAAATGAAGGATGACCTTCAAAGTGCGCGGCGATTCACGTTGAATCTCTTCAATTGACTCAAACGGTGTCCCCGGACATATCTTAATTATTTCATTGTGTTATGGTCTTTGTAATTCTGTATAAGAACAGAATTAAAAATTATATTTAGAACCATTAAGTTGAATACATTCGAAAATGATTTACATTTCTTTTATCAAAATAATTTTATAAGTACTTCACTGAGTTAAGTTCCGTGGCATTATGTTTTATTAAAAATTTATTAAAAGTGCTTTCTCAGGAGCTGCTAATACAATTTCGGTTATATATATTAATATTAAAAATGTCTTTCACAAATTTGATTTATTTTATTTTACAATAATCGTATGAATATACTGAAATAATGTATTAGCAATAATACTATGCACTAGTACTATTACTATGCAATTAGTTGCGAACACGTTTGTGTTAATTAACATACATTAGTTATTTTGCTCTGCCTTAGGATGCATTGGAAACTATCTACCACTATTCTATTAAACAGAATTCCTATAAATATGTCGTCGCCATTGGCAAGGTTGTAATACATTTTTGACTGTTGCCGTGTCTTAAAAAAGGTGCCTCTTTTTTTTAAAGAGGCTGCCTTGTTTTTTAAATGAAATGATCTTGCAAAAATATAGAAATGGGAAAAGTTGTTACTGGCCGACTTTATAGAAAGTGGATTTTCAGCGCGAGTTTAGGAAGTAATCTATATTCTTAAATTGCGTTTACACCGTAGACAACAAATGTTAAACTTAAAATTTCAGGAAATCAGAAGCTTGTAAGAATTAGTGCCTTCCCACGCCCTTATTTTTACGTTTGAATTAAATTATGGTTAACTTTTCTACTCCAAAACCAGAACTGTAATAATTGAACCAATAAAATATCAATGTAAACGAAAGTGTCTATTATTTGGTCATACCATTTTGTCTTTGCTCCTTACCATAAGTCAGTTTTTAAATTATTATTCATTTTATAATAAATTCGCAGAGAAACTAATTTTTACATGCTACTTATAATTAAATAGTGAAGGACCATTAATATTTTGGAAGGATTCATCATAATGTACAGTTTTTCATACGTGTAAAAGAATATAATTTTTATGTATGGATTGTTGTTCATTATATTGCTTGAAAATAAGTCTATAATGGTTTCTATTATCAGTATATGTAATATTTACTGATTAGTTGTGATAGGGTTTGTTAATAGTTTTTGAGGTCTATCATGGTTCCATAATTCTAAATGAAATTACTTGATATACATGAACTCAATATCATCATATTGTTGTTAAGATATGTTTTATTAAGTACTAGTGAACATGAAAACACTTTGCTTTTGCTAAATTTCTGTATATATAAGAATTTAAATGAAATTACAGCTTGAAATCTCTGCATTTATTCGATTAAAATGACAAAGTTACTTTTGTATGATAATTAAAAAATTTGTTCGTTGCTTTTTTTATTTTTTCTCTCTTTCTCTTCTTTAGCTTCTTATTAGGTATCTTGAAGAAGAATATGCAAATTACAGGAAATCACCAGATGGCGCGTATAGTACGTCCCAATGACGAGAGTGTAAGAGAGGGGTATATAAGGAATGGTGTCAAAGAAGTAAAATTGTTCACAAGCGCTTTAAAAGCCTTTCAGTGCAATAACCGCATAGTTATGGCACAACGGAAGCATTTGGATGATTTTTTACGTGGTAGAATTATCGGACGACTGGAATATGAACGTACCCAGCTGGAAGTATCCGAGGAACTTGGAATCGCCCAGAGTGTCATCTCCAGGCTTTGGCAACGATTCCAAGATGATGGTTATGTGAGTAGATGTTGCAGCACAGGTTGCCCCCGAGTTACAACGCCGGATGAGGACCGGTATTTAGCAGTTATTACCAAAAGAAACAGACGGAGCACAGCATCAGACCTGTCTCGCCAGCTCTCTTCAGCTACCGGTACGACAGTTTCAAGACAGACCGTGTACAGACGCTTAGGGCACATTGGTCTATATGCTCGTA
The DNA here is from genome assembly GCA_021605075.1 of Caerostris darwini. Taxonomy (NCBI): domain Eukaryota; kingdom Metazoa; phylum Arthropoda; class Arachnida; order Araneae; family Araneidae; genus Caerostris; species Caerostris darwini. The sequence goes on from BPLQ01014850.1 coordinate 5,733, forward strand.
AGCCTGTCAGATGTGTTTCACTTACCGCAACTCACTGTCGCCTACGATTAACCTGGAGTAGAGAGCATGCATTGTGGACACCGCAACAGTGGTCTTGTGTGATGTTTTCCGACGAGTCCAGGTTTAGTTTGCAGTCTGATTCTCGCAGGACTTTCATATGGAGAGCGCCAGGTACCCGTATAGATTCAGTATGATGAAATTAGTATTTGTAAATTTTTTTAAAGAGATTTAATTAAAAGTTTTGGAGATACGATATCTCCAAATGGACTCCGATGGAGATAGATTCGAATTAATAATTTCTTACTTTGTAAGCCAATCGAAAGAAAAGTTTTTTCCCAAAATTAAAAAAAATTTAATCAAATTGTTTTGCAATATTTTTTAAAAACAATAAATTTGAAGTACCGTTATGAATAAAAAAGTGTTAGAGCATAATAAATATTTATGCAGATGCGATTCTAGTGCCACCACCCCTTCATATATAAATTTTTTTCAAATTATTATCAAAAGTTTACGAGATGTTGAAAAAAAGGACAATTAGGTGCCCGATTCCAAATTAAAAAAAAATATACAGATTATATATCTGTTTTTACACAAACGAGATAACGCTGATATCGCATGATCAAAGTTGAAAAGCGGTAACTTAACTAAGAAATAATTTAATTCATTTGTAAGTTTTAATTGAATTTTTTATGAATTTAATTAGATGTTCTCATTTTGAAAATATATATTGTTTTCATTATTATTATTATTTTTGAAAAAAAATTTTGTTTTATATAATTCTGAAACAAAAATGATTAAAATTTGACTTCATAAAACATTTGAAATAAAACGTAAAAAGACACACACAAGTTTAATTGTTCTAAATGAAGGAATTCAACTTCCAGGCTTATAATAATTTAGACACTAAAATTTAAGAACAGGAATTAAAAAAAAAAAAAACATATAAATAAACAAATTGGTATGGAAATAAAAAAAATTGTTGTGATTACATAAAATATCCTTATTTTCGACTTTGTCGAAATTTAAGTTAGATATCAGAGAAAGCATTTGCCTGTAGAATTTTAAAATTAAATTAATTAATATCATTTTAAAAACCAATGTTTAAAATATAATTTTTCTTTGAAGTGATGAATTATTCAGAAGAAGAATACTCAGATTCAGTTTCAGTGTCAGAATCAACAGAAAAAACTGGATCGTACAATTTTTTATAAGGTAATAAAGTCTTTTATTCTATTTATTTAATTGCCAATACAATAAAAATTAAAAATACAATCGTTTACAATAAAAAATTTATTTTGATATTACATGTTCTTCATAGTGAATGCAATATTATTGTAGGCCTACCTTATTTAATTATTAAACGTTAAATCTGTAAGGTCTTTTATTATTTGTCGAATCATGAAATAGCTATACAAATTACACATTGGGTGTCTGTACACTTGAGTTCTTCATAGTTACTTCAATTTTCGATACTCCATCACTATCATTCGAGCTGGGTAGAAGGTCAACGGTTATCGTTTCACTAGAAACAGTTACAGCATTTACTCGTAAATCTCCAGCGTTTAATATACCATCGCCTACACTTCCACTGGTATCAGAATCTTGCATGTGGGGGTATTCCATAGTCAATGTAGCAACCGTTATCAAATCTGGAGGGGGACCTGTAGGTTTTGGAGTGCATAAAAATTATCAAAGTGATTGAAACAAAGTCAAGCATTAAATTCAAATTATGCAATTGCATTGTTAACAAAAAAATTATTAAAAATGCTGGCTAAATATACATTTTAAATGCAATTAGTTAAATACTTTAAAAAATTCCTTAAAAGCTACTGATTAATGTTTAAAAAGTGCTTATTTTATACCCAGTTTAAGAATAATAAAAGAAGCAAGAAATAATAAGTCAGTAACTGTCATTAGATATGGATGTAGAGAAATTAGACAGTTTATTAAAATTTCGGAACAATTTTAAATATTCATCTTTAAAAGTAGTGTTGCAGTATTTCTATAAGTAATATGATCAAGGCATATTATAAAAATTTTAAACATTTTATCTGAAATAATTAGTTTACATATCTAAATGATTCGTGTAATAAAATGAATATGAATATGAAGGGAAAAGTTAATGGTCTAACATGAATAGTTCTACAGTTGGTCTTGTGTCCTTTTTTTAAGTATAGAAACAATCATTACTGCTGTCATTTATTTATCTGTTTTTGTGTATTTCCAATTGAGATTAGGATTTTAAAAATCCAGATATTTTTACTCTAAACGAGCTCTTCATATTCACCCTATATGTAGAAATTCCATAGCGTCCTAAGAAAAGCAACTAAATAATTTCAATAGCCTCTTCAAAGGTCAGATCTTGCAGCAATTTCAAGTTAGCAGAAATTTCAAAGTAATTATAATAATGGATATTATATAAAAACCTTGCTGGACATACGTGATAAAAATTAACATAATCATTAATCTGTAAATAATAGTCTGAAAAATGGAATGAACAAAAAAATAATCCAATGTTTTCAATATTAACTGTGTAATTTTAACTGTAACTATTTTTAAAAAAATACTTGTGTTAAAGTAACACAAGTAAATAAAAGTTATTTTAAATAAATTCAAACAAAAGATAATTATAAACAATTACAATATTTTTAGATACAATAGTTAATACTATTTTCTAATTGCGTAATTCTGATACATAGCATCATTGTCAACAGAAATTTCAGTAGCAATTCCCCTCCTCACAGGACGCAGTCATAGTGCTCTAAAAAAGTACTCAGCAGAACTGGAAAAAAAATTAGTGTAAATAATAATTAATGCAAATAAATAATGATTTAATTATTACTAAATGATAAAAAAAAGTTTAAAAATTTAATTAAACTAATTATAAAATAACATATATTGCAGGCAATAAGGTATTATGTTTAAATTATTAGATTTTAAAAAAAAATATTTTCAAATAAGTTTTATAAATAAGTTTTTTCAAATAAGTATTTTCAAGTAAGTAGTAAGCACTGAAACCACACAGAGAAAAAAATTAAAATATGACTTGATAAACATTACTACAGATCTTTATAGTAATTTATTTTCTTTACTATAGATTTCAAGACCAAGTACAAGATATTGAAATTTGTTTACGTATATTTTTGTTTAAATATTTGCATGTAAATTACCGAAAGTACAAAAAAAAATTTCCATTTCGAGATCTTTTGAATAAAACAAAAATTAAAAAAGTTATTCACGTTCACATTTCATACTCTTAATACATTATTGTAGGACTACTTTATTTTATTATTAAACACTAATAATAAAATAAAAAAAATATTATAAATAAATTATAAACAAAAATTTTAATTATTGCTAATAATAATTTTAAATTTTGAAATAAAGTAGTCCATAATAGGACTGCTTTATTTTATTGCCAAATCTATACCGAAAATTATATAAATTGTTATCAGTTTTTATATATTTCTCACGGGAAGCAATTCAGGTGAAATAATAATACAATAATAATTTTACAAATAATAATAATAATAATAATAATTTAAACTATTATTAAATAATAAAAAACGTTTAAATATCCAATAAAAATAAAAGAATATACATTTAAGGCACTAAAAAGTATTATATTTAATTTAAGAGATTTAATTTTTCTTTTCGATTTTGTAAGAAAAGAGCATTTTCGAGGAAGTCTCATTATTGTATTCATTCAAAGATTATCGAATGCACTTTAGAAGAAAATCTAAATTTGTTAAATATTAAATAAGTCAGACTTAGAAATTGAAGAATTATTTAACGCAGAATTTCACACCAAATAGGAATACATTAAAAAAATACATGTTTGACAATCCAGAATTTAAAAAAAATTAAAAGAACAAAATAAAAGTTAAGTTTAGGCCGATAACGAAAGTGTGACAGGCAGTAATGAATCTATGAATTATAATAAACAAATTGTACGCTTGCCTAAATTAACTATTTCTAAATTTAATGGTAATAGTATTTAATGGAATAGCTATTGGAATTCCTTTAAGGTAGCTGTTCACAACAATATACTTCTATAGAAAGTAGAAAAATTTAATTGTTTTAAATCTTATTTGCGTGGAAATACACTAAATGCAATTGATAATACACTGAAGTGACAAAAGTCATGGGATAGCAATATGCAAATTTGCAGATGGCAGCAGCATCGCGTAGAACAGATATAAATGCGCAGTGCTTTCATAGAGCTTTCATTTCTGTTCAAGTTATTCATGTGAAGAGGTTTTGACGTGATGATGACCGCACGACGGGAATTAACAGACTTTGAACGCGGAATGTTAGTTGGAGCTAGACGCATGGGTCATGCCATTTCGGAAATCGTTAGGGAATTCAACATTCCCAGATCCACTGTGTCAAGAGTGTGCCGAGAGTATGAAATTTCAGGCATAACATCCCACCATGGACAGCGCAGTGGTCGACCGCCTGCACTTAACCACCGAGACCGGCGACGTCTGCGAAGAGTCGTAAATTCTAACAGACAAGCAACACTGCGTCAAATAACCGCAGAAATCAATGTGGGACGTACAAGGGACTTGTCTGTTAGAACTGTGCGGAGAAATTTGGCTTTCTTGGGCTATTCCAGCAGAAGACCGACTCGAGTGTCTTTACTGACAGAACGACATCGCTTGCAGCGACTCTCGTGGGCACGTGAGCATATCGGTTGGTCCCTAGATGAATGGAAAACCGTGGCCTGGTCCGATGAGTCACGATTTCAGTTGGTAAGAGCTGACGGTAGGGTTCGAGTGTAGCGCAGACCCCACGAAGCCATGGACCCAAACTGTCAGCAAGGCACTGTTCAAGCTGGTGGGGGCTCCGTAATGTTGTGGGCTGTTTTTTCATAGCATGGACTTGGTTCTCTGGTGCGACTGGACCGAACATTGACTGGAAATGCTTATGTTCAGCTACTTGGAGATCACTTGCAGCCATTCATGGACTTCATGTACCCAAACAACGATGGGATTTTTATGGATGACAATGCGCTATGTCACCGGGCCACAACTGTTCGCGATTGGTTTGAAGAACATTCTGGACAATTCCAACGAATGATCTGGCCACTTAGATCGCCCGACATGAATCCCATCGAGCATTTATGGGACATCATCGAGAGGTCTGTTCGTGCCCAAAATCCTGCACCATCAACGCTTTCACAATTATGGACGTCTCGATAGACGTCCATAAT